>CM053567.1:188085904-188167267 GCA_028646485.1 Cryptoprocta ferox
GATGGATGGGTGAATGGATAGATAGATGGATGGGTGGATGGGCTAATGGATGGATAGATGGATGGGTGGATGGATGGGTGGGTGAATGGATGGATGGATGGATGGATGGGTGGGTGAATGGATGGATGGGTGGGTGGGTGGATGGATGGATGGGTGGGTGAATGGATGGATGGATGGGTGGATGGATGGGTGGGTGAATAGATGGATGGATGGATGGATGGGCTAATGGATGGATAGATGGATGGATGGATGGATGGGGTAATGGATGGATAGATGGATGGGTGGATGGATGGATGGGTGAATGGATGGATGGATGGGTGGATGGATGGGTGGGTGGATGGACGGATGTAGATGGGTGAGTGGGCGACAGTCTCATGGATGAACCTTTATTTGGGGTAGTTTGAAGCCTTTAGCAGAGGCACAGGGGTCCTGGGGTCAGCCAGGTAGGGCGAACTGGACCTTGGGGATTTTTGCAGGAGGGCCACATGGCCTGCGGCCACAGTAAGGGGTTCAAAGCTGAGATGTGCCCAAGGCCTGCCCTGGAGACACAGAGTGGAGCCGGACTTGGTGCCTGCCATCTTGGAGTTCACCATCTGTTGTGGGAGACGGGGCAGGAACAGACCCTCTATGATCAGGCAGCGATGGCCTGACCACAGACAAAGTGCCCCGGGGCACACAGCAGGAGGGCCTTGTTCTTTCAGGCTGCTCTGAGGAAGGCTTCATGGAAGACGTGACATTTGAGCCGGCTTTGTAGGATGAGCGGGCGGGCATTGGCCGGTGGGGCTGGCGGGCCTGGGAATTCCTGGCAGAGAGAATAGCATGGGTCGGAGTATCAGGCGTTTTCTGGGAACAGAGAGAAGTGCTCTGTGGCTGGAGGTTCGGCGCAGGGGGTGCTGGGCGAGGGATATAAAGCTAAGGAGGTGACGTGGGGTGCAATCTGCCAGGCCAGGGGCTTTGCCCTCGATGTGGCACAGCGGGAACGATGTGGCGGGTTTTACACGGAAAGGCACCCACGCCTCGTTGGCTCTGATTCAGCAACCCCACCTGGGACCGGCTAGCGGTGCCAAGGTCAGGTCCAAGTTCCTGCCCCCAGTTCCAAAATTCCTGGAAAGTCTTGTGCAGGCCCCCCTCCCCCGCATCTCCTGAGGTCCCCGCAGTGGCCTTTGTACAGATCCCCACTTAGCGTGGGGGAGAGCAAGAAAGAAACGTGTTTTTCTTTGCACCTTCCCTGGGGAGGGCCAGGAGTTTAGGAAGGAGGGGGAAGCTTTGATATAACCTAAACGTTTTGTAGAAAACCAGAGCCCGGGAGGGAATGTCCTCCTCCGGGCCCCTCACACCCCGACCTGCCGAGAGCTGCCCTCCCTGGGCCTCCCTGGGCCCCCGGCTCTGCCTCCCTCCTGTTTTCACATGCCTGTTGTCTTCCCCACACGGGAGGCCGCCGGTTCTAGACAGCCGAGGCGGGCAGAGGCGGACTTTCCAGAACTGTCGATCAGCAGCCCTCACCCTGAGCACACGCAGCGCCTGCGGCTTCTAGGCCTGCCTGGGCGCCGGGCTTGGTGTCAGCCCACCACGCCCACACATGCCACACATGCGCGCGCGCGCGTGCACACACACACACACACACACACACACACACAGGGAGGCTGAGGCAGAGGGGTTCCCAGCCGGGTGGGCGTGGGCTGAGAAGGGGTGCCTGGCTTGGTGCAGGGGCTCAGGATGAGGGAGGGAGTGGGGGTGGGGCCCCGGCGGCCTCCACGACCTGGCTCACGTCTCAGCTCTGCCCCCTGCTGGCCGGGCTGGCGGTGCGCCGGGCTGCCTCGTTTGCAAGATGGGCCGGTGAGGACCAGATGACTGATAAGGCGACTTTCCCACGGGGCTGGGCCGTGGGTCCACTTTTCAGCCCCGGGTCTCAGACAGGTGACAGTTGCCTGTTCCATGTCCCGATCCATGTTGTCATGACAGCAAGACTCTGAGGCTAAAAAGTCTTCCAGTCCTGCAGGGGATGGACCCCTCCCCACCGAGGAAGAAACTCACCCACCTTTTTGTGAAACCCCTGCTCTGTTGATGGAAGGGAGGTGACAGTGATCTTGCAGGCCCTTCAGTGACACTCATTGGTACTGATGGGTGGGGGACTCTCCAAGGGGGGTAAGCACACCTCCCAGTAACTACTGCCGAAGGAACCCCTCATTCTTGTGGTCTGTCAGCACGGGGTGGGGACAGGTTGCAGGGCCTCATCCCGGGGTGGGAAGCGCTCTTGTCTCCGAGGATGGGGTTTCTCGGCCACAATACTTCCTCCCGGGTCTTTCTGGAAGACCAAGAGCAGCTCCAGCCAGCCATGCCCCAGGGCTGTTCCGAAACCCGAGGTGTGTGGCACATCCCAGGGCTCAGTGGAACTTCGCACTCTGGGCTCAGGGTTGAGCTGGCCGACACAGAAAAGGCATGGGGTTGGGGACAGAAGGCATGGAGTTGGACACTGGTCTCATCTCCAGACTCCCCTGAACCCCATGTTTCCATTTGAGAAATGGGCATCATTCCTCTTACAGCATAGCACAGGAACAAGGATTTATTGAGATGCTATGTGTTGGGGCTGGGCATACAGTAGGAGTGTAATAAGTACTCCCGGCTAAGAAGAGGGGACTGGTTTAGTCTGACCAGATAGAGTTCTACACATCGGAGCCCATGTCAGGCCTTCCCTCCCAGCCGGAAGACATCCGACTTCAGAGTGTCAGGGCGCTGGGGACAGAGGGACTTTAGAGCTAATGAATTCATCCACTCCTGCGTTCATTCACTCACTAGAATATACTAAATGCGCGCTCTGTGCTGGGCCTGCGGGAAGGGCCGGCAACACCGTCCAGGAGGATAATTGGTGGTTTGAGCCAAGTCGGGAGGGGGCGCTCTAGGCAGCGGGAATTGCCAGTGCAAAGGCCCTGTGTTAGGAGGGAACCTGTCTCCTTGGGGGACTCAGCAGGAGATCAGGCACCTGCAGGTGTCCCGCAGCCACCTGTGCCTTCCCATCACCTTGTAATTGGGTCCCTGCTGGGGTTTGAGTCACTAGCCATAGGACAGAGGCTGGCACGTGGCAGGGACACTGTGCATGTCGATTGAATGAATGAAGGAAGGAAAGAAGGAAGGAATGAATCGCATGCTGGGCTGTCTAACCTCTGCTCAACAGAGCTCACGACTAAGGTTGTCTGTTCCGAGTCTGTCTGTACTGGTGGGGAAACTGAGGCCAGGTCACCAGCAGGACCACGGTGGGGCCAGATGAGAGGGTCTGGAACTCTGGATCCAGTGCTCTTCCTGTAGCTGCTGCCCTCCCCCCCCCGTCCCTGCGTCCCACAGCCCCCATCCCTCAGTTAGCACATAAAATGTTAATGCCTTCATTTATTCTTTAAAAATTAATTTTAAAATATTTTATGTGCCGCCTCAATCACAGTTGGAAGCCACTTAATTAATCCCGCGTGGCAAGACACCAGACAGCTGCCGTAATCGGTTACAATCCCTCTGGCCCGCTCAGCCTGCTCTCGGGGCGGGGAAGGCTCCCGGGAGCAAAACGAGAAGCCGGGGGCTGCAGCCCCTCTGAAGGCGTGTGGCTCCTGTGGGACCCTGTGGCCAGTGCTGCGCCAGGAGCTGTGCGTCTGTCTCCACGGTAAGCACGTCCAGCCCCCGGCCAAGCCTGGCAGGCTTTCTGCAGGGTGGGGTCTGCCAGGGGCGCCTGCCACCCTGCAGCCAGCCCCTCGTGCTGTCCGGGAATCCACGGGGCAGCAGACTTCCCTTTTGTGAATTGGATGCCCCGTGCACGACCCTGGGGGTCTTCTGTCATTTGCCGTGGCCTGGACGTGGGCTGTGGGCCGCATGGATTTGGGGGCCGGAGGAGCGTCCCATCTACTGGGGAGAAAACCCAGCCCCCGCTCATGCCCTTGCTGCCTGGTCTCAGCAGATGTTCTCTCTCACGTGCAGGGAGGTGTCAGGACAGCCGTCACACGGCCCAGGGACACCCACCCTGGACCCGAATGTGGCTGGAGCGTATCAGCCTGTGGGGCTGCGTAACAAAGCATCACAGACGGGGCAGTTTAAACAATAGCCACCCACTGTCTCATGGCTCTGGACGCAGAAGTCCAAGATTGGTGTCTTGGGAAGGCCGGTTCCCTCTGGGGCTGTGAGAGCAAACCTGTCCCAGGCCTGTCCCCAAGCCGATGAGGGAGGGCTTGCTGGCAACCGCAGTGATCCGTGGCTTGTCGAAACACCACGCCGTCTCTGCACGTGGCGCTCCCCTGCTTGTGTGTTTCCAAGGTCCCCCCGTTCGTGAGGACACCAGTAATGTTGGCTTAGGGAGGCCCCACCCTGAGCTGAGGCTGGGCACAACCAGCAACCACCGGGCATCGTGGCTGCTTCTCGCCGTGGCTCCCCAGAGAGGGAGGGTTATCCCTGTTCTCCAGAGAAGCGCCCTGAGGCCTGGAGGGGTCAGGGCCTGCCCCGGTCAGAGATGACACAGTCTGTATTCCCAGCTGGCCACCAGCGTGAGCGGCAGCCAGTAACAAGATGGTGGGTGCGAAGCAGGGCAGGGCCACGGAGCAGTGGCTGGAGACAGGCCGGCGTGGTCAGGGGAGGGCGGGAGGCCAGCCCAGGAGACACTTGCAAAGGGCCTGCCGTGCCTGTGAGACGGGTTTCCGTATGTTCCTTGGACAAATGTGGAGACCAAGGCTGGGAGAAGCACATCTGCATGCCCAAGGCCTCCTGGCGTGTGAGAGAGCAAGCCAGCCTCAAACCCAGCCCCACAGGGCACGGCCCCACGTGCAGTGTAGATGTGCATCGCTGTGGCGCGTGTCCCGGCTTCCTGCCTCGCCCTGGCGGAGTCCCCTTCCGCTGAGCACACGGAGAGCACGTGGATGATCCACTCATCTGTTGATGGACGTTTGGGTTGTTCCCACCCTTGGGCTGATGTCGTGGAGCTTTTGTCCTTAAACAAACTCAGAGGGGGTTGGTGGCTTGTCCCAGGTCAGCCGCCGGGCTGGGACCGGTCCCCTCCGTGTGACCGTGAGCGGCGGCGTCTGCTGAGGGCTCTCCGGCCTGGTCGTTGGCGAGCTCGCGGGCCTTGGTTAGCTCCTGCTGTATACTTGCCCAGCCCCGGGCGTGGTGGGGGGACGGGGCTGGGGCATGTGGCTCTGCCCTCGGCATTGGGTCCCGTGGAGGGTGAAGCCCCGAGAGCAGCTGGGTGGAAATTCCCTTTTAGCCCTTTCCATAGTGGACTAAAGTGCTGTGGCCCAAAGCCTTTGCTCTAGGCGACTGGGCCTTGAGGGGCTACTTCCTGACCCACCGTCATGGCCGCTCACGGGGTGCAGATGGGGCCCTGAGCTCAGGGTGCCCCACGTTTGCTTTTATTGCTGCTGCTGCTGCCGCCGTCTTGACTTTCTCATCTGTTTTGAACCAGGACCCCCGATTCTTCATTTTGCATCCGGCCTCACAGATCTGTAGAGGGTCCTTGATGCATCCGGTGCAGGGGTGAAGGGGGGTGACTTCGTTTCCTACGTCCTCATCCAGCAAACAAGAATTGAGTGGCAGTTTGAGGGGGCCTTGTAGAGGGGCCACCTTTAGGCCAGGAGGCGCCCGCTGCCCCCGGGGAATCCTGGGGCCTGCTCGCTTGGGGTTCCTGAGCCGAGCACCCCGGGCGGGCTGTGCGAGACTGTTCTCAGCCCCGCCTTGCCCAGACGCCTCCCTTCGGGGTTTCCAAAGCGGGGGTAATGGAGTGTGCCCTGTAGTTTCCCACACACTCATCTGCCTTGCAGAATGGTCCGAGGGGGTGATCGGCCGCTAGACGTGGGCAGTAATTGTAATGGTCGTGACCCTCAGAGCTGTGAGCAGGGAGACCGCGCTCATTTGGTACCTTCCATTGTACGTTGCGGTCACCAAGGCAGAGAGAAGGGGCGGGGGCACCTGCTTCCGGGCGCCCACCAAGGTCTCCGCTCAGCGCAGGGGGGACGTGGAGGACAGGTGTGCGAAAGGGAAGGTGGGCGTGGGGACCGAATGGTGTCTTCTTAGGCCCTTACAGTCCCATGACTAATGCTCTGAGGACACGGTGACACTGAGGCTGAGGAAGCCGAAGGTCTGGCCCGGGGTCACTCAGCTCCTAGGCCGGCGCCAGGCATGACTGCGTCTCACGGCGCCATTGCAGGTGTGACTGGCTGATTGTGGTCCCGAGGGATCCGGAAGACCTGCAGCTCCTGAGCGAGTGGCAAGCAGGCGGGTGCCGCAGATGGGCACTTGGGACTTGAGCCAGAGCGTGTAGGGACTTTGCGCTCAGCAGTGTGGTAGCAGGCGAAGCAGGTGCCTTCGCCTCTGCATGTGTAGGGGAGACGCGGCGGCCCCAGCAGCAGGCAGGTGTAATGCCCACGGCCCGCAGAGCCCGGTGCCTGGCGTGTGCAGGGTGCCGGTGAGTGAGTGTTTCCTCCTTGCTCCTTCTGCACAAGGACTTGACCTACGTAAGTGACGGGCGGCAAAGCACAGTGATGGAGGGCCCAGGCTCCGGTGTCAAAGCCCAGCGCGGCCATTTCCGTCCGGGTGACCCTAGGCACATTTCTTAACCCGCCTGCCTCAATTTCCCCATCTGGAAAATAGGGCTGATACTAGGAGTACCTGTCCCATCAGGGGTTCTGGAAGGGTCGGTGAGCGGATGCGCAGCAGAGGATAACTATCCAGTGAGGACTGCGCTCTCCTCACAAAGCACCTGCCGTCTCACACCTGTCCCACAAGGGTAGGCAGGTGTCCTTGGGGGGGGCGCTGAGGTTTTCGGGTTCAGTGGAAGGGCCAAGGCCCGCAGCAGGGTCCTCGGAGGGGCGCTCCATCACGCATGGGCGTGGCGCGTCTTTCCCAGGTGCTGGTGGGCTTTGCCAGCCTCCAGCACAGCCACCCACAGTGTTCATTTCCCGGGGCTGTGAGTAGGGTGTTGGGGGCGGTGCGGTTTGGACGTCGGGTCCCCACACTCCCTGCCCTGCCCGTGCACGTAAGGACAGCTGCTCCGGTCTGCAGTCCTGTGGATTTCACCGCCCGCCTGGGGTCCGAGGTCTCAGGGAGCCCTCTGTGCTGAGTCCTGAGTTGTCAGGTCCTCAGAGCAGCGCTGAGCGCCCTCCAGGAGACACAGGACCAGGAGAGCCACAGGTGCCCGTGAGGGTGGGGAGTTGCTTATCCCATGGAACATTCTAGAAATGGAGGAAAAGTGAGCAACCTGCCCCGCACCGTGGGCTTTTACTGCAACCAGTGGCTGGAAGGAGGAGGGCCAAGGTCAGCGTGCTGTTCTGGGGCAGCAAGGAAGGGGAGGTTGGCCGAGACAGGGGCTCCCTGCCACTCAGTGTATGAGGTGAGGGGCAGAAATACGCCTTTGAGTAGCGAGTCTTCCAGACCAGGTAGCAGGTGAGGAGGAGGCACCTTGCTCTATGGGAAGCTGGGTGAACAGGTTCGGAAATGAGGCTGAAATGACGAAGCGAACAAGTCCCCTTCCGCGTATGCCTGGACCCCCCACGTCCTGGCTCACCATTTGTCCTCATGAACGGATTCAGGATTCCTATCAGGAGATGCCCAATGGAACTGGAGGGGGGCCAGGATTCTGGGGCAGGGGTTGGGGGGTTTAGAAGCAGTGCCTTCCAGCTCTGGGGGCCACCCGGACCCCCCAGCACCCCGACACCGGACACTGTGGGAGGCGGACAGCATGCTGCCTGCCCTCTTCAGGGCCCTCCAGCTGACTCTCAGCTCGTGGGGACCTGGGGAGGCCCCGCTGCGCCTCCTTCGCATCTCTGGCGGGGAGAGTGGGCTGTGCCCTGTGGTTTTCCTTCCGGGGTTTGACTGGATTTGGGAGGGATGGGCGGGGATTTTGTCCTGTGATAAAAATGTCACCCATACCGTATCAGAGCCCGATTTTCAGGGGAAAATCTTGCTCCAAAGAGCCGAGTCTGCGGTACTTATTTCTGCCTGGCATCTGTTTTGAAAGCTTCACAACGGGTGGTGCAGGAGCGATGGAGTCGGGGGCACCATAGAAAGTCTGGAGAGCGTGGATTAGATACGTCTTCAGGACAGCAGAGCCTTCACTCTACTCTCTGTTTAGGGCACGCATGCCTTTGTCGGAAGGCACTGACGGAACTCCGCCAGTGACCCCATCAATGTACGGCAGCCCCCCATGACCGATGGTGATGTGGGGGTCTCCTGGCTGTCTCTCCAGTGCTCTGTCCAGGATGACCTGATGGAGGAGCTGAGCACTGCTGCGTGAGCTTAGCAAGTCCAAGTTTCAGGGTCCCATCTGTAAGATGTGATGACCCTAAAACCCTCTGACCATGGTGTTTGTTTTCTGCTTAAAACCCTCAAGGGATGGCTTGTGGGTCTAGATGTGGAGCCCAGCACGCTGGCGGAGCACAAGATCTTCGGTGACCCTCAGCCAGCGGCAGAGCCCGCCTTCTCCCCGACCCCGCGCCCGCGTTTCTGTGCCTCCATGTCCTCCATCCTCTTGTCCCTGGGCTTTCACTGTGCTTGGGACTCTGCCTGGAACACTTTCGTTTCTTCATCTTTGTCCTGCTATCTTTTCTCTGGCCAATTCTTTCTCTTTATTCAAGGCCAGTCTAGCTAAAGGTTTATCATTTCTTTTTCTCAAAGAACCACTTTTTGATTTAATGGATTTTTCTCTATTGTTTTTCTGTCATCTATTTTATTTATTTCTGCTCTGATCCTTATTATCATCTTCCTTCGATTTACTTTGGGTTTGATATGCTCTTCTTTTTGTAGCTTTTGAGGTGGGGCTTAGATGATTTTAGGCTTTTCTTCCTTTCTAATAAAAGCATTTAAAGCTATAAATTTCCTTCTTCCACTGTGTTAGCTGTATCCCATATATTATGATAGGTTGCATTTCATTTTCATTCAGTTCATGTCCTTTTCTAATTTCTCTTGTGATTTCTTTCTTTGATCCATGGCTTATTTAGAAATACATTGTTTATTTTTCAAATATTTGAGAGTTTTCCAAATTTTTCCAAATTTCTCTCTGTCGTGATTTCTAACTTAGTTCTGTTGTGGTCAGAGAACATATTTTGTATGATTTCAACCCTTTTATTCATGTTGAGGCTTATTTTACAGCCTAGCATGTGATCTATCCTGGGAAATGTTCCTTGTGCCCTGAAAAAGAATGTGTTTTCTGTTATTGTTAGGTGGAAGGTTCTATAAATGCCATTTAGGTCAAGTTGGTTGATAATGTTGCTCAGGTCTTCTGTATCCTTAACTGATCTTCCGTCTAGTCATCCCACCTGTTATTGAGAGTGGGACATTGAAATCTCCTGACTGTAATTGTTGAACTATCTTTTTCTACTTTCAGTTTTGACAGTTTTGCTTTATGTATTTTGGGGCTGTGTTGTTAGGTGCCTATACATTTGTACTTGTTATATCTTCCAGAAGGATTGACTCTCTTTCTCTTCCCTCAGCCTCACTTCAGTGTCCCTTCTCCAGGTAGATCTTCCCAGATTGCAGATGGCATTCGTTTCCCTTGTCATGGGTTTCTATGACTTCTTGTATTTTTCCCATCATAACATTTATCAAACTATATTATAACTGCTTGAAAGTTCCATAAGGACAGGGATCATGTCAAACCTACCCAGCTCATCACACCCAGCATCTAACACAGGGCTTGCACAGAGTAGTAGGTGCTCTGCAAATATTTGTTGGCTGAATGAATAAGATCCTATGAGGAATATTATAATAATATTATTATTATTCCTGTCATGCAGCACCATCTTTACCTACTAACCTTTGAAAAAAATTTAGTGCCTGTGGACAGCTGTGACCCAGCCCAGCTAGGTGCCACATAAATGCTTCTCGAATAGCATTGAGTTAGGATAAGGCCTTTGACCTGAGGGAAGTGTCCTGACGGCTTCTCCAGGTCTCCCCTGTTTGGGACCACTCAGGATCACCTGTCTGAGGTGGGGCATCTGCCCCAATTCCCCCCCTCTCTTTGGATTTGATTTGGTATTGGCTTATCTGTTGATGTTGTCCATCTGGTTCTCCCCGTGTGGTGTCCTTGGCAACCCTGGATCCATTTCCAGCGGCTTTCCCTTATGCCAGCGCTTGGGGAGGTGATTGTGAACAAGAATGAAAAGCACTATGTGCCAGGCATTCTACTGGATCATCTACATACCTGTTTCAAACTCCCGACAATCCAGTAAGGTTCCCACACCCCTTTGCAGATGAGGGACTCAGGGCCCAGGGAGGTTCAGCATTTTGTCCAAGGTCACACAGTACGTTAGAGCAGAGCGGAAAAATTAATCTGAGTGGTTCCAAATCCCATGTTTATTTCCACCCCCCCTTCTCTGCTGAGAGGTGAGGAATGCCTCTTGGACTCTGTGGGTATGTGTGGACACTTTCCTCCCAGATCAAAGCACCATGTGTTTAAACCACAGCAGCTAAAATGGAGAATGAAAAATTATGTAGTAACTACATTTTAAGGCAAATTAACCTTGATAAGATCTTTAATGTCATGTATTAGACTATTTTCCCTTAGTAATGCAGCAAAACTGTCAAACCTGATATGATCGCACAATTAATGAGATTACACACGATGTAAATTTCAATTCATTATTACAGTGTCTGTGCTAATAGGCTTGCGATCAGCACCCGGAAACCCTGCTAGTTCAAGAGGACAACTTTTCGTGAATCCCGTGAAATGAACAGGCAGAGGCAGCCACAGTCCTGATGACTGACGTGCGGAGGGTTTCTGCAGCTGGCTAACGATTTACTCAGATTAAGCCACAGAGATGGAGTTCATTGACTCTAGAGTCCTTTGTACAGGGCCAGGGAGTGCGAGGAGCTGGTGTGACATAAGCCACCGTGTGGGTGCCTCCCTGCTGCTTCTGGGGGCTTCCCGGGCACATTACTCACCCTTAAGTGCACGCCCTTCAGGCACCTCATTCTTCCAGCGCCGCTGGCTTTCTCGCAGGAATCAGGAAGCCGGAGTTCACTCGGAGAAAGCAAATTGTGCGAGGAAGTCTTCCGTGAACGTGAGGAATAATAAAAATAACTCGTATTTCCTGTGTTCCGATAACACGTCAGGCACTGCTATTAGATGCCTGTCATGCGTTCACTTATTCAGCTCTCCCGACAGCCTGGCTTCCACCATCAACCCCCACTTTGCAGATGGGAAACACTGAGGTTTCCAGATGCTGGGCAACCGGGCCAAGGCCACACGGCTAGCGGGGGCCGGATTTCAGTCCCGTTTTTAACGGTTGTCTCTTCTGCCTTTGTGCCATGAGAATGGGGAGCTCTCATCCTCCGAGGGGCCTCACGTTGTGGGAAAACCCACTTGCGGTCTCCTTGCTCTAGACAGACTGTAGGGAGACACTGCCTCGCTCACATGCATGACGTGTGTCAGCTGCTCTGAAGGGGGAACCCGGTTTTGTAGACACCTTCCTCACGTGCCAGGTCCCCAGCCGGGTGCTGGAAACACAGTCCATCCCGGGTCCTCGCCGCAAGCTTTCCGGGCGGGCGGGGGCACCAGGAGGCTGGGGCCGGGGCCGGAGTGCAGTTTCTGGAATCTGGGCTCCAGCCCGCTCCCTCTAAGGCTCTGACCCTTCCCACCATGCCGAGGGCCGCCCTGCCCTGGAGAACCTTCTGGGCGAGTGCTGGCCATCTCCTGAGGTGCCTCAGCACATCCCCTTTTCACGCCTCCAGTGGGGGCCTTTGCACACCCATGGTGAGTCCCTCTCCCTCCCCACACGCATTTTATAAACACCTCATCGTTTCCTGGGATGCCGTGGTGGCCGCATGTCCCGCGTCCATCCCTCCTTGCCTCGTGAGCGTGTCCTCTGGGGCTTCGGGCTGGGCTCAGGGGGCTGCGGCCTCACTGGGGAGGGAGGGAGAGCCTCGAAGGCTGTGGATGCGCAGGACTGAGGTGTGGAGGGTGTGGTGGCCACGGGATAGGAGTGGACCCTCCCGGGCCAGGAGGGGGCTGGGGAGGGGCGGGCCAGGCTCCATGAGGCCAGAGGAGGGAGCTGGTCTCTGGGGACAGCAGGGCACCGAGTCGAGGCAGCGGGCTTCCTGGGGAGGCTGGGGACTGCTTCCATCAGCCTGGGGGCAGGGGGACGCGGTCGAGGAGCGTGGAGGCGGGATGCAGAAGGCAGGCTCTTGTCCCAGCTGAGGGCCTGCACAGGTGAATGGGCCAAAGACGGGATGACTGTGAAGGTCACTCCCTGGGCGGCTCCTGAAACACATCCGCATCTGGGCCCGGCCTTTCAGTAGCCTCGCTCCGCGGTCCTCGGGCGTGGTCTACACTCGCAGACTGGACTTTCCCTGGGGGTTCCTTTCACTCTCTGAGCCAGCGTCGCTCTGGGGTCAGTACACCGCCTGGGTGTGTGGACGCTGACCCCCTGCTCTCGGGCGTCCCCGTGTGGACCGTCCGCTGGGAGCCATGGGCCCTCTGCTGCCCGAGTCACCGCCACCGCCGTGTAACCATGAGAGCGGGGTGGCGTCCTTGCTGTTCCTGTCAGGCTTGCACATACCGCGGCCCGCTCAGCCCGCGACTCGGTAATCAGCCTGGCGTCCGGGGTTGTCATCGGGTCAGTCATGCCAGCTGCAGGCTGCCGTCTCCGTCCCTTCCCCCCAGCCCTCCCTCCCCCCACCCACGGCTGCCACCTTGCCCTCCCCACTTCCTTCCATCTCCATGCTGTCCGCCCGCCATGTTGTCCAGCTCTGCTCCCCTCTGTCCTTCCTGTCCATCTGTGTCCCCTCCTTCTCATTCTCTCTCTCTCTCTCTCTATCCTTTCCTTTGGTCTTTGCCTTATCTTGTTAAGTGGGTCCTAGACAAGCGTTCTCTCGGCCAGGCCCTTGCAAGTGAGCTTCTGTGGGGCCACAGAGGAAGGGACAGCTCACGCTCCTCTGAGATGTCACAGAGTTTCCTGTCCATCTTTCTGTCTACTTTCCTGTCCTCTCTCTCACCTGCCCATTACCACCCACCCACTTACCTGCCTGTCCACCCACCCCTCCACCCATCTCCTTACCCACCCTCCCACCCACTCACCCGTCCATCCAGTCACCTGCCCGACCACCCACCCATCCATCCATTACCCACCCACTCATCGCCCCGTCTCTCCATCCAGTCACCCACTCTCCCACCCATCCACCCATGCACCCACCCACCCAGCCACCCACCCAGCATTTACTGGGCTTGCCCTGCGTTAGGTGCGGGGTACACAGTGATCAACAAATCAGGTGGAGTTGGTTCCATCTTTTTCTTGGCTTCTGGAACTCTCCTGTGCATCCACATGTCACAGCCCTAACCACTCTGAGCTGTGGAATGTTTTGTGCAGCTCCGTCTCCCTCACCAGACTCTGAATGCTGCCAGCGCCCGGGCTGGGTCTTATTTATGTCCCTGCCCCCAGAGCCGAGCACAGAAGTGCCAGGCATAGCACCGGCTTTCGACAGGTGCCAGTTTGAATGAACGAGGCAATGATCTGGTCCACCCGCTCAGTTCTGCAAATGAGGACGTGAGCGTGGGATGTGGTGGGCCTTCCCTAGGGCCTCAGAGCTGGTTTGGAGTGGGGCTGGGGTGGGCATGGGGCTGATCGCTCTGTAGGGGGGACCTTGTAACCATGGTTCCTGGGGGTTCCAGCCACAGGCAGAGGCAGGGAAGGAACCCCGTGTGACACCCTTTTCCAGATTGGGAGACTGAGGCTGGGGGAGGCAGGGTCTCTTGCTCCGTGCCTCCCCGATTCTAGAGTCCTTTACCTGCTTCCTGGTGGGGCCGCAGCTCCTGGGGTGAGAGCCCTTGTCAGCAGTGGGGTGCGGGGGGCAGAAGCGAGGGGCCCAGAGGGTGGCCGCCCGGGTGGTCCTTGGGGTCGTCTGAGCAGGGAAGTTCCCGCAGGTGCGTTGAGCGGGGGTAGGGGAGTGCTGGGTGACTGCCGGCTCATGGCATCTCACAGCAGGTGCTGGCTGCACAGGTGCCGGGACTTGGGGGGCTGCCCGGGGTTCCCCAGGGTCCGGACGGAGCTCTGCCAATAGTCCCGTGCGAGGAGGGCCAGGTGTCCACGGGACCCAGGACCGGAGCCTGGGGTGGGGGCTCAGCCTGGGGTGCAGGTGCCTGTGCTCCAGATCCGGGGGGACCCAGAGGGGGGGAGCGTGTGCCATGGGTCATGACTGTCCGTTGTCCCCCACGAGACCCTGCCCAGTAAATCGCGCAGGATTCAGGTGCTGGTTCCTCTGCAGGGTCCCTGCCTGGGCACCACCCTGAGATTTCCTCACCCGACCCGATTGTTCCGGTGACACCGAGTCCCCGGGGCCGCCGCGGGAGGGCAGCCCCACTGTGCTACTGCCCCTGCGAGCCTGGGGGTGGGGGTGCCTGTGGGCTGGTGGGGGCGGCGGAGAGGACTCGGGCTTGCCGTCTCCTCTGCTTTGGGCTGTTCGAGTCTGAACCTCGCTGCTGCCTTGACAGAACTTTGGGTAACGAATGTTTTACGAGCACAGGGGCCCAGGGGCGGGTGAGGGTCCTCTCGGCGAAGCCTAGAGACTTCAAAGATCCACACTGAAAACCCAGAGAAGCTGATCACGGCGGCGGGGAAGCAGACACTCCCCCTGCCGGGCCCATCGGTCTTACCTGAACCGCGGCCCCTTCTGTCCACTTCCAGAATGTACGGCTTCGAGTCCAGCTGGAAACACGGTTCTAGGCACTGGCTTCGTTTTGTTCTCTGCGGAGGCCCTGCACTTGGCAATGACCTTGGGCCAAGCCCTGATCCGTACACAGCCTGTCGTGTGTCCAGAGCTCCTCAGGCACCAGAGGGCAAAAGCTTGCCTGCCCCCTAGCCCAGGCTGTGGTGGCCGGACGGGACAGGACAGGACAGCCGAACGGGAGAGCTCAGCCTCCCGCGGCGAGGGGAGGCGGCCAGAGGCCACATGCGTGTCTTGATCGGAGGGTAAACCTCTCGCATCTCGCTCATGACAAAGCAAGACCTGATTTCTATTCGTGTAGCCTCCGCACGGGCACCGAGGGTGTTTTTACAAACCGGAGCGGGAAGGAAACACGTACCAGTCAAATTAGAGAGTGGGCCTCACATGGGTTGCGGATCGAGTGAGCTGGTGGGTGGAGGACCTGGGGGGCAGACACGGCTGGGAAGCTGGGGGCGTGGGAGGCCGGGTCCCCACAGCCCGTGCACCGGGGCCGGTGCGGCAACTCTCAGCTCCCAAGGAGGCGAAGACCGGATCTGAGCCCGTGCACTGGCCCAGCGCCGATCTGCTCCGTCCACGTGATCGGGGCGAGGTCTGGCGCATCTTTGAGTTCGTAAAACGTGAGGTGGCTTTTATCGACGCTCTGTTCATCCAGATCTCATCCTGTGTTTCCAAACAGTATCAGGTGATTAGAAAAACACAAAACCTCCACGGGAGAAAACAAGCCACACTTTACTGACAACACTCAATCTGTTGTTTTTCGGTCCGGCTAGCGATGTTTCTATTTGTTGGCCTCATTCCGGAATTGGGAAGGGATGCCCTGGGCTCACTGGGAGGAGCCGCGAGCCAGCCCCCAAAGGCCCTCCTCCCTTCCCCCTCTCCTCTCCAGACCCTTCTTCCAGTTAAGCCTTTCGTGCCCCTCGGGCTTATGGTGTCCCCAGCCCTCCCTCGGCCTCAGGACGTGTCCCTCAGGCTTAGGGAAGCCTCGGAACATCTTTGGACAAATGACTCTGCTCTACGATCTGTGTCAGTCCGACAAGGTTCACTGTCGTGACGAAAACGCCCCCCCAAGTTAATGACTTAGCACTATAAGTGCTTATTTTTTTGGTTCATGCGGCAGCCAGACTGGGTGGTTCTGGGCGAGGGGGGTGGACCAGCTGTGGGCTGGGACCTCGGGGCTCGGGCATCTCCCCTGGCCGAGGGGTCCTTCATTTCCCCTGCATGGGTGGGAAGGGGGGAGCACAAGCCTGTGGAGGTTTGAAACGGGGGAGTGAAACATCAAAGGAATAGCAGCTCTGAGACCAGGGCTGGGCCCTCGTGCACGGAGCGTCGGGCTAAAGGTTGAAAATACGAACCCCAGAGCGCGCGGAAGCCACCATCCTGTCCTTTCTACCTCAGGGCTCAACTTGACTTCAAGGGGGCTGGGAATGTGGTCTCGCTGTCACTCCAGGGGTAAAGGAAATGGCCTTTGGTGAATACCTAGTATTTCTTTGCTGCCAGTCTGTTCTTGCCTGGCGAGGGGGATGTGGATCAAGAAATCCCGGGGTTTTGGGGCACCCGGGGGGCTCAGTCGGTTAAGCGTCCGACTTCAGCCCAGGTCATGGTCTCACTGTTCGTGAGTTCGAGCCCTGCATCGGGCTCTGTGCTGGCAGCTCAGAGCCCGGATCCTGCTTCAGACTCTGTGTCTCCCTTTCTCTCTGTCCCTTCCCCGTTCATGCTCTCTCTCTCTCTCTCTCTCTCTCTCAAAAAATAAATTAACATTAAGAAAAATTAAAAAGAAAAAGAAATCCCAGGGTTTTGGGGCTTCCTGGCTGAGCGGTCGACCAGCCGGCAGGAGGCAAATCTTCCTTTGCCGGGATCCCTCTGTGCCCCACCCCCTGTCTGATCTCACTGTCTTCCACCCTCCCCTGGTTTCTTGGCTCTAGCCACTCTGGCCTTCTTTCTGTCCATTGAGGTGCCTGAGTTTGTTGCTGCCTCAGGGCCTTTGCACTGCCTTTCTTCTGCTTGGAACTAGTCCTCACAGGGCCGGCTCCTTTCTGCAGGTCCTGATTGTCGCCTCTACAGAGAATTCCTTTCTTCTCGGACAACCCAAAGTAGGCCTGCCCCCTGGCCCTTGGGGCGGCTCACTCACCAGGGCTCCCCTTTTCTCGGCTCTATTTTCCCCCACGGCTTATCACCATCTGACATAGGACATACTGTTTATTTATCTGGTTTGTTTTCTGTCGGGCCCCTGTCTGGTCGGCTCCGGCTGCTGGAACAAAACATCACACGGACCCGGGGCTTAAACAACACAGCGATTTCTTACAGTTGTGGAGGCCGGAGGGCCGACCTCCCTCTTCCTGGCTCATTAACAGCCACGCTCTGCTGTCTGCTCATCACCGGGAGAGAGCGCTCTGCCTTCCTTTCTTTGTTTAAAAAATGTTTGAAGTTTAATTATTTATTTTGAGAGACGGAGAAAGCAAGTGCGGGAGGGGCAGAGAGAGAGAGAGAATCCCAAGCAGGCTCCGCGCCGTCAGCGCAGAGCCCGAGGTGGGGCTCGACCTCACGGACCGTGAGATCACGACCTGAGCCGAGACCAAGCGTCGGACGCTTCCCCGACGGAGCCCCCCAGACGCCCTCCCTTCCTCTTCCCGTCACGGGGACCCCGCCTTCGTGACCTCATCTAAACCTCATCCCCCCGCAAAGGCCCCACCGCCTACGCTCTCACACCGCAGGTTAGGGCTTCAGCATAGGAAGTTTAGGGGGACGCAAACATTCGGTCCACGGAGCCCGCTCTTTGCACACGGTACTGAGAAATCCACGAGGGGAGGGGCCGGGTCTGTCCCGCTCAGAGCTAGTGTCGGGGACTGACGCTGCGCCTGCCACGTCGTGGTCCCCCCACGAATGTTTGCTGCATAAGTGGATGCATCAGTGAATGAACGACCCCGCCTTCTGAAGACGGTGCCGGTCTGGGCCTGCTGGCTGGCCGCCACCTGCGCCGCCCTGACCCGCGCCCCACTTCTTACGTCTCTTTGCTCAGCCGCTCCTTCCCGTGAACCGAGAAGGCGTTCGGAGCCCTGTCGCGGAGGTGAGGAGCCCCGGCCCCGGCCCTCCGTCCCTTTACCCCGGGATCTGGCTGGAGCAGCGGCCGGTGCAGAGGTCACGGCCGGGCCCCCTCTGTCCGTGACCTTGGGCCTCCGCCTGGGTGTCCGCTCAAACCTGCTCCAGGGGTCGTCCTTCGCTCTTTTATTTGAAACATCTCATTAAAAACGACAAAATGTGACCGTCGGACGACTTGAGTCCTGACCCCCCGCTGTGAAAATGCGGATTGTGTAACGTCACATGGCCTGGAGGTTTGTCTCAGACGTGTCAGCCCGAGTTGTTGGCAGTGAGGGCCCTTGGGCGGCTCTCAGAGCCAGCTGGCTCCGGCCGCTCTCCGGGAGTGGGACGTTGGCTGCGGATGGAATTTGAGGAGGTGCTAATTGCACGCCTAGCGTGCTAATCATCTCTAATCCCAACAGTGCTAATTGAGTGATAATTTTGTCCTTCGCAAGGTGACTTAGCCTTTCAGAGACTCAGGTCTCGAGGAAGATGGCGTGAGTTAGCACAGCTGTCTTGGGGGGAAGGGAAATGAAAGTTCTTTCTTGGTTCAGGAGGAGAGGTTTCGTTTTGGCGTGATGCCCGATGGGGCCACTTAGCTCCAGGCCCGGCTGGGGGACGGGGTCCATTCCTCCTTGCACCCCCAGGCCCCCCGGGGGCCCTCGCCCGGGCCTGCCCTTCCTCTGTGGCTGGGAAGGGGGGCTCTGTGCTCAGTGCTGTCTGCAAGCAGGGGCTTCCGGTGAAGACTGGCAGCGGCACGTCGTTCCTCTGGTTGGGGATCCCTTCCAGGCGGGCCCCGGGGATTCTGAGCTCTGCACTCAAGCCTCCTTCTGGCCGAGGGAGCCCCGAGGCTCAGTGCCACCTCCGGTTCCCAAGGGGGGGCGTGAGCAGCTCCGACTCCCTGGGCAGATCAGAGAGAAAACACAACACCCGCGCTCACTGACGTGCAGTGTTCTCGAAGGGCCCAGGAGCCGAAGCTTTCTCAGCCTGAGTGCAGTTTCCATCTGCCAGGCGGGCGTGGTGACCGCAGGCGGCAAGCTGGGGTGACCTGCTCAAGAGGAGGGGTTCCTGACACGCTTAGGAGGCACCTGTTTTACCGCACCTCCTCCTTGCCCCGGCCCCCCATGTCGATGCTAGTGTTACCCCTCACCCCATTTTACAGCTGAGGCGTTCGTGTTATGATGGTTCTGATTGGTCCTATTTCATGGAAGAGAACACTGAGACACAGAGGAACGGATTTGCCCGGTGCCCCCCACCCACCCTGCCCGCCCCACCGCACCCAATAAACCTCCTCAGGCTGTGTTCTTCTTTTTGAGGTTGACTCATTTTAATTTTAGATTATTTGCTTTTTTTAGAGTGTTTTATTTTGAGAGAGAGCGAGAGAGAGAGAGCGCAGGGGTGGGGCAGAGGCAGGGAGAGGGGATCCCAAGCAGGCTCCGTGCTGGATGCACAGTGGTGCCGTGTCGTTGGTGACAAAATATTCCTGTTGTACCTTCCTCACGAGTCAGACCGTCAGGGTCACACAACATACCCGCTGGGCGCCACGCTCGGCGCTTATTTTCTGGATGTGGGAGCGGCAGGTGCTGTGTGCAGACCACCTGGAAAGCGGCAGTGGTACACAGAACAGAATAAGACACACGCATCTGTGTCTTGGCACCGGCGTCACAGTCCCGCGAGGTGGGTGGCCTGGACGCAGATGCCCCCTTTCGTTATAAAGGAGGAGGATGCGTCTGAGATGCGGGAAGGGAAGTAGCTCTTCCAGACTCGGGCTGGACAGGCTTGTCCGAGAATGTCCGAGATCCGGGTGTGGGCGGGGTGGTCCCCCCAAGAGCCACCGGGACTGGGGGGCAGGTCCCAGCCTCTCCGCTGGCTTGCACAGGGCTGTCTCCTCCCTGGGCCTGTGTCTGTCTCCTGGCCCGGTGCACATTCTGTAAGGACGCGCTTCAGACTGGGCCGGGGCCCACCCGTGACGTCACCTTGAGTAACTACTTCTGCGGTGACCCTGTGGCCAAATAAAGTCACATCCTGAGGCTCATGGGAGGGGGGTAAGACTTCAACATGAGTTTTGAGGGGATGAAATCCAACCCGTCACAGTTACCAACTTTTAAAAAGTGCCGGAAAGGGGCGCCCGGGGGGCTCAGTCGGTTAAGCATACAACTTCGGCTCAGGCCATGATCTCGCGGTTCGTGAGATCGAGCCCCGCGTCGGGCTCTGTGCTGACAGCTCGGAGCCTGGAGCCTGCTTCCGATTCTGTGTCTCCCTCTCTCTCTGTCCCTCCCCTGCTCACCTCTGTCAGTTTCTCTCTATCAAAAATAAATACACGTTAAAACTTAAAAAAAAAAAAAGTTCTGGGGACGCTCGTGAGATCCTGGAAGTCCCAGCCACCCTGGGCTTCATCCCCGAGCCAGGCGACGCATCCCTGCGTGTGACCCCGGGCCCTGGCTGCCGACACACAGGCTCTGGGGGCCGACAGGTCTGGGTTCTGATCCTAGCCAACCCATGTCCCAGCCGGGTGACCTCGAGCGAGTCACAGAGCCTCCTGGAGGCTCCTTGCTGCCTCGCCGGAGCGAGTCCCTGGACCCCTCACCCATGTGTGGTGGGGGGCTCACTGAGCTGGCCCTGGGTGAGCATGGGTGCTGTATGCACAGCATTGGTGGGCTCGGTGGGCCTGCTGTCATTGACGGCAACAGCCCAGGGCCCTGGGTGGGGACGGAGGACCAAGGAGCCAGGCTCACGCTCGGCATACCCCATGGGAAAGTCCCCTCTTGCCAACGCGCAGCCTCCCGCTGACATATCCCCCGAGAGATTTGATCTGACAGCTGCCAGCA
Source organism: Cryptoprocta ferox (assembly GCA_028646485.1). Lineage (NCBI taxonomy): Eukaryota > Metazoa > Chordata > Mammalia > Carnivora > Eupleridae > Cryptoprocta > Cryptoprocta ferox. The sequence goes on from CM053567.1 coordinate 188,106,484, forward strand.
CCACTAACGCCGGGCCCTGCGATGCCAGGTAATTTATTTTTAGGAAAAACCGCTCAGGAAATGTGCTCAGGGACGCCGCTGTTTGTTTAATTGGCTTTGCGGAGGCAGAGGGGCCACGGCAGGATCTAAAAATACCCAGGCTGAGTCCGTCGTCTGTGCTCCGGCATCCGAAGGACCCATCTTGCTTCTAAAGACCTGAGCCGGAGACCTGGCAGCTGCCCGCAAACGCGTTCCGTGCTTGACCTTTGCTGGCTGCTGTGAGAGCATCGTTCTGTGCGAATGAGTTTATTTTTCCACGGAACGTATTCCATTCGATGGCTGCAGGCATTAACGTAGCTGGGATTAAAATCAGGTCAACGGCGTTGGGAATAAATAGCACTTCACCCTGAAGAATACAGACAGGCCGCCGAGGGACCAGCCTCGGCCGAGCGGCAGGTCTCCTGCGGTCACGATGGTGTCCCCAAGTGACCGTGCTGTAGGAGGTGACGGGGGGGACAGGCAGGGAGGGTCTGCTGACGTGCATCTCGCTGGGAGAGGGGCCAGCCGCAGCCACCATGACAAGCCAGCACGAGTAATAGCAGTTTTCGTTCCGAGAGCTGCGCCCGCCTGCGCGTGACAGCGATTACGGGCGTTATTTTATAACTAATGCCCCGTGAGGTGGCTAATGATCTTTTTAATATTCGTACCATTGAATGAATATTAAATACCACTGATCTGCCTTCTGTTTGCCTGGCGGAATACAAGGCATTAGTTTTTCTGCGTCGTAGTTCTGTGATTTCCATTTTGCGGATAGAGGGCAGGCTCAGAGAGGTGCGGTGACATGGCCCGAGGCTCCCAGCAGGACGGCGGCAGGGAAAGGATTCCAGCCCTTCCTCCCGGGCGGTCCTTCCCCCGGAGGCGGTCCATGCCAGGGCGGCTCGCCCCCGAGTTCTAGCTGGGCCCCGGAGCCCAGCAGAACCACCTGTGTCCTTCCCCCAGGTCAGCGGGCAGGCCCGCTGGCCGTGGCCGCCACCCCCTGGCTGCTTTCATCCTCCCCTGCACCCTCCCTCCACACACCTGTGGAGGGCAAGCCCAGCCCCCCGAAGGGTCCCCAGGTGCGGTCCCTCCAGGCCTCTTCCCTTCCCTCCGGATGCCCCAGGGAGTGACCTCTCAGGCTGGCTGACGACTGACCCGTTCTCACATCCACCACGAGGCCGTGACACTGTGCCTTGGCCCTTGGCTGGCACGGGGACCGTCCACGGCACCGCGGCTGTACTCCAGCCTACCTGTGTGGGCGGGACCCCCGAGGGCCCTCTGATGGCAGGCACAGGCCCTCTGTATCCTTCCGAGACCCGCCGGCCGGCCGGTGGGGACAGTGTGGCGGGGCCTGTGACATTCCAGGGCCTAGAACATGCCAGTCTCTGTCCTCGGTGGTTTTGTTCTCTCCCTTTGAAGTTGGGGCATTCGAGGCTCAGAGAAGTTAAGTGGTTTCCCCCGGGTCACCCAGCTAATGAGCGACGGACGGGTGAGAGGACGGAGCTGGGACGTGAGCTCGGGCCTGTGTGGCTGCGTCACACACGGTGTTCACCTCGGGTCCTGCCTCGGCCTGCTGAGGGGCCCCGCGGCCAGGGATCCACAGGGAAGACAGACCTGTGTCGTGATAACCTTCTGGTGATTCCCGCTCCTTCCCTCTAGGGCAGCGCTTGGTTTAGCGGACCTTCCGGGGACTCTCGTGTTGTGCGAGCCATGCGGTAGGCACGGAGACGTGGGGGCAGACCTGTGCCTCCGCGGCCACGGCTCAGGCCATGAGCAGGTTCTGTGGCTGTGATGCCACGGACGCTGACGGCCACTCGGCCCGTGGTCCCCGGACTGGCTGCAGAGCCACGTCGGCACCCCCTGCTTATCTGTCAACAGCTCCTAGGCTCTCTGTTTTAAACTCATTCCATTATTTTGCTGGGAGACTGTTCTTTCTGGATTCAGATGTTTCCTCTTTGTTTTAAGAAATGCGGATAGAAGTTTACCCCTCTCTGGGTCTTTAGCAGCCCCCGAACTCGCTGGAAGGGTGTGACATAGCCCAGAAAATCAGCCAGAGCTAGTAAGACTCCCCCACCCCCGCCAAGAGCATTTGATTTGGGAACTAAGAGCCCCGAGGCTCAGTTTCCCCATCTGCGAAGTGGGTCCAACATCACCTACCTCAGGGTGGATGGTGAACCTCCCTTTCCTGCTGGAAGACTTTGGTGCCAGGCTGACTGGGACCCTGCCTGTCCGTTGTCCTCTCAGGGGCCCTTCCTCATGCGTCTCTGGCTCTCCGGGATGTGACACGTCCTCTAGCTGGGAGACCAGTGTGCAGATCTTGGCCCCGTCCCGGTTTCTGTCTTCCCGTCCCCTCTCCGGTGGTCCCAGCCTAGCGATCTGTGCTCTCGGGAAGGCCTCCTCCCTTCCCCCTTCGAGATTCCGTCCGACCCATCGAGGGGCCCCAGCCTGTTCCGCTCCGCCCCGCGTTGGCCATCGGTGGCTCCATTATTTGAGTGACCACGATACGGAATGTGCAGGTTACTTCCTTATGCCTGATTGTGCCACGTGGACACAAGCGGATTCGCAAACCGACCACGGCCCCTGGGTTTCCCCACAGAGGAGGCGTTGTCAGCACAGTGACTGGAAACGAGCCCGGGACCCTGGTGACCGCTCCCCGATTCCTGCCGCCTCTGGCCAAGAAGCAGGCGGCAAGGCGGCGGCGTCTGATCTGGAGCGAGCGGCCTCGCCCGCAGCTGTCACCCGAATTAGCAGCGCCTTCTTGGGGGCGGGGAGCACGGTGGCAGCCGGGCCGGGCGCAGCCGTGGGCCGAGCGAGGGTCAAGGCCCGATGGCGCCGCCGCTCAGCCCGCCCTCCTCTCTTATTATAATCCCGGGAACCAGTGATTATGAATACCATTATTTTATAAAGGGAAAAATAGAAGCCTCTTGCCTCGCTCCAAAACAATAGAGAGAGGGGGAGGGGGGGCGTGCGGAGAGGGGGCGAGGGGGCGTCTGGGTGCCGGGCCCGCTGCTGGCAGCTGACGGCGCTTATTAAACTGACCTTCACACAATGGCTCAGGAAGAAAAGAGGAGCAGGTTGAATGCTAATGACCGTGGACGCAGACTCCAGGGCCCTCCCGGCCTGAAGGGCAGGCCATGGCGGGGGGAGGGGAGGGAGGGTGCGGGCGGTGGCTGGGGCGTGGGGGTGGCCGGGGCGGGTGTGAGTCAGGGGACCCCTAGGCTCCTGTTTGGGGCACCCGGGAGGTGGCGGGACGGCCTGGGTGATGGGTGGTGGGTGGTGGGTGAGCTCCTTCCCAGGGCTGGCGGTCAGTGGCTTTTGAGACGTTTTGAGGTTTGTGGCCCAGAACCCAGGTCTCGGACGGAGCCCTGACTCAGGAGACGGATGAGCAGGTCCCTTTGGGAGGCGTGCAGGGAGAGACGATGCCCCCGCCGCGGCTCCCCCCCTCCCCCCGCCGTGTGACCGTCGTTGGGGACCCCCTGGGTGGCGATGGGCAGCCCCCGAGTGCGGGCGCCTGCAGCCGGCCCTCGCTGACGTTAAGAGCGTCCCCGGGACATAGGCCCCCGGCCCCTTCTGCGCAGAGTGTCAGGTTCCCGCACGGCCGCCCCCCGTGTGCCTCACTGGCAGGGGCCAGAGGTGCCAACGCCAGGGCTGTCCCCACCCCTGCTCGGGGCAGCCGGCCCGCTGCGGCGTCTGTAGTTACGAGAGGTGGGCTCTCTGTCCCTTGTCTTTGTCACAGTGACCCTGTTCATCACGGGCACACAGGTTGTGCCAGAGACAGACGCAGAGGCCTGGGCCCGGGGGGGCTCCTCTGAGCAACCCCCCCCCCCCCCCGCATCTCTGTCCCTGACGTGGAAGGACAGGCGGAGCCTTCCTCTTGTTCTCTCTCCTTCACTTCCTCCCCTCCCCTCCCTCGCCCTCCCTCCTCTCCCTCCCCTCCTCTCCTCTCCCCCTCCCTTTCTTCCCCTCCACTCCTTCCCCTCCCTCCTCTCCTCCCCCTCCCTCTCCTCTCCTCCCCCTTCCCTCCCTCTCCCTCCTCTCCCTCCCTCCCCTCCCCTCCATTTCTCTCAGACACTGTCCCTGCCCCTCACCCAGGCATCTCCACAGTTGGCCACCGCGGACAGGCTGTGTGCTCACCAGCTGTGCTCACCGTCCACCTCCCTGGAGAAGGCCAGCTCCCCAGGGGCAGGGAGCTGTTCCGTTTCCTGCCGCGTCCCTGGCACCGAGCTGGGCACAGCCCGTCTTCAGGACCTTGTTGTCAGATGGAAACATTCCTTCACTCCTTCCCTCGTTCCCCCAGCATTTAGGGCCGTGGTTGGGCAGCCACTCAGCAGAAGCCACCGTGGCCCAAGCCGCTGGGAGACGAGGGGAGGAGCCGGCTCGAGTCCGTGGGCAGGTTAGTGGCAGGGCCCGGCCTGGCAAAAGGGGCTTAAGTCCCAGAAGCCATCTTACAGGGATAGATGTCTCTTGTGCACCGAGGTTCCTACACCAGCCACCCCAGCAGCAGGTGCCAGCCCTTTCCTGGCAGCAGCAGGTGTGAGGAGGGCCCCAGGGTCTCCGTGGAGCACAGACTCCCCGTGGGGAACCATGTGACACTACCTCGCAATGACACTACCACCTCGGGATGCGTTAACAGAAGCACAGGGCCTACAGCAAGGGAGGTGATAGTCTGTCGTACTTTGCAGTGACCTGACCACACCTTGCATACCGTTCAGGTGAGGTCACGCTTTAAGAGGGGCGGCCATAATCCTCACTATGTCCAGCGCGCCCTGGCCGGAATGGAGAACCGGCAAACTCACGGTCAGGCGTAGCGACGTACAGAGTGACGGACTCCCACAGACTTGAGTTTCTACTCTGCCACTTGCTAGCTGCGTGACCCCGTACAAGTTCCTGAGCGTCTCCGAGCCTCAAGTTCCTCCTCTGTGAAATGGGAGCGACCTGTGGTGCCTGGCCGTGGGGAGAATTAAAGACTGACCTCCGTTGGGGCGGCTGTCACGGCGGGGGCGGACAGGGTGTGTCCTCGGAGCTGGCCCCCGTCCCCGGCAGCTGCGAGCCACCAGCTCAGGGTCGGCAGCTCTGACACCCACTAGGAAAGTGCTCATTAAGGGCCCTGAAAGCGTGCATTGAATTCACGCAGTTTATTTTTACATAAATTTGGGGGAACGGGAAAACAGCGACAATTTGAAAAGCGCATTCTCCAGGCATAATGCAGCCTTTGGCGGAGGCCCAAGCCTGACCCCAGATCCCAGCTCCAGGGTGCAAGCCGGTGACAGACGCCCCGCCGGCCGCCTTCCCCCAAAGCCCGGGGTGGGGGGGGGGTGCTGTGCATCAGCTGGATTTTCAGCTTTGCCTCCGGAAGGCTGAGCTGCCTTTGGCCCGAAATCCTGGCTCTGGGCTGCGTGAAGACCTTAGGACTCGGACAGCGGCCTAAATACTGCCGGCGCCTTCTTTCTACAAAGGGCTTCCTAGCTGAGGCCGTGGCTCTTCCCACCCGATTCCGTGTCCCCTGTGCGTGCGGGGGGAGGGGGCCCTGTTCTAACGCTGGGGCGGGGGCTCCTGGGGAGGCTTCAGACTCCCCTTCGGGGCTCGGTGCCGCTCACAGCCTTGGGGGCAGCCCCCGGGAAGGCTGCCCCCCCCTTGGCGACCCCCTGGTTTTGATGACCCAAGCCACGTCCCGCGGGTGGCGTGAAAACTGCGACTCTGCTTTTCCTGGAAGCAGCTCGCGAGGGTGACGTTGGCCACGTGCGTCAGGAAATGCGGTCCTTGAGGAAGTGCCCACCACGGGCTGTCCGTCCTAAGTCTGCGTCCACCCCTCACAGCCGCCTCGGTTCACAGACGGGGAAACTGAGGCACAGAGCGAGCAGCGTTTATTTACTGAACGGGAAGCTTGCCGAGGAGGAGGCGGGGTCTGCGTCGTGTATCTTTCTAGATGTTCTGGGGAGGGAGAGCTTGGATGGAGCAACAGGACCCTGGAAACTTGGGCTCGGTGGGGGCTTTGAGGGACGGGGGCCCCTGTGCCGCCTCTGGTTTGCTTTGCGGTTTCTGCCCCCAGGAACAGATCTGCCCCCTGGAGTCGCAACCTCCTGCCACGGTCCGCCCACAGGGCAGCCCCCAGCTCCTCGCACGCATCAGTGCTCACACACCTTGCGGGCATTTGCACACGCTGCTCCTGGACAGGAGTCCGGCACGGTCGCCCCCTCCCCGTGTGGCTGCCCCTTCCCCTTCTAGAAGGCAAGGAAGCATAGGAGCTGTGTGACCTTGGGTAAGTTAACCCCCTCTCTGAGCCTCAGTTTGCTCATCCGTGAAGTTGGGCTAATCGTGACCATGATAACCCGCAGAAGGGGCCGCATGAGGAGAACCTCAGCCGGCCAGGCGTCCTGCTCACGTGTGGAGTGTCCCGTTGCCGGCCGGTGCCGGTGCCCTGGACATTCAGGTGGGGCCGCCCTTCAGATCACCCCTCACCCCCCGGGAGAGGGCCGGGGGGCACGCTGTCCAGGAGGGGCACAGCTGCTAAGGCCGGAGCTGGGCTGGGCGCCCCTGACCTCCAGCCAGGGCTGCTCAGGATTCCAGCAGGTTTTTCCTTGTGTCTCGGTGTCTGAGCCTGGGCAGAGCAAGAGGGGTGTCGGGCCCCCTGGTCCCTGCCCTGCACGGGCGGGCTGGCACTGCGGGCGGAGGAGGGGGCGGCACCGGACAGGCCGACCGCCCGGGATCTTGGTCGTTAGGATTCTCGGTAGATGGTTGTAACAGAGCTGAGAATACAGTGAACAACTCCAGTCAGACTATTTAAAATTCGGGTCCTTGGCAGTTTGGCTGGCTAATTTATTATTGAAAAATTACACACCGGGGGGCGCCTGGGGGGCTCCGTCGGTTAAGCGTCCGACTTCGGCTCAGGTCATGATCTCCCGGTTCCTGGGTTCGAGCCCCGGGTCGCGCTCTGTGCCGACAGCTCGGAGCCTGGAGCTGCTTCGGATTCTGTGTCTCCCTCTCTCTCTGCCCCTCCCCCGCTCATGCTCTGTTTCTAGTTCTCTCTCTCAAAAATAAATGAACGTTAAAAAAATTTAAAACAACTGTGCTAAGCATATCAGAACTCTCCAAAAGAGAAAATTAAAAACAAAATTAAAAAAACAAGGGTTGTGCCTTTTCCGGCCTCCGCTCTTCACGCAGGTGAGTCCCCGCCCTGCACAAGCTGGCCTGTCACTCTCCTGCTCATCGTCTTGTGGTTTGTTCTTTCTTCCCGGCCCGCCCCCGGGCACAGTCCCCACTGTTGCTTTGAGCCTCCAGGAACCTGCACGGGGCGCCGGTCCGCCCCCCCCGCCCGGCACAGGGACGATCCTGTCCTTCTTCCTCCCCACTCCGCAGGGGCCCGGTTTCTTCAGCCCGAGTAGGAGCGGGCCGTTTGCTGTTTGTGGAGTGTGTCATGCAGCCTCGGGGCGCGGGGCCTATTTGTGGGGGGCAGTGTCCCCCGCGGCCCCTTGGTCGCATTCCTAGGGACGTCTGCAGAGGGTTGTGTCCATCCATGCGCCGGGGCCCCGATCCCGGGTTTGGAGAGGCCGCCCGTTCCCAGCCTGCGGAGTCGGTGCTGACGGAAACGGGAGGCCTGCCTGTGCCCGGATGCGGGCCGCTCACTCACTGCTCCCAACTCGGAGCCCATCGCACGTGCTCCGCGCTGTCCTCCCTGAGACCCTCACGACACTTCCTGGTCTCCATGGCGACGTCAGGTTCGCATTCCTGCCGCTCCCGGGATTATAAATTCATTATTTCCTGCTTAGGTCTTGCGCTCTGCCTTCTGCTCCCAGGTTCCGCTGTCTTGATGGGACTGTATTCATTTATTATCCGATGGGGGGGAAATGAGTCGAGTGGGTGCCTGGTGTGTCCTTCTCCCGGGACCGAGGACTGTCGTGTTCGCCGAGGAGCCAGCGCCCCCGGAGACGCCGGTGTTGGCGACCCGGAATTCCCGTGGGGCCTCGGGGGCCCTGCAGCTGTAGGTCTGAGGCACCTGTGGACGGACTGAGCCGCTCAGACGATCGATCACCCGCCCACGGACCCCCCGGAGCCGCGGGAAGCGCGTGGGTGCGGTCAGCTCGCTGCGGGTCCTCGTCTCTCCATCACTTGGCAGCCGCCTGCCAGTGTCTGAGCCTCAGTTTCCTCATCTTCCAAATAAAGTCCACTCTGCGGAGCTGAGAAGGCCGCGGGCTGAGCAGGGAGCCCGGCACGGGGACGGGGCCAAAGCACCTTGCATACGACAGCTGCTGAGGGAGGCCCCACGTAACCACCCACCTTTCTTCTGGGAAGCCTCCTGCGCCCTAGCCGGCGGGGGCGGGGGAGGTCTAACCTTGGCCATCACGGACTCTTCGGACCAGATCACCTTGCTGTTGTTACTGTTGTGGGGGGCGGCCTGGGCACCGTGGGGCGTGTAGAAGCATCCGGGCCTCTTCCCGCTGGATGCCAACAGGAGCAATCCAAAACACCCCCAGACAGTGCCAGGGGCCTCCTGTTTGAGAACCACTGCCCCCCCCACCTCCGGGACCCGCCCACGAGGACGTCTGCGCGTATCCGCCCCCAGTGCCCTCTGGCCTCTTCGGCGGACTCTCCAGCCTGCGTTCCCGCCGCGTGCCCCCCTCGGTGATAATCGGTGTGCGCGGTCTTTGGGTGGACGTGTGTTTACGTTTCTCTTGAATGGACGCCTAGGAGTGGGATCAGCTGGACCTTGTGATAGTGTCCGTTTAACTTTATAAGCAAACTGTTTTCAAAGTAGCGGTGCCGTCCCGCATTCCTCGCGCGAAGGTGCCGGAGTTCCGGTGGCTCCGCGTCCTTGCCAACACTTGGGGTTGTCGGCTTCAGAATTTTAGCCGTTCTCATAGGAGGGCTGATGATCTCATTGTGATTTAATTAGCATTTCCCTAATAAGTAATGACGTCGAGCATCTTTTCATGTGCCGCTTTGCCACACACAGCTTTTCTTTGGTAAAGCGAATGTTCAGAGGTTTGGCTGTTTTTTATTGCATTGTTTCTCTTCGTATTACCAAATTGTTGGAGCCCTTTTTATGTTCCGGATTCGAATTCTTTGTCGGATGTGTAATTGCAAACATTTTCTCCCAGTCTCTGATTTGCCTTGTCTGTTTCTTACCAGTGTCATTCGGGTATAAAGTTTTTAATATTTGTGAAGTCCATTTTATCTGTCGATCTATCGATCGATCTATATTTTTTACGGTCCATGCTTTTATGTCTTATCTAAGAATCTTTGACCAAAAGTCACAGAGATTTTGTTTTCTGTTTTATTCTAGAACTGTTACAGATTGAGGGCTTGCCTTTAGGTCCAGGATCCATTTTGAATTGACTTTTGTCTATGGCGTGAGGTAAGGCTCGAGGTTTGATCTGGCTTTTAGTGTCTCTGCAAATAGACGTCCTGTTGGTTCAGCACCATTTGTTGAAAACACCGTAATGATTGGTTTTAAAGGAGTAGAAAGATATCGGGGGGACTTTCTTGGAACAAGGCCGGAGTTGGCTCGTTAGGACCTGTGGTGTGAGAGAGCAGGTGGGGGGAGACGCACAGGATGGCCGAGCTCCCACCTGCTTCAGGTCCGGACGCGGCGGGCCCATCACATCCAGGTCCCTCCCACTGGGATGCCAGTTTGTTTCCATGGAGGCAGGGCAGTGGGGTGCCCCCGGGGCCCCGGGCCTGGGTTTCCAGATGAAATGGCTTGACCCGCCCACTTTCTACCGCTCTATTCACACCATCTGGCCAAGTTCACTTCTGACCGTGCACAGCCCAGGGGGGCCACTGAGGCCACCGCCGGCATCTTGGTGGCTTCCCTACCCGCTGAGAAGCCCGTACATTTGCAGCTCAGTGTCACGACCCTGATGGGGACACAGGCTGAAGTCCTGCAGTGTCACCCTGACCCTGCAGCCGCCAGCCACCTCGGGCTCCTGCCTGCGTCTCCACCTGGCGGGCAGTACGCAGGGGTGGGAAAGGCTTTGAACTGGGAAAACCCACCCAGGGCTCACGTTTGCGATGACGACTGCTGTGTTGGGCTGGGATTTTGTTGCCGATCGATGGACGGCTCCCCAGCCTGGACTGGGGATGGACTGATGCTCAGAAAGAAACTTCTGGCTAATCCATCCATCACTAGGGCTCTGGGCTTGGCGATGAGGAAAGGGGGTGTGTTGGGTAATTTGTGGTGCATGAGAGGAGTCAGGGCCCTTGAGGTTGCCTTGTCCAGCTCCGGCTTACATGGATTGCCTGTAACACCCCGACCAGGTCGTCCTGCCCTGCTTGCTCACCCCCGGTGATGAGGAGCTCACTACTAGGATGAAAGGGAAACTCAGCTTCAGATGGGACCTCTGTGCCTTTTCTAACTCCCAAATCAAGCGTGGAGATGCAGACTTATCAGATAAGGGTATCGGGCCGATAAATGGAAAATTCCAAGAGCACCAAAGCCAGTTCTGTCAGCTATTATCCTGGGGCGTGAAATCCGTCACGTTCTTACCTCTGCGCTGGGACTGCCATCCGTATCTTTTCTTTGGTAAAGCGAGTGTTCCCAGATTTTGGCCAGCCTCATGGGATCATGGGAGTGGGAATAGAGGCCAGACCAGAAGCAAAAACAAAAACCACACACCAGCTCGCCCGTGCCACGCCGTAACGGACGCCCACCCGCCCGAGAACCCTCAGGAGTAAGCGTGAGAATCACAGGGTGTCCGCAGGGGGGATGGACAGGAGCAAATGTGTCTAGTTCGTGTCACTAGACCTGGCCCCTCTGCTGTCTCGGGTGAGCCCCTTTCTCCCATCTTTGTCCTCCAATCAACTGTGCGCAAGTTACGTGATTTCCCTGAGCATCGGCTGTCAAATGTAGCTGTCCCTAATCACAGGCTTGTTCTGGAGATCGAGCTATAGGTGAATGCTTCTTGGAAAGTTCGGGGTCAGTGCTGGGATGTAAACACCTAAGCCAGGGGATTGCGAGGTTCAGCAGAAGACACGGCGGCACGTCGGGGGAGCGCAGTTGAGGACAGCTGGGTCCCCGAGGCCTTAGAGCCCGTCTGGACAGAGCTGTGTGCTTCGTGCAGCTGCAACGCACCGGACCTCCCGAGCTCCCGAACGCGAAGCGTTCTTATTACAGAAGAGCCAACCAGGGTGCCAGAGAGACGAGAAAGCAGTCTGTCCACCCGGTTTTTACGTCAGGCAGTTTCCGTCTGGTTGGTTCCCTGCACGTGGGTCTGTGCGTCTGTCCATGTCTGTGCGGGTTCGCATGTACACACGTGGGTATAAACATTTTAACGGTTACGGTGAAGAGTCGATGGGACACGTTTTGAGTTAGGGTATCGGGTATTTGCTGCTCACCCGCCGGCCGGGGTGTGAGTGTGGGTGTGACTCATGGTCATTGGCCTCAAAAACTCCATAGTCTCGGGGCGCCTGGGGGGCTCAGTCGGTTGAGCATCCGACTTCGACTCAGGTCATGATCTCACGGTTCGTGGGTTCGAGCCCCGCGTCGGGCTCTGTGCTGACAGCTCGGAGCCTGGAGCCTGCTTCCGATTCTGTGTCTCCCTCTCTCTCTGTCCCTCCCCTGCTCATGCTCTGCCTCTGTCTCTCTCTCTCAGAAATAAATAAACACTAAAAAAATTAAAAGTCTGGAGGGAGGCCCTGCTGTATGTAGAATTTCAAATATTTTCCTCACGTCGTATTGTGTTGTGAGTATTTTCTCAGATCATCATTTGTCTTTTCCCCTAGTGCTTTGTGTTTCCTGATCGAGTTAGATGGCTTTGCCACAGTTGATGCAACCATTCGCCCCACAGGCGTTGCTCTCCCTGCTCGTTATGCCACGACGTAAATAGCACTGAGATGAGCTTTGAATGCTGACAAGCAGATGTGTCAGCCCAGCCCCAGAACCGGGGACAGGGACGGGGGGTGGTGACGGGGCGGACCATCTGCAAAGGGCCTGATGCTGGAGGAAAGCGGGACGTTCACAGAGTGCGCGGCCGTGGCCTCGGCCGGGTCTCGACAGGCATCGATCCCGCCAGCGTCCCGCCCGCAGGCCGGGGCCGCGTGGTGACGTGTGTTGAAATCGTTCTGCCAGATTCGCTCCGTCATTAACTTTCGATCACTGTTGATTTTAGACAGCGCTCTGAATCCACGGTTTTTGTCTTTGTCAAGTTGATGGAGACGGGGCTGTTTTCCGCCTGACGCGATGGCGGCGGGGCGCTCCTTCACCCAGGACGGCAGGGTGCCCTCCGCCGCGGCGGGTGAGGAAATGCCAGGCTTGCCATTTAGCTGAAGCGGCGCGGGAAGTTTGCTTGTGGAGGCGGCGCTGACAGGTCGGTGTTATAGCACGTCGCTCCGGTGAAGGGAGCGTTCTGTCTGATGTCCCTAAGGCGCAACTCAGCGTGCGGCCGGGTGCCCGCAAAATCGTGCCCACCCTGTCCTTTGGAGGGAGATGCGGTGACTTCGCCCCGGGGAGAGCTCTGTACAGAGACTTCAAAAACAGAGACCTTGTTATTTTGTGTCCGGGAATCCAACCGTCCCAGCATCTTCTTCTCCCCAACCAGTGACAGATGGGCCCCGGTTTTCGGGATGAAGGAAATATGTTTTTTTTTTCTCCTCTGCTTTTAGCTAGAATTCCTTAGGGTCACCTGAAATAGAGCAGCCAGGATCATGTTTATTTATTACAGGTGTATTTATATCAAATACAAATGCGAGGAGATGGGGCCTCTTCATGGCCGTGAGAGTGGAACCAATTTGCTTGAGGAGAGTAACCTTGAATAAAACTAACGTCTCTGTTAAAATTTACACGGTCACTTCCCTCGCGGCCGAAGTTTGTCATTGCGGGGCTCCACCGGGATGATTTAAAGCACCTCCCTCCCTCCCGCTAGGAGAACACCTGTGTGCCAGGCTTTGCTCGTGTCCTTGCCAAGTTGCTGTCGGTCCCGCCGTCTACCCGGATGGTCGCTGTCGGCTGAGAATTAACCCAGGTCTGTCTGACCCAAGCGTGGGCTTGTTATGTGATGCTCCCGGAGGATGGGCCATGTATCTCTTCTTGCCCCAGTGTCACCATGGATGCAGATTAATTCTTGGGGCTTTTTAAATATTGATTTATTTATTTTGAGGTGGGGGAGGGGCAGAGAGGGGGAAGACAGAGGATCCCAAGCAGGCTCCGTGCTCTCAGTGAATAGCCGGACACGGGGCTCGATCCCACGAACCATGAGATGATGACCTGAGCCAAAATCAAGAGTTGGGCACCCAACTGACTGAGCCACCCAGGCGCCCCTACTTCTTGGCATTTTAACTGCCTTTGTCCAAGACGGGCAGCAAAGGGGAGCCTCTTGGCTGATCCCCCTCAATTCTCCAGGAGTGCACACAGCCCGTCTTTGGCCCGCTGCAATCGGTGTGTCAGTCACACACATTTAAACAGAAGTGTGCACTTTTTGTGGAATTCTCTTGCCCCCTGGACCCTGTGGCGGGGGGGTGGCTGAGGACGCCGGGTTGGAGGGGCGAATCCAAGAACGAGCAGCTTTCCACGGGGAGTAGCTGTAAAAACAAGGATTCTTCCAGGAACTGCCCGCAGGCTATGGTTTACCCCCTGCTTTATTGGTTTGGGCAAGGTCGGCGGGAGCTGGGTGACGTGACCTTGGGCAGGGGAGAGGTGGTCGGATTGCTGCTGGGTCTGCACACACAGGCTGTGAGGTCCCACCCGGCGGAGCTGGGACGGACTCGGGGGGCCGGGCTCAGCTGAGCATGTGAGGGGCTCTGGAAGGCGGGGCCGAGTCCCCCCAGACCCTGAGGTCCTTTGGACTCTTTCTAAACGGGGGCAAGGGGCTCCCCGGGAATGCGTCACCCTGTCGGATTTGCACTGAGACCTCCAGGAAAGTCCCCCGTTCCCTACATGGCGGTGTGCTTAGAAATCGCGGCGAAGGCAGCTGCAGAAATCTGCTTTTTAGATATCGCCTAATGTTATTTTTAAAGCGCTTTTCTCGAAGTGCTTCATCTCAGATGTTCACAGCACGGCTGTGATGACCGGCCTCTTTCTGGGCCAGGTCCCCCCCGCCGCCCCCCTGCCAGTGCGTCCTGGCTTCCCGCTGCCGCCGCCCGCTGGGGACGGACGCACCTGTCACAGGCCCCCAGAGAGGTCTCCCAGTGGCCACTTCCAGAAGAGGCGCCAGCCTCGAGAAATCCCAGGGAGGCGGTCTCTGGAGATGTCACCGGGAGAACCCCCCACCCCTCCCCCCTGCCCAGGGTGCTGTCTTCCCAAGGCGGCCGCGGTCACGGCTCCTGGGGCGTGGCAAAGCCCAGATAAGGGCCTGCGGAGGCCAAGTCACCATTCTCGAAGACAACCTAACACTTGCCTGGGATCCGGGGCTTAACCCGAGCCCCACGCGAGCCTGGCTCTATCTGAGGAGAATCGCTGCCCGCGGATAGGGATCTGGGCCATGAGCCCCCGCGGCTTTTCGGCTTTGTAGAAACAGCATCCACAGGGAGGGGCCGGGCTTTCGCTGTCAGCCCGGTTTGGTACAGAAGCTGAAGATGCCGAGACCTTTCAACGATCTCACTGATGCTTCCAGCCACGTTGGAGTTGCATTTGTGAGGTAGCGAGCTCCCCGTCCCTGGGTTCCTGGCTGGTTGTTGGGGCTTAGAAAGGAAGCTGAGGTGGGGCGTTCTGCATTCAGAGAAGCTGGGTGTTTTCCAGAGTGTGGCGCGTCTGCTGCTAGGGAGGGGCCTGGAGGGGCCGCCGGTCTTGTTTCCATCGCCTTCCACGGGACTGTCATCCTCACAATAAGGACAGCGGCCTGACCGGTGGCGAGCGTGCTTCTGACAGCTCTGTGGGTCCCTTTATTTATTTATTTTTTAATTTTTTTAAATGTTTATTTATTTTTGAGAGAGACAGAGACAGAGCACGAGTAGGGGAGGGGCAGAGACAGAGGGGGACACAGAATCTGAAGACAGGCTCCAGACTCTGAGGTGTCAGCACAGAGCCCGACGCGGGGCTCGAACTCATGAACGGTGAGATCATGACCTGAGCCGAAGTCGGACACTCAACCGACTGAGCCCCCCAGGTGCCCCTCTGTGGGTCCCTTTAACAACACGAGGGCCAGCCCCAGGCCCTTGGCTCACGGGACTTAGGCAGACGTGTGTGTGCAGTAGTGGAGAAAGGACTGTGTTCCTCACGCCGCCTTCCGTGCGACTTCCGGGTAAGCGATGCCCGCTTCCCATTCGTGGAAACCATGAGCAGTTTCCTGTTGAGGTGAAAGAAGCAAATTGATTTAAGAAAACAGTAGCCTTTCGGTGGGGGATTCTGGGGTGGAGGCTGCAGGTGGGCCCAGAGGGACTGACACTGGGTTCCTCCAGCCCTTGGGCTGCTGACACTGACAGTGGTCCCTGGCCCCGTCTGGGCAGGATGACCATGGACCTGAGGGCCCCTCGGAGAGCGTCTGGCACGGGTCTTCCAGACAGATGTGCAGACCACACTGGGATGAGTCCCCAGTGGAGCAGGCGGTGCCCAAGGCCGCGTGGCATCAGAGGCCAGCCTCTCCAGAGGTGACATCAAGGGCCCCCCCCATGGCAGCTGTCCTAAAAGAGCTCCTTCTGCAGAAAGCCCACTTTTTCAAAGCCACCCTCTTCCCTCTCCTCCTTCTCCCTCTCCTCCTCCTCTCTCTCCTCCTCCTCTCTCCCCCCTCCCCTCCTCCCGCTTCTCCCTTCTCCCTCCTCCCTCTCCTCCTCCCCCTCCTCTGTCTCCCTTTCTCCCTCCCCTCTTCCCCTCTCCTTTCCTCCACCCCTCCTCCCCCCCGCCTCCTCCCCCTCCTCCTCTCTCCTTTTCTCCTTCTTTCCTCCCTCTCCCCCTCTTCCTCTGCCTTCTCCTACTCCTCCCCCTCCTCCCCCTCCTCCTCTCCCCTCCTCCCCCTCCTCCTCTCCCCTCCTCCCCCATCTCCCTTTCCCCCTCCTCCCTCTCCTCCTCTTCCTTCCTCTGCCCCAGAACAGCAGACATGTATACTTCCAAGCCTCCCCATATGTCCCTTGGGAGGGGCAGGGTCATTCCTGCCCTCTTCTGCGGTGACAGCCTGACTCCAGTGCACAAATTCTGGCCTGCAGCCACACGTGGCCTGAGGACCTACTGTGTGCCGGCTGCTGGGGAGGCAGGTGCCCGGTCCTCGTGTTCTGGGGGGCTTTGGCGCAGTGAAGCCGACCCCAGCTGTGACTCGCCGGAGGAGGCAGGTGTGGTGTGGTCCGCAGTGATGATGGGGACAAGCCTATTCACCGCCCAGCCCCCCGACGGTGGACATGTGGGTGCCAGGCCCCGAGCCCTGGAGGAGCCTCGGGGGGGAACACAGCGGGTGAACGAGGAGTCACGGCTAGAGAGAAGAACGTGACCACAGCTAGAGGTCACAGAGTCCTTGGGAAGGTCTGACGTAGGAGGGGCTCTGCGTCCTCCGGGGGACCCTGAGGGTCGGTGGTGTCACTCGTAGGGGGTGAGCCAGGCCCCAAAGCCGGGTAGGGCTGGTGGTGCTGGAGCTGGCAGGGGGAGGGGGTGAGGATCTTGGCCTCCAGGTCTTGACCAGTGAGGGCGTCTGGGGCGCCGGGGCCGCCCGTGGTGCTGGTGCTTGGGGTGGGCATCGGGCCCCTCATGTGTCTTTAGATGGTGTTACTGCTTGTCCGGTGAGTTCCCAAGTGACATCTCCAGGCCGAATCCAGGTTGAATGGCCTAGTGAGTGGGGCCCAGGGACCGAGCCCCTCCGGAGAGGACCCGAGCCTGGCACTCCCACCGGGAGGAGCTTGGCGTGGATTTCTTCCTGCCCCGCCAGCGGAATGGGAAGGGCTTACTGGCCCCATAGACCGGTTGGCTCCCAGACTGGTCTGTAACCCCTGAAACGGGGTGCAAAAGTCCGCTGATGTGCCTCTGTGGTTATGGGTGTCCTGGGGTTCTTCACAGGGTCCAGAGGAATTGTCAGTGTTCTGGGGGGAGGGGGGGCTTCATGCTTCATCTGCGTAAGAGAACAGCGGGGAAGGGGGGATTGGGGGGGGTCAGACTGCAGGCCAGGCGAGCAGGGGGCAGGTGCCGCCAGGGTGAGGGAGCGGAGGAGGGGCCGGGCCCTGGTGGGCGGGTGGGGACTCTGGGCTCCGTGCCAGGGCCCCCAGGACACTTAGGCACCCCCGAAAATGTTTTAATTTCCTTTAAAGTCAGAAGAAGAAAAGGAAAATTTTAGGTCAAGGAAACGTTTTGATATATAATATGGATATATTCTTTTGTATACCAACGTAGCCATAAAATGTATCTGTTAATATTTGTTTTATGGAGGAAGTGGCCCATGAAATGGCAAAGAGCCTCAGGCCCCCACAAGTCAGCGTGCACCCCAGATGGCTAAGAGGGGCGGATTCCAGAAACAGGGGCTGGGTTTCATTGTCGGTCTCTCCCACCAGCTTTCTCGGGAAGATAAATTAGGCTTTGCAGAGCTCACATGGGCCCCAGGTGGCTTCTCCCCAAGCTGGTCTCTAGGCCCAGTAGGCCCCCTGCTTTCCTGAGAGACAGGCCTTTGGGGGTGACCGGCCTCTCTGGACTCCTTAAAGCCCAGGGACATTTTCGGGGGCTGCTGTGGCCCAAATCTCGGCGTTCCCAGGTGGCTGCGGTCAAGGGCTCCCCCCACCCCCACCTCCCCCACCTCCTTTGCTCCATTTCCAAAGAGAAATTCTTGGAAGTAATGAACATATGGTTCTCTGGCTGGGGACCGCGGGGAGGAGGGGCAGAGCATTTGGAGCCCTGCCTGGGGACGGATTTCTGTTTTAAAACCAGGACCAGCAGTTTCCGCCCTCCTCCAGAGACACCCCGGGCCCTTTCTAATGTTGAGAGAAAATGTACCAACATCACAGTATTTTCGATGACCTTTTGTCACCACAAACAGCCCGCCAGGTAGAAACGCAAGAGCATTGTTCCGAATAGCAATGGCAAAAATGAATGAATGAATGAATGAATGCCTAAGAATCTTGTCCTTTCGTCAGTAGTTTTCTTCACAGTGACCCAGAAAGGAGCGCTAGGTGAGATTGAAATCCAATCCGTTGTTAGAAATAGAGAGTAAATAGTAATTTCAAAGGACGGCCAGGGTGGGAAAGTGTACCAAGGCCCATCTATTAACATACACATCATCCCTTAAATAGCTTGGATGTAAGATGCCATTTTCCACCGATCACCAACGTTCTCCATTTATTTTCTGCTGACTGATTGTGATTTATAGGGGCCCTTTCGAAGCTTACTTCTCAACTCCCTTTTTTTAAACATTAGGTTTGGCGCCTGTGAAAGGTGCCTGATGGATGGGGACGCTGGGCTGTCCCCTGCTGTCTGAGCTGGTGCAGCCAGGGCGGGACCCAGCGCTTTCTGAGGCAGGAGCCCCGCTGTCCCTGGGGGCCTCCCCGTTCCTCCTTCTGTCCGGGGCAGTGGGAAGGGCACCCAACTGTGGAGTCAGGGGGGCCCCCAGTGGAGACCCCAGCCCTGCCAGTTCCCAGCTGTGGCACCTTGGGCAAGCTGAACCTCCGGGTCCTCATCTGGAGAATGGGCACGTGCCTGGATCGGTGCCCCAGGGCCGCCGTAACCCCTCACCACTGACGGCCTGGCTAAACAGCGGAAACCTAGCACCTCACAGCCCTGGAGACTGGAAGTCCAGGAGCGAGGTGTGGGCAGGTCGGTTCCTTCCGGGGGAGAATGGTCCCCGGCCCTCCACCAGCTTCTGGTAGCTTCAGGAGTTCTTGGCTGTGGACGGCTGGCTGTCTTCCCTCTGTGTCCCCTTTTGGTTGAGGACGCAGTCATGTTGGGTAGGGACCCCCCCCCCCCAAGGCCTCTGGTAATTTCCCTATTTCTAAACAAGGCCACGTTCACAGGTACCAGCGGTTCAGGCTTTGGTACCTTTTGGGGAGATGCGATTGGACCTACAGCAAAGACAAGACAGGTCTCCCCTGTGGAGGAGGAGCAGGGGAGGGGGGTTTTGGGACCCTGGGGGGGGGTCTCTGAGTTTCCCTCCGAGGCTCGAGGCGAATGGGCCCTAGGCCTCTCGTCAGGCTTCTGGCCGTCCTTGGCGTTCCTGGCCTCAGAGACGCATCACCTCGGTCTCTGCCTCTGACTCGAGTGGCCTCCTCCCCCTGTACTAGCGTCTCCTCTTTGTCACTGGCTGTGCGACCCCTCCAGCATGATCGCAGGGGTCCAGGTGGACAGACTTTGGGGGGACAGCATTCAACTCGCCACATCCAGGGGTTGTGGGGACTTGAGGGGGGACACTGGCCTTCGCTGGACATGGGCAGAGGGTGCCGGAGGTCTTCCCAGACAGACGTGCCTGAGGCGGATCCCTCTAGAAGGGAGGATGCGCCCAATAAGAGAGGAGGACCGAGAGGCCGAGGGTGTCCCGGGAACAGCAGCTGCAGGGCACATGGAGGGAGAGCAGGGTCAGGGCCAAGATCGCTGGGCGGGGCCTGTGCAGGGGGCGGGGCCGTCCAGCCTGCCGGCTCGGAGCGCGGAGTCCGCACGCGTTTGGTCCCTGCCAAGTGCGGAGACGGAAGGAGCCCTGGCCCCGCTCCGGACGCTCCTGGGAGTTGGTCAGTTTGTGCGGCGGTTCTGCGTCCCTACGATTAAGTCGTTTGGCTGGACGCGGGGTCTCGGAGGAGGGTGGCATGCAGCAGGGCGAGGGCTGAAATTGGAACCACAAAGCATCCCGTGCCAAGCAGGATGGATGGCCGGTGGCAGCGAGCTCACGGCAGGGGAGGGGCGCCGCAGACTGGCCCTGGGCAGGACCCAGCAAGGCCAAGCACAGCCCGCCAGCTTCGTGTGTGTGGCTGCCGCTGCTGTCAGGGGAGGCAGCTGTGGGCACCTCTGGAGGCCAGAGCCAGGGCCAGGGGAGGGGGGTCTGGGGCCAGGGGATGCAGCCCCGTGCCGCCTGGTACTAAACTGGGGGGAACAGGGCGAAGGTCTTTTATTCCCCCCTGCCAGTCCCCTGAGGCACACCAGTCCTGCCACATCTGAGCTGCGTGACCTGAGGCAGATAACCTCCCTCCCTGTGCCTCTGCGTCCTCGTCTGTAAAATGGGGACGGGATGGCTCCCAGGGACCAGGGCTGTTGGGCGGATTACACGAGATAATGTCTGTAAAGCTGCTGGCGCAGGGCCAGAGCAGAGTGACTCAGTGCTACTGTAATGAACAGTGGTGACGAAGAGATTGTCAGGTGCAGGCACGCAGGTGACGCACGGTGCTCCTGCCTCGGTCTGTGGGTTCTGGGGGCCAGGACTTGGCCTCAAAGCCACCCCTGCCAGGGGAGGCCGAGACCAGCTGTGGGAAGCGATGGGGCCTCTGTGGACATCTCCACCTCGGCTGCTCTGGGCACCAAGTATCCCACCAGTGTGGACACTGCAGGAACCAAGAGAATGCCCCCCCGACCCTACGGGGGATGCTGCATCTTGCTGGCATCTTCCAGGGAGAAAGCGCCATGGCCCCTCGGGGGCGGGGGCAGGGGTTCAAGCCTGTGGCTCATGTGACATGTTCCTTCTTGCTTCCTACAACCTCTTAAGTTCTTACATCCCGGCCCCTTTCTGGTCCCCACGACCTGGGGACACCCGGGCAGGGCCTTCCTGTCACAGGGAGAGGCTCACCATCGCTGCTGTCCTCACGGGGGCGGGATGGGCTCCATCTCTGTCCACAGGGCTGGCTGGGGCCGCCGGGGCACGGCCGAGGTCCCCGGGGTGGGCGAGGGGCGAGGCTTGGCTTTGTGTTCTCTTGTTTGCTTCTGATCGACATGCCTCTCACGGTTCCCTCTTTCTTATCACGACCTTGTATTTTAAAGTAGCAGCAGGGGGTTACAGGGATGGCGCAGGGAACCGTGTGTAACCGTCACCACCCCGCGTGGCCGGCCGCCCAGGACTCGGGCGCAGACCCCCTTGCAGAGGACGCTGGGTGGGGGCTAGAGCTGGCGCTCAGGTCCCGAATGTCCCGCCCGCCTTGTTGGCCACATTCTCCATCCTTCCTGGAAGGGAGGGGTCTGGGGGTCCTCTCACTGCGGACCCTAATCAGAAACCCTCCTGATGCTGTCCTGGGTCCTGGCCGGAGAGGACTCCCTTCCCGATCCTCCCTGAGCCTCGCGGCTCCCGGTGGCGGCCGCAGACTCTCCCTCCCGCCTTTCCCAGGCACCGTGCGAGGCGGGCAGGAGGTCGTGCAGTTGCCACCAGCGAGGTGGAGCGGGTCTGGCTCTGGCCTTGCCGGGCAGCCCCCGGGTGGGTGGGGGCGGGGGGGCTCCAGGGCCCCGGTGGCCCTGGCGGGACAGCCCGATGGAGTCACGGCTCTGTCACGGAAGAAAGGGGTCCTCCGGGGGCCCCGGGGGCCCAGAGCATGACACGGCATCGCTGAGGGCGGCCAGGCCTGTTTCTCTCCAGCCAGCGGCCTCAGCCTGGCCGTCCCCCTCGTCGTGGAGGAGATGGGACAGTCATTTGTCAGGCCCTCCTCGGCGCCAGGCAGGGTGCCAGGCCCTTGGGACACATTAGCATAGTTGATGCTCCTTGCTTCTCGGGGACGTGCGGCCCTTGTCCCCCGGCGTTGAAGACGAGGGGGTGACGCTAGCCCCAGGGGGGGACGCCACATGGTGTGTGAGGGTTCACACTCACGCGGAGCCGGCACCAAGGCCGTGCGCCTTCCCCTGCCACGGGCCTCATCCTGCTGCTGGGCGTGGGGGCGCAGTGGGTGGTGAGGGGAAGGGGCCCAGCCCCAAAGTCCTAACGCGTGAGCTCATGCCAGGAAAAGTGTGTGTAATCAGGTGCCGGCAGCTTAGTCTGGGGAAATCCTGGAAGGCTTTCTGGAGGAGGTGGCATCTATGCCGAGCCGGTCAGGAGGACACCACCTGAGTGGTGGAGAGGTGCGGGGCTCTGCGTGTCCACAGTGGCAGGTAGGGGTGCCTCCGCTGCTGAGTCGGTAGTTTGGACAAGCTTCTCAGGACACGAGTACATGCAGCGGCATCTCACCCGGGCTGCCTCACACCATGTTCCTCCCATGCATCCCTAACAAGGACTCCCCAGACCGCAACCCTAATGCCGAGTGGTGCGCTCACCGCGGGCACACCGAGCTCTGTCATGTCTGTCCAGCTCTGGAAGCCCACGGCATCATCCCCATGTCATCGATGAGGAAACCGAGGCCCCCAGAGATTACGCCAAGGACTACACAGCTCATACGCCGTAGAGCTGGGATTCAGACAAGGCCCTCTGGGCTCCGGGAGCACAGTCGTCCCTTGTGGAGTCCTCCAGGCTCTGCAGAGGAGCCGGGGGCGGGGGGCCGGGGCGCTGTATCGGGAGGAGGGTCTGGCAGGTGGCGGGAAGCAGGCTCTCTGCTCTGCGGAACATTGTGTTGGGTAAAATGCCTCATGTCAGCACCAGCTTGACAAGGACTGGCTTGGGCCACTTGGGAGGGAGAACCTTCCGGGAGCTCCTGGGACCTGTGGGGATCCCGCCAGCTTAGGGAATGATGGAGGCTTCATGGACTCGAGGAGAGGGGGTGAGGCTCCCGGGGTGGGTGGCAGGAGTGAATGGGGGGGGGGCTGTGGCCTGCCCTTGGAGTCTGCAGCGTGACCCTGGGGTTGACCAAGTCCTGGCCCTTGGAGAGCCAGCACCTGCCGCGGGGCTTTGGTTCCCTCCCCTCCCAGGGGTGGTCTTTGGCAGAGAGAGAGGATTCCTCTCCCTGGGAGATAAATGCAGCATCAGTGCCTTAAATGGAATAGATTTCGTTGTAGAGGAGGCCTCTTGGGCAAAGGTACCGGGGGCGGGGGGGAATGGGGCGTGGACCAGCCCCGCCCGCTGGCTGAAGGGGAAGGCCGGCATCGTGGGTCAGCAGGAAGCCCCCTTCTCTTTGGTGGAGGCTGGGAAGAGCCCCACAGAGCACTGGTCTAGAAGGAGCCTGTCTGATTCCAGCTCCGGAGTGTGCGCTTGGGGTCGCCACGGCCCCTGTCCACGCCTCCGCTTCTGATCTGGGCAGTGGGAATGATGGTGCCCGGGCGCGGGGCTGTGGGAGAACCAGGGCGCTGGAACGTGCGTTCCCTCTGCCGCACCCCGTCTGCAAGCATCGGGAGAAAGCCCCTGGGCTTGTGCGGGGGGCCGACACCTTCCCCTGCAGCGGGGTTCACGGCCGGGCCTGGTCAGGGTGACCCCACCTCAGTACACCGTCACCAATCCCACCAGCACGAAAACCAGCATCTTTTTCATGTTTTGAGGGCAGCAGAGAGAAGCACTGTGGCCCGGCGGTGGGGGGGGGGGGAACTTCAGCCTGGAGCGCAGGTGGGCGTGGCTGCGAGGCCCGGCATGCGCACATGCGCCCCATGTGTGATGATGCAGTGGGTGACCCAGCCCGTGGCTCAGTGTCGCCCGGAGGAAAACCTGCCCGTCCTTCCCGTGTCCCGTCGGCCACCCGGAAGTAACCACGTTTCCATCCAGCGTGTGATCGCGCATCTTCCGGCGGACACGACTCCGGATCCTACCCACGCTCATTCTTTCACTTGAGATAAAATTCGAGGAACATCAAATTCACCGTTTTAACCCTTTCAGAGGGAACAGTAGTTCAGGGGTGCCTGCCCCGCCCACCTGTTAACACGAAGTGACACGGTGCTGCCCTGCCCGTGGCTCCTGTCACCCGGCGCACCGTGCTGGAGCCCTGTCCGCACCGGCCACGTGGTGTCCCCCAGGGTGGCTGTGTATCCGGCCTGTTGCCGGATGTGCTGGGTATTTCCGGTGTCTGACTGTTGCAGCGTGTCGCAGGACAGAACTTGTGGACAGCCATCGTCCCAAATGCACAAGCACATCGATAGAATAGCCCCGCCTCGAGTGGGATGACCAGGCTAAGGGGTCAGCGGGCTCTGGTTTTGTTACTTGTCATGCGTTCACGTCACCGGGGGTGTGTCCTTAATGCCGCCACCGGCAGCGTGTCCCCTGTCCTGGAAACAGGCTTCTCTGTGAGCCAGCGCTACCTCTCCCGGACTGGCATCCTTCCAAATGCAGGTAGAGACCGACCCCAGCGCCCATCGCGGCTTGTCTGGCGGGAGGTCTTCATCCTCTAGATGTGGCCGAAGGATACCCCTGCTATTGGGTGTGACCTCTTCCCTAGGCCCGATGAGGACACTGGGGCTCAGGACCCGTCTAAGACTCCAGGCCTACAGGCCTCCCACTGAGGCCTGCTGGCCAGTTGCCACCTCACAGACGTGCCCTGGCCAGGCCACCCCGGGAGCTTCCAGGGGGGACTCTGCCGGCGCTGGTGTGCACGGGAGGGAGGGCGTCCCCATGTCCCTCGCCTTGTCTCACTGCTGGTCATCGATCAGCTTCCTCGTCCCGCACGAGATGTTTGCGTGGCTGACGAGCCTGTGCCGAGGGTCACGACCGTTCTGTAGGACTGAGTCATGGGCCTCAACCATTAAAATTTTTTCATGTTTATTTTATTTTTGAGAGAGAGAGAGAGCAGGGAAGGGGCAGAGAGAGAGGGAGACACAGAATCCGAAGCAGGCTCCAGGCACTGAGCTGTCAGCACAGAGCCCGATGAGGGGCTTGAACTCACGAACTGTGAGATCACGACCTGAGATGAAGTCGGACGCTCAACCGACTGAGCCCCCCAGGCGCCCCGTCCTCATTCCATTTAACGAGGCTGTGCCCTGTCCTCTGGGGTCAGGAGGCGTCGCCTGAGAACAGGTGCAGCCACAGAGCTCTTATTCTCACAGGGGACAAACGGGTCAAGGTCCCAAATCGCTGCGACTGTTTGGGTGGTTCTTCTTTTCAGTAATGGAATAAAAGCAATTCCGTCCAATGATTCGGAGAACCAGCCCCTTCCCCTGGGACAGCACTTCGCAGTTTTTAAAGTCTGTTGATGCCCATTGCCCGACGCACCTTCACCTTCCAGGGAGGTTGGGGAGGACGGATGGAGCAGGGACTTTTCCCTCCTTTGTTTGGACGAGTGAACTGAGATGCCAGGGCGCGGAGGATTTGTCCCAGCAGCGGGGCAGGGCCGTCAGCGGGGCTGCTGAGTCCGTAGCCAGGACGGCCCCCCTGCTGGTGCCTCTCTGAGAATCTTGTCCTTTTTGGAACAGGATGTAAGCTGTGTGGCTGGACCGACTTCCACAAAGACACACCCGGGCGGGTGCCTTAGCGCGCAGCCCAGGACAGAAAGCGTCGCTGGGTGTGTGGGTGTACGCTGGGCCCCTGGCTGCTGCCTCCCCGTGGACCCTCATGCCTGCCGTATTGAGCAAGAAGACTGTTTGTTGAATGAATACTTGAAGTCACCGTAAAACATCTTCTTCTCTGACCCGCCTTTTCTCTTTCTAACACGTGATGCCTCATTTGGTCTCTTTGTTCCCGTTCTTGGAGCCATTGTTTTATTTCTCGGTTCGCTCAGTTTGTTCATCTGTGTAATGGGGACAGTTGGCACATGGCGAGAGACCCTGACCTCCTGCCTAGCCTCAGCACCTCCCCTGCGGGGGGGCCAGCGCATCGTGGTGCAGAGGACCAGAGTGGCGTTCTGCAGGTGCCGCTGGTCTGGAGGCTTCCTCTCTCTGGGCCTCCGTCCTAGGTGGGCTTCTAAACCCCGTGTCAACGTTGGCACCCGTGAAGGCGGACAGGTGGTGGGAATGGGGAAGGCCACACCAGCAGTCATTCCTGGCTTTTTGGAGCCGGTTTGCACTGGTGAATTCACTGAGAAGTTATTTATTGGACTCTCGCCATGTGCTGGCCCTTGGCGAGGCTTGGGAGAAGGTGCTGATGGAAGTGGACTTGGTCCTGCCCTCCTGGGGCTCACAGCCGGTGGGGAAGGTTTCAGGAGGAGGTGGCTTTAAGAATGAGCAGGAGGGAGGCACAGCAGAGGGGCAGGAGGAAGGCAGAAGTGCAGGAACGAGCACGTCCAAAGGCCCTGGGGTGCCTGACATGCGTGGTGGTGAGGTGTGCCTGAGGGTGGTGTGTGCTTGCTGCTGGTTACCAGGGGACAGGTCAGCTGCATGAGGATGGAGAGAATGGGGCCCTCTTGAGTGATAGGAGGACATCCAGCCTCTGATGGGGGTGAGCGGATGGGGCCCCGGGCCTTATTTTTGGGCAACGATCTGCCTGTGCAGTTTCTCAAACATTAACGTGAAAACCACAGATTCCGAGTCAGCAGGTCTGGGGTGGGGCCTCAGCCAGGTCCTGCATTTCCAGGAGCTCCTGGCAAGTGTGCACGGCTGGTCCCCGAGCCCACTGTGAGCAGCAAGGACCTCGACTCCCCGCGCCAGGGGCCGGCCCTGTCCCGACTGGCCTGGGCGACATCAGTGTGTGTGTGTGGGGGGGGGGGTTCCAGGGCTTCACAGGCCTGACCCTCATGGGCCACCTCTGCATTTTCCCTTTTTCTGACGGGAAGTTCCTTTCAGAGCTGACCGCTGAGCCTGAATTCTTGCTGCCTCTGCATGTGTGCGTGTGTGCGTGCGCGTGCGTGCGCCCCGCGCTTGATTGGCAGCTGAATTGTGCTGAGTGTTCGTAATTTTTTTTGGATTATCCGTGAGCCCTCGGAAGGCACACAGATGTAAGGCTGCTTCAGAATCCTTTCCCGCTGGCTCTTTGAAAGGCTTGGGACCTCCAATTGGGGGTGACCGGGCGCGCCTGGTCCCGAGACGCACTTGGGAGGCGACACTCGGATCCGCGAGCCGCGCTCAAGGGGGACTCGTGTCTCCGCGCGTCCCCGCACTGCCCACGCGGCCCGGCTGCGCGCTGACCGCGAGACGAGGCCCAGCGTTTGGCCGAGGCTCCAGGACGTCCTGTCGCCCCGCTGCTGGAACTCACACCCCCCGGCTGCAGAAATCGCTGACCTAGAAACGTGCGGTGGCCGCTCAGGCAGAGAGAGCCTCCACCCCCGGGCACCTGTGCTCTGACTTCCGGCATAGGCCCACGTGGATGGGCGTGGTCGCCTCCCCCAGCAGCCTTGTGAGGTCCTACCTGAATCCGCTCCATTTCGCAGAGGAGGAGACTGAGGCTCAGAGGGCCGGGTCGTCCCAACGCCGCCGCGCCCTCCTTGTTTGGTTTTATTCCACCCGAGAAGTGTGCCAGCCGCGCCGGGGGCACCTGATGAAGAAAACGGAACCAGCGCGGTGATCGCCGTTTGCAGGTGTCGGTGTTGGTTATTGGGCTGCGGGCCTCCACGCGCCCTGGGTGCCCGGAGCCAGCCTCTGCTCCCAGTGGCGGGTCCCTAATACCCCTTCAGGGTCCTGTGCTGATTGGCGTGGCTTCCGTAAGCCCCTTTCAGGAGCTTTGAGGTATAGACCCAACGGGCTCCTTTCTAAGTGGATTTTATAGGCTCATCGGGGAACAGAAGAGGGAAGGGCATGCCGGGTGTCCTGGGGGCAGTGACTCACCATCTGGGTCCAGAACTGGCTTGTGGTGTGGGCACGAGGCAGGCTGGTGGTGGTCGAGGTCGGGGCTCCCCTACCCACAGAGGGTCTCTGCGTGAGCCGAGTGTGGACGTCACGGTTTCTTTTCCTTCCTGGGAGGAGGGCCTGTGGCTGCCTCTTAGGGGAGGACCAGGGTGCTGAGGCCGGCAGCTCCCGTCCCTGGAATAATGCCGGGGGGCAGTGGGAGCTGGCCCTGGGCGGGGCCCTCTGGGGACCACGGCCTATCCCTGCCCAACCCCCTTCCCTTCTCTGCGCCTGTTTCTCTGTTTCTAAGGGGAGGCATTGGATGCCACTGCCCCAGGCTCCTGTGGGCTCCGGCGTGACGTTGGATGCCTCCTTCCAGACCCCATCTTGGCCTGGCCTCCTGGCCCCTGCCTCGAGATGGGGTTCGACAGGCTCGGTGGAACTGGGTGTCCGGCAGCTGCTCTCTCTCCAACACCTCGAGGGGCTGGAGGGGATTCAGACTTGGGGATGCAAGACGAGGTGGGGGGGTCACCTGCCTCAGGCCCGGCTCCGCTGTTCACAGGGTCCGATGCGGAGTGAACACAGGGCCCCTTGTTCAAACACCTTTAAGAACTTCCAGACAGTGACAGCAGCGTGTTAAACTAAGAGCAGGTCCTTCTGAGTGGGGGGCCCTGGGGAGGGGGGCGCTTGGGTCACACGACATCCCCGTGGCCCAGCTGCCCGGGGCCCTCCAGTCGCTGTCCCTGGGAAGGGGGTGGGCTCACCCCACCGGGGTTCCCGAGTTTCTCTCCTGAGGATTGGATGGGTGTCGCTGTGGGCCTCGCGACTGGGGCGTCTTCTGCACCCTTGGGTGGTGTTTGCTGAGTCCTCCCAGGTGGGGGGAACCCCAGGGAGCAGGGATTCGCGGGGGTACCCGGCTGGGACGGCGGTTCCAGATTCGGTTTCCTCTCTGGATCTGCTTCTGGGCAAGAGTATTTATTCATTTACTCTCTGACTCGTTCCTTCTTTCCCTCAACGAATACCGGTGAAGCTTCGCCCCGTGCTGAGCCCTGGGAGTTGAGGGAGGGTGGAGCTGAGTGGCCCGCGTCCCCTCCGTGGTGGAGCCTACGGCCAGCAGCGTCAAGGACAGGCAGGTCTGGAAAGTCAGAGAGCGTGGCTTCTCTCGCTGGGGTCACGGCTGGCTGGACCTAGGTGCCGGGGCATCCGGGGAGTTGGGGGGGAGCCCGCCTACCTCCAGGGCCTGGGGGGCTGGGAGTGAAGAGAGGAGACACGGTGGACAGAGGACCCGAGGGGCCTGTCCTTCCTCGGGCGGGGGTCGCTCTCAATCCTCGTCTTCTCCATGGTCATTCCTGAGTGTCCAGAAGGAGTCGTGCGGGCGGCGGGCTCCGGCAACCTCGGGGTGGGAAGGGACCGTTGGCGAAGGCTGGGACGCGGAAGCCCCAATCCCGTTCCGGATTCTTCTCCCACCCAGATCAAAGCACCCCAGAGCCGCACTAACCACCCCAGTCACTGGACAGTAGCTCCTGGCATATTTCATTTCCAAAGCTGTTAGCTGAGGGCCCCCAGAAGGGCATGCCATACTTTTTAGTTCTTTGAAACAACTTCCGAAAAGTAATGAAAATGTGGGGCCCTTGTTCAGACACATGTGAGAATTCCAGGACGGTGTGAGCGGAGCGGGCGGTGGAGACCTGGCTGGGGTGCGGGCTGGTGTATGCTTTCCTGCAGTGTTGACGCTCTCTCTGTTTTCTTTTTTTCTTTTTTTTCTTAATTAATTTTTTAAATGTTTATTTATTTTTGAGAGAAGGATTCAGAGTGTGAGTGGGGGAGGGGC
This sequence comes from Cryptoprocta ferox, assembly GCA_028646485.1. Classification (NCBI taxonomy): domain Eukaryota; kingdom Metazoa; phylum Chordata; class Mammalia; order Carnivora; family Eupleridae; genus Cryptoprocta; species Cryptoprocta ferox. The sequence goes on from CM053567.1 coordinate 188,135,664, forward strand.
AGAGGGAGAGGGAGACACCGAATCCGAAGCAGGCTCCAGGCTCCGAGCTGTCAGCACAGAGCCAGACGTGGGGCTCGAACTCACGAACCGTGAGATCATGACCTGAGCCGAAGTCTGATGCTCAACCGACTGAGCCCCCCAGGCGCCCCTGTCCTGTTTACTAAGAAGGAAATTGAGTCCGGTGCTTAACCGACTGAGCCCCCCCAGCGGCCCTTTTTTTTTTAAAGTTTATTTAATTTGAGAGAGAGAGAGAGAGAGAGAACCCAAGCAGGCTCTGCACTGTCAGAGCCCACCCCTCCGTGGGTTAAGGGGGTACCAGCAGAAAGATTGTGTCCCACGCACGAAGAGTGGACGGTGCGCCCTCTTGATGGCAGAGGGGGGCTTGTGAGTGGTTGGCCAGAGCTGGGGACGAGACCCTCCCCCGGGGCGCTCACCTCCCCTGGCTTCATCCCTTAGTCATGAGACAGCAGGTGCTGGGACCTAAAAGGAGACACAGTCCCCGGCCCCGAAGGGCTCATTGTCAAATGTTGGAAAGAGGCCCCTTGAGCCGCGCTGGAGGGGAGCGTGCAGGGTCTGGGGGCGTGTGGGGGGCACCCAACCAGGGGAGGAGTCTGGGAGACTTCCTGGAGGTGCTGTCCGTTGGACTGAGGTCTGAGACGCCAGTGGGAGTTACCCAGGGCATTAGGAGTGGCGGTGGGAAGAGGGTCCCAGCGTGAGGGGCGGTGGGGCTGGCGCTCACGACGGAGGGGGCAGGCATGAGTGGAGAGCCCCGCCCAGAAGTGGGGGGGATGGGCTGCAGGGAGGAGCCAGTCCAGAAGCTGCTGGACCAGGAGCTCAGCCCCAGCAAGGGCCCCGAACGCCGCGTTAAGGGGTGAGCTCCACGCCCTCCGAGGTGTGTGCGCAGAGCGCCGCCAGCCGGGGCTCGATGAGGATGTCGGGTCGTGGATGTCACCCCGGCCGGGCCGGATTCAACAGACTTTGAGGTCCCTTCCAGCCGTCACACTGGGGCCCCTGGAAATCCCCTCTGGGAGCGGCGAGCCTATAAAATATACATCAATAGGTTAAAAATACACTTGTCTCCTGCTCGTCCAGGCCCTGTCACTCTGCCCGACTCCCTGTGTCTTCAGAGGGTCCCCGCTCAGCGCCGGCAGCTCGGAGCCTGGCAGGGGGACGCGGCTTTGTTCCCGGGGAAGAGGCGGGGCGGTCGAGCCCCCACTGCCGAGGCCTCCAGTCCGCGTCTGATCACTGCTGCCTCCATGCAGAGTGCTCGGTCCCAGCCCAGCTGGCACCCCCTCCGCACCTCCTCCCTGCTTTCATCCCTGGGAAGAGGAAGCTCAGACAGAGGGTCTGGGGCAGCCACGTCCCCAGCCCAGAGGAGGCCGGGCAGGGCGAGGAGGAACCAAACTTGGAGCCGGCCAGTGTGGTGACCCCAGATTAACCAGGCTAATGGCTCTGCTGGAGCAGAGCTGGTGGTGGGGGAGGGGGGTGTCCCCAGGGTCCCCTCCCAGGTTCCCATGGCAACGGGAGCATGAGGAGCAGCTAATAGAGACAGGCAGCGAGCGCCATGAAATGGGACAAGGCCCGGCTAGTGCATCCCTGGGGACCAGGCCTTTTCCCGCCCCGCAGGCACATCCTCCCTTCCTTTCTGGGGTTGTCCATCCCTCCGTCCGTCCGTGCGTCTGGAGGAATTTTCGGGGGCTCCGAAGCACGTTTCTTTCTGTTATTATGTAACAGTTGCCTTTTCTGCACGGGGGTGAGAGGCCCGGCTTGGCGGGGTGGGGCCCCACATCGTGCGGAGTACCTGGGCAGCCGCGAAGTGGCCTGTGCGCCGTTGGGGATGCGCGACCACCTCCCGCGCCTCGGTGCCCCTGTGTACCTTCCCCAGGCCCGCCGCTGGCGTCCGGGGGTTGGGGGGCTTCTGCTCCTGTGTCGGTGCGGCCCCGGCAGGGGTCTGGGCCTGGCCTCAGGTGGTCTCGAAGGCCCTGGTCAGGCCAAGGCCCCACCTTCCCAAGCCTGGCCAAATGCATTCTCTGCCAGGCCTGGGGACACCACCTCGGGGGACCCTCTGACCACGATTGGCGGTCGTCTGGGCCGAGTTTGAATTTTTCCTGCTGAGGGGCGCCTGGGGGGCTCAGTCGGTTAAGCATTCGACTTCGGCTCAGGTCATGATCTCACGGTTTGTGGGTTCGAGTCCTGCGTCGGGCTCTGTGCTGACAGCTCAGAGCCTGGAGCTGCTTCAGATTCTGTGTCTCTCTTTCTCTGCCCCTCCTCCACTCATGCCCCAACTCTCTCTCTCTCTCAAAAATAAACATTAAAACATTTTAAAGAATTTTACCTACTGAGTGGCAGCTACTGGGTGGCCCTGGCAGGGTGGGAATGGTCCCAAAGTCACTCTGAAGACGAGAGGGAGGTCTCAGAGATGACACCAGCCTTGAGTGTGGCACTCTACTGCCGGGTGGCTGGGGGCCTCTAGGGAGAGCCGACAGAAAGGCCCGGGCCCCTGCTGCTCTGCGTACCCCAGATCCTGGGTCGGGGAGCGTCCCCACATCCCTCTTTCAGAACCTTGAAACTCGCTGATGTCTGCCTTTGTTTCTCTGTTGCCACCACAGGTGATCTTGATCCTGACGAAGTATTACCATGCCGACATGGGGAAGGTTCTGGAAAGTTCTCTGTGGCGGTAAGTCAAGCCGAGGGCGGGCCTCTCCCCTTGTGCACCTGCACGTCTTCCAAGGTCAAGGGCCGAGATCCAAACGCCCGGCTGGAGCGGCCCTGTGAGCTGGCGGCCTCCCAACTTTCCTTTGGCTGCAACATGCACGGAGGGGACGGTGGAAAGCGATGACGGGTGTCGTCAGTTGGGCACAAACAGCCGCAGAGAAAAGCTGGCTCTTTAGAAAGCCGCTTCGCCTTCTTTGCTTTCTGCTTGTCCTCTCCCCCTGCCCCTCCCCCTGCCTTTTTTCCTCCCCGGAGGAAGAGGGTTTGCGTTGTGAATTCAGGTCAGCGCACACATTCCCTCCGCTCGCGCCCTGAACTTCAGACGCGGCTCCCGGAGTCCACCAAGTGCGCCGAGCGTCCCCATTGTTCAGACGTTTTCCCTCCTTCCTGGCTCAGCCGAAGAGCTTGGGAAATAAGTAACCCATCGGTGACGGGGAAACATCTCTTTCTGTGTGAGATGCGAATCCAGTCCAAGCACATTAAGCAGCCCCTTTGATGTTTCAAATGAGGTGGGAGAGAAGGAGGTTCTGAGAAATCATTTCGGTTACTGTCATCTTCAATATTTACACCTGCTCACCCGGGGAGGGGGGAGGGAGGCCCCGGCGGGCAAGGACTGCGTTTCCTCCACGCGCCGCCGTGCGCCACTCCCGTGCTCCCTGGGTGCTGAACTGTCTGGGTTTGCAGGGTGTGTTTCTCAAGTAGTAACGACTTCGTTTTTCCATTTGGAACCCGCTAAAAACTGCCACTGCCCGCCCATCGGGACTCCTGTGTGCGTGCAGCCCACTCCGGTCGGTTTATTTTTGGCTTTTGGCTTTGCTTCTGGGCCAGTGACTGGATGATTCATTCTGCCGGCTCGTGCTGGGGGGTTTCCGTGGTGCTTTGGGAAGGTGTTGAAACGGTACCTCGAGCCGGGTCCTCTCCGTCCTGGAACAAGGGATGAGGGCATCTTGGGGCAGCTGTTGTGGTCCCTGGCGGTGCCGATGGGGCCGAGCCTGGGCCGCTCGCACCTCCCTGCGCTTTTCTTACTCCTCCAGCCAGAGAGCCCCTCCCAGGCGGCTCCTCTCGGCCGCGGATTGGCGGGTCCACCCCGCAGACCCCCAGGCCGCCCCCCAGCTCCTCCGGCAGCCTCAGGGAGAGGGGTCAGCATCCTACAAAGAAGACGGATGTTTTCCTGCCGTGCTCCCCCTCCCCTGTTACTCCCCGTGTTGGTAGATTCTCATCTCCTGCCTCGCAGCAGCCCACCACCCAGGAGAGGTAGGGGACCTGCTTTCCAAAGTCCCGCTCGGTGTGGGGGGAGGCAGCTCGGCATGGGGATGAGAACGGGCCTTGGCGTGAGCACAAACGCTCACCTCTCATCGCGGCCCTTCGAGGGTTTACGTTGGAGGACTGGTTTCAGGGCGAGGGCCTGGGAACGGCCCATGGAGGGCGTTCCCTCTTGCTGCGGACGGGCAAGGAGGTCCCCCCGGGCCGCAGAGTGAACAGGGGCACTTGGGTCTTCTGTCACCTTGAATCCTGGGCGGAATTTCCTAGTGGCTGCCTCGTTGGCCCCAACTGCTACACACCAGCCACGTCCTGACGGGGACGGGAGGTCATAAAGGTTGTTGGTACAGCCCTTCCCGGTGTCATCCGTGCCCACGGGACGGAGCTGTGGGCTATACATAGCGCTCGCGGCCCGTCCTCGAGGGGGACGCGGTGGGGAGGACGGATTGGGGCCAGCCCCGTGGCGTGGGGGCCGGCTATTCTTGCTCACGGGCTCCAGACTCCGATTGGTGGGATGTGGGTGGAGCAGCCGAGAGGGAGGCCAGCCCCCCACCTCCGGGCTGCTCCGGCGGGGGCTCCGTCCGCTCTGTCCCTGCCCGGGAGAGCGTGAGGGCCTGGCGAGGTGACACGAAAGGTCCCCGAAACAGTACATGGTCTAGATTCAGTTTTCCTCCAAAGCAGATCCAGAAACGCATCCTCCACGTTCTTCCTCCTCACCGTCGCCGCGCAGACATTTCCTCTCCTTGATTAAAAGTGCGTGCAGGGGCGTCAGTCGTGTCGGGAGGGATCGCCCCGGACCCACACTGTGGCCTCCGGCGGAGCGCCGTCACGTCGTCTGTGGATCTTTCTCGCGGACATACTTGTACAATCAGACGTGGGATACAGTCTGGCCTGCTCCTCTCTTCACGCAGCTGTTTCCGGTTTCTCCAGCTGGGACCGCGCCCGCATCGGCGCTTTCCGTGGCGCGAACTAGCCCTTGGGTGGGCTCCTTCTGACCTTTTGCTCTCTGGGCAGGGCCCCGGCGGGTAACGACCGAGCCAGAGAGTGAGCGGTTGGCCGGCCGGCGCACTGCAGGCCCCCTGGGCGGGCGGCTCGCTGGCCCGCACCGTCGAGGCCCCGGCAGCCTTCTGTGTGCGTCCCTTCGGTTCCTGGCGAGCGAGGGCGAGCGGTCTCCGTGTTTAACTGCCAGTCACACTTTTCTCCCGCGAGCATTTTCGGCTCATGCCGTCTCTGTTTTGGGACTTGTGTGTCTTTACAAGTGGAAAGGTTGCCACTGGCCTCGCGTGGGGATGCCACCCCACCTCCGTGGGTTGCCACGTGGCCAAGGCGCACGGGGACGGGGGCTGACGGAGCCTGTGCCTGGATCACGCGGATTAGAGACACACTCGGTGGGCGCGCCCCGAGCCTCCCCAGGGGTCTCCCGTGGGGTCCCCGTAAATACACTTGCAAGGACAGGTGTGGTATTTACGTTCTGGAAGCGGCGCTCTGGAACGTAAGCTGAGTGCATTTTTAATTGTCCTGCACGTCACGGGCCCCACGTCAGCAGCACCTCCGCACCCCGTCCGGTCTTCAGCGTGGGGCCGTGCCCTCCACGCTTGGGAAGGGGCACAGGGAGGGAGCGAGCCTGTGCTCCCACCCTCCGGAGATCCGCCACGTGGCTTCAGAGCTGGTCCTCTGCGGGCATCTCCCATCCTGGGGCCCCAGGGCTGATGGCAACAGGAGGGGCAAGCTCACCCAGACCAGGCTGCCTGGCACTTGCCTGATGTCCAGCAAATGTCCTGTGCAAATGTCCTGGGGCTGCCGGAATGAAGGACACAAACTAGGGACTTGAAAGCCACAGGGATTTGCTCTCTCACAGTCCTGGAGGCCAAAGTCTGAGCTGAAGGTGTGGGTGGGGCCGGGCTCCCCCAGGATCCTTCATGCCTCTTCCAGCTCCTGGGATGGGGGTGCATTCCAGTCCCTGCCCCCAGCTTTAGCTTTAGACGGCCCCTCCTTTGTGTGTCCGTCCTCTGTGTGTGCCTTGTAAGTTCACTGGTTGGATTCAGGGTCCACCCAGGTGATACAGGGAGATCTCATTTTTCAAGCTTTGACTTAATTATACCCACAACCACCCTTTTGCAGACAAGGCCCGCGCACGGAGGTAGGGCATGGACACGTCACCTGTTTGGCTGTGTGTGTCATTCAGCGCACCCCACAGCCATCACCCCTGCGGCCACCCCGCCCGGATCTGACTTCCTAAGTGGCTCTTGCCCCTGTCCCCCCCACCCCCGCATCCTCAGCCACACTCCCTTGCAGCATCTTCATCCCTGCTGGGGTCCTGTGGCCCTTACCAGCTCGTCCCCTGATGCCCCTCGCCGCCCCTCCAAGCCTCCCCCCTGCAAGGCCCCAGGGACTTGAGTTGCACACACGCTCATGGTCTTGCCTTGCTCTCTTGTCCCCTGGTGGCTTCCCAAGACTGACATCTGTGCCCTCCCGCCCTCCTTGTCCAGGCCGGGGGGGCCCAGTGGGCTGGGCCGGAAGCCGTGGGGGCTAGTCTAGAAGACCGTGGGCACGCGCGGTCCATCTGAGAGCTGATGTGCCGTGTGCATCTCCTCCACGGTAGGGGAGAGCAGTGGCGAGGTAAAGGTAAATAGCGTTTGGAATACAAAATTCAGACGGACGTGATCTGTACACGCTCCCATGCCCCCAGACCCTCCCTGCAGGAGGGTGTTGTCTCATTCTTTCCCGGGTTCAGGGCTGTCCCTCCAGGTCCCTCAGGGGGTTCCCAGGACACTGCATTATCAGTGTGAAAACTGAGACCACTCCCCGTAGGCGTGGGGACCTACGGGCACCCCGATACGGATTGGAGGCAAAGTCCCCAGGTGGCGCTGCCCACGCCCCCTCGGCCCGGAGGGCTCTCCCCTGTCTGCTGATCAGCCCGTTCCCTGCAGGAAGCCTCTGAGACATTGTCCTAGATGCCCCTCCGCCCACGACTATATTTCTAAGTTCAAGGTGACCCGCGCCTTTTACACAAAAACGTGAGATTCTTCCCACCCCTCGAGAACCAGTTTTTGCCCCCTTGAGGGCAATTTTGTCCCCAGGCGAAAATCTATATCCTGAAGAAGATGTTCTCTCACTTCCAGATGCATGGGGATCACGGGGGGAGGGGGGTCTTGTTAAAATTCAGGTCCTGATTCCTAGGTCAGGGGTGGGACCCGTGGCTCTGCGTCGTTCACAAGCCCTGGATGATGCTGGTGCTGCTGGCCCCCTGGGCACACTTGGAGTAGCAGGGCCCTTGCTCATCCCGGGGTCACCTGGGGGCCTTAGCAAGGCCTGCTGTCTGGGCCCGGCCTGGGCCTGCGGTTGGCGTGGTCTGGGCTGCAGCAGGGCACGGTTTCGGGGTCCAGCCTGGGCTGGGTCTGGAGAGGCCCATTTGGTGCCCCCACAGCTGAATCCTGAAGGGCCCGCGAGGCTCGGCCGCCTCCTAAATCTGTCAAGAAGGTAAATGCAAGCCATGGGGGTTTGAGCCGTATCAAAATAGATAATGGGGTCCTCGGTGGGAGGGAGGTGTGTAGGGGTCACTCGGAAATCTCTTCAAAACTACTGCCACTCGGGCCACGCCTTGGAAGACGCAGACTTGGTGTGGAGACGTCCCAGGACCCCCAGGCGAGGGCACCCCCAGGAGGGCTTGATTTAGAGCATTGCCTTCCCGGCTTCTCCGGGCACTCAGGTCTCCTGGTCTATATTTCTGACAGGCGGTCCTATGCTGCCGTTGCCACACTGGTCCAGAGACCCCACTTTGAGAAGCCGGGGTTCGGCTGCTTAGGAGTGAGGCTTAGCATCCTGCTGTGGCTTCCCAGGGGACCCGGATAGAAGCCCCGGGTCCGACCCCACTCACCAGCCCAGCCCCCCTTGCTGCTCAGCAACCAGCCAGCCTGTTGCCTGAGCCTGCACCATGCCCAGCTTGGTCCATGTAAGGGGGCGCTGCCCGCTGGGGCTTGCCTGTCTGGAGTGCGCTTGGCATTGACCCTCAGGTACTGACTCCTTGTGGATATTTAGTCTCAGTATAAACCTCTTTTCTTCAAAGAGGCCACCCCACCACTCAGTGTAAAGTAGCCCCCAGGTGTTCTTTACTGCATCTCTCCTCAAGCGTGGGAGTTCTTGGGTATGGGTAATCCCCCTTCACCCCACCCAGAACAGGTGCTTATTGGGGGTGGAGACCAGTCTGGTCCTCCTTGGTTATCACTGATGCCCAGAACCCATCACAGATCTGCCACAGGCTGGGCATTGAATGGATGGATGGATGGATGGATGGATGGACGGACAAACCCATGATCGATGGATGGATGGACCCATGATGGATGGATGGATGGACACATGATGGATGGATGGATGGATGGACCCATGATGGATGGATGGATGGATGGATGGTGATATGGTGCTTAGAAAATACTCACATGACCTAGAGAACCCTTTACATCTCTGGGCCCGTCCTAGAGGATGGGGTGGGGGCCAGGAGCACAGAGTTGGCTCCGATGCTGTCAGGTGGAGCAAGAGGGGACTGGGGGCATCCCACACCAGGGAGAAAGTGGACCTTGGCCCACCTTCCCCCACCCCACCTCTCTCTGCTGTGGTGCAGCCCCGGGACTGCCTGCAGCCTCACACTGAGCATGGCTGGGACAAAGCGGTTTGCCATGGCAGCCTCAGTCCCATAGCCCACTTGACATCGTGCCTGCACCATCTCTGAACCGGGATGGTGTGAAAGCCAAGCCCGCCCTACCTTTCCCCTGGCACATATGACCTTGGGCAGGGCCTTCCGCCCGGGGAAACCTTGGGAATACGGCGGTGGGTGTGTCTCAGGTTTTCTCCCAGAGTGCCTTGCTGGAATCCCCTCCCTTTTGTGGGGGTGATTCTCTTCCTTCTGTCTTGAATTTAATCGTGAAATCTTTAATGTACACATGAATTGTAGAACGTACTAGGTACCGTGTGCCAGAGACAGTCTAATCTAGTGCTCACCAAATAATCCAAGCTTTTCCTTCCTTCCCCAGCCTCCCTTGGAGTTATTCTGGGGTCAGCTGATTAGTGTGGGGGCCAGGGGCTGGTGAGCAGGCACAGTCTGGGTGAAGCCACTGAAATTTAGGGCGTTAGCTCTTCTCCTAGAAGAGCCTAGGCTCACCCCAGACCAGTTCCCCAGCTGTAATAGATGTTCATTTTTTCCTGTCTGGGATTTCTCCTCTTCAAGAAACGTCCTGTTACAGGGGCGCCTGGGTGGCCCTGGGTGGTTAAGCATCCAACTCTTGGTTTCGGCTCAGGTCATGATCTCACGGTTCGTGGGTTCGAGCCTCGCGTCGGGCTCCGTGCTGACAGCTCAGAGCCTGGAGCCTGCTTGGGATTCTGTGTCTCCCCCTCTCTCTGCCCCTCCCCTGCTCGCTCTCCGTCTCTCTCTCTCAAAAATGAATAAACATTTAAAAAATTTTAAAAAAATTGGTAGAAGTGGCATCATGCTGCCTTTTGTAATTTGATTTGTGCTCCCAACTCGGTTTTGGTAATTTCCGCACGTGGCACGTGGCATCTGGTTGATTTATGCCTCCCCTGTCGTGGGAGCATGAGGAGTTTTATCGCCCCGGGTTCTGCGATTCCCATCAGGGCGGCAGTGGGCGTCCACCCCTGAGTCTTCAGTTTCCTTCTTCTCTCCCTGCTGCCAGTCTGTGGAGTGACTCCCGCTCCGCGTCTCTGAGCTGTCAGACTTCGCCTGTCTGCACTCGAGCAGATGTGAGAGCGTAGCCCACTGCTGTTTTATTTTGCAGTTTTGTGATTCCTCGTGAGGTTGCACATACCGTCCTTTGTTTATCGACTATTCACGTTTCCTCTCCTGGGATTTACCTGCTTGTATCTTACATCTTTTTCTTTCGGGTTGCTCAACTTTTTCTTAAACGCTGCCTCTCCACTGCGAACAGCCCAGGTCCTCTCCAGGACCCTTGATTTTAAGATGCGCGTCCTCTGAGTGTGTCTTGAGCTCCCTCCTTGTGCCGTTCGCTCTTTCCCAACAGCTTCCAAGAGTGTTTCCTCTTAGGAATGTTTTTCTTTGCCGTGTTATTTTGTGTGCAATTCTTAGAAGGGTACTTCTGTGGGGTGGTGTATCGGTCAGCTACAGTGACGATAATGCTGTGTAACAAGTCATCCAAACTCAGTGGCATGTGCCGTGCACTTATTCTCACACCCCTGGGTTGACTGGTTTGGCTCCCTGAGACGGGGCGTGGCAGGGCAGCTCTACATCAGGCTGTGGGCTGGCGAGCGTGGCCTGCTCCCTCTATATTTGTTCTGGAACCCAGGCTGAGGGGGCAGAGCCCACCAGGACATGTTCTTCCCAGACACCACCCTGCAGCTCAGGAGCCAAGCCAGCCGCACAAGCACACGTAAAGCTTATGTCACATTTTCCAGAAGTCCATTGGCCAAAGCAACTCACACAGCCCAGCCCAACACCAATGGAGGAGGGGAGAGGAGCGAAATCAGTGTTTGCTGATTGACGATTAGAAGTGTCACATAGGTCGTAAACATTTCCCGAAAATACATGTTTTGTGGTCACGTAAGTCTGGCAAACATTCTGAGGTGGAAAATCACCCGGGTCTCTTTGCAGCAGGCCTTTGGGAGTCCCTGACACGCCAACGCACATCATACGCCTCCAGGAAAAGCTTGTGTGGCGTTTCTCTATCTCCTCTGAGCCCATAATCTTTCATTTTGATTTTATTTAAATGTGATCTCATTTTAAATTAAAATTAAGTTGATTTTCATTTTATTTTGCTTCTACGTTTTAATATTTACATATACTCTTATTTTTGTTCCTCCGAGCATTTCCTGGGATCGGTTTTCCTTGGAACAGACCTTGGGAAACTCTGTTTTATAGATTCTGTATTCTGGTAGAGCTGGTATTTGAGATTTTCACATCACTTCTGTTTACCTGTCATGTTACTGTGTTATTACACCGTTCTGTTTAAAACCCGATTTGGCCCCGTGGACCTACGGCATCTCCCTCTCCATTTTTAATGCACAGACTTCTCACGTTCTGTGTTGGGAATGCAGGGTCTCAGGAGTTTGAGCCGGTGAACCCCGGCCACCCGTTCACCCGGAGGCCAATCGTGGGCCAGAGCTCGGTGTGGTCTGTGTCCCTGCAGAGATGGTGCTTGGAGTTCGGGCACCAAGACTCCCTGCCTTGCGCCCTCTCCTGTGTGATCCAAGCAGGAAGTCGCGGCGGTGCAGACATCCGGGCTGTACCGATGAGGGCGGCGGCTAATCCGTGTGGATGCTTGGCACCTCGTGCGTGCCAGGCCTGCTCCTTCCTCCCGGGGGCTTTCCGTCCCTCCCCGGCCGCCTCAGCATCTCCATGGAGGTCGGAGTTTCATTTAATCAAGACCTGGAGCAGATAGGGATCAAGACAGGCGCTGACTTAAAAGCTTTCAGTGTTTGAGTCTATTCAATAAATAATTCGATTTGAATCAACGGTTTGATGAGGTCGGGCTTTTAGGCCTTGAGGTGCCTGTAAATACTCTGGAACAAGAGCTGGGTGGCTGAAAGGTCACAGGACGTTTGAGGCAATCCCTCAGTGTCCCCAGCCCCCAAGCCTCTTCTCCCTCCCTCTGCCCTCACTCAGGTCCTGGCTCTGCCTGTCCCCTACCCTGAGGACACCTCCCAGCTTGGGGTGACTGTCTCCTCTGCCAGGGGGCCATCCCTCCTCCTCCCCTGGCCCGCCTTAGCCTCTTCCTTTGCTTCCTCCATGTCTCCCCACCATCTGTCACTCATCCATCCATCTCCTTCTGTTTGTCTATCCTCCATCCATTAATCTATCCATCTCCTGCATATCCGCCCCCTGTCCACCCCGAGATCCACCCATCCATCCATCCATCCTTCCATCCATCCTTCCATTCCCCCAGGTATCTGTCTCTTATCTGCCCACCAATCCCCAGACCCATCCATCCATCCATCCATCCATACCCCCGTGTATCTATCTCTTGTCTGCCCACCAACCCCCAACACCCATCCATCCATCCATCCATCGATCCTTCCATCCCCCCCATGTATCCATCTCTTATCCACCCACCAATCCCCCATGCACCCGCCTATCCATTCATCCATGCATTCTCCACCCCCACATATCCATCCCCTGCCTACCCCATGCACCCATCTATCATCCATCCGTCTGTCTATCCGTCCATCCGTCCATCCTCTACCCCTCATGTATCCATTCCATGTCCACCAACCCCCCTATCCTCATATCCAATCATCCAGGCTCTGGGTTTGAGTCTCACGGTTTAGTGAAGGGACCAGACAGACAAACAGCTGGGGTTACGGCATGAAATCCGCACTTCGATGAAGCTGAGAGAACCGGGGAAGCACAAGACGCCCGCACTCGGTTGAGCAGAGGGAGTTGGTGGTCAAGGAGGACTTTCTGGAGGAGGGTCCTATCCTCCAGCACCACCATGGTGCCCCTTTTCTTCCGGGCAGCTCTCCCTACAAGGTGCCTCCCGTGTTGGCATGGCCACTGAGGTCTCACATGTGCTCGTCCTCACCATCCCCAGCACCCATGTCCCCGTGCGTGGTCCTACCTGTTAACCTGTAACCAGAGGCTGCATTGGGGCAGCACAGGGGTGGCCTTGGCAGGTGACAGGCACACTCTGGTCTTTTCCAGCCTCGTCTGGCTTCCTGGGTGGGGCCTGCCCTGCCCTCAGGGAGCCGCATCCCCTCTGGGCTCACCCACACCTAGTTCAGGTGGTTTCCCTTCTCCCTTCCGCTCCTGGATCCTGCTTTTCCCACCCCATTCCTGCAGGCTGGAGAGGCCAGCCCCAGGCTCTGGAAGCGTCCAGGGAGAAAGCACACGTGAGCAGAAAGTGTCCAGGTCCCCCGCTTCTTTGGGCGGGCCCTGCAGTGTCTGTCCCCGGCGGCGGCTTTGCTCTGGGTGGGGCGGTCACAGCAGAGGTGACGGACGGCCGGGCTGCGCAGGCCGCCCTGCACGTAGAACGAGCCCACAGCACGGCTTCCCGGTCCCTGTGACCCTCTCAGGTGCGATTTTCAGAAATGGGGGACAGGTGCTCAGTGGGGAAGGGTAGCCTGTGAATTTTGGGTCCTGAGCGGATTCCTGGGTCTGCATTTAGCCGAGGGCCATCTCTTTGGTCCTCAGGACACTTGCAGATTCTCCCTTCAGACCTCCCTCTGCCCCACTGCCGCCCCGCCTGGCCTCCCTGGGCAGCCCCCTCAGGTCTCCGCCCTGCTTCCCCGGCCCTGTCCCTGCTGTGCTCAGATGTCCCGTCCTGGCGGGCCAGGCGCCTCCGCTGGGCCCCCCAGACCCCCTCCCACAGCCCGCTGCTCATCTCCCCTCAGCACCAGGGCTTCTGTGCCCGCCAGAAACTCACAGGCACCGGCCCCGGGGCTCACGGAGAGGGCTCAGCGCCCACGGGCACTGCTGATGAGTTCCGCGGTGGCCGCTCCAGAGTCCCTCCAACAGGAGCTGTGTGGCTCCGTCATCTTGATGAGGATGTTGCTACATTCCTCTCCAGAGAAGTCTCGCTAAAAAAGAAAAATCTTATTCTAACAAATTATAATATATGATTATCATAGAAACTTTGGAAGTTCTAAAATAGGTGAGGCATAAAATCCATCCCGTGGTAACCCCCCCTTCCTTACGAGATCATGGCTGCTCACGTCTGAGATGAGTGTTCCTACTAGGCTTTTTAAGATGCAAATATATACGTGTTCTGTAAATTTTAGATCCCAATTTAATATTATGTAGTAAACATTTTCCTAGCCTCCTACATAGTCTCAAAACTGCTGTGTTTAGTAGCTGTATAATAAACTCTCAGCTGAAGGAGGTATTATTTATTTAACCAAATGCTCGTTTTCAGACCTCTGCGTCGTTTCCGATTTCCCCCAACGGAAAGATGGAACCAGGCCGCCGTGAGCGGCCGTGTCCGTGTGTTATTTCCGCATCTCTGGTGACGCTTGTAGGGTCAGTTCTAAGGTCAGGCTTCCTTTCGTGCGTGTCGGATGATGGGGTGTCGGGATCTTGACGCCTCTCGGAGTGCGTCGAGGTTTGTCTCTGAGGCTGACATAGTGGCGGTTCTGGGGACGGGGGGCGGGGGATCAGAGCACCGGGTGGGCAGGAGGAAATGACACGAACGTCAGGAGAGCCACCTCCTGTCCTGGCGCAGAGGCACCCGCAGCTAAGGAAAGTCGCAACGCGAGGGTGCACTGTCGTCCCGCAAACCCCACGGGTGGAGAGCGGCCTCTGACCTTGACCAGCCCAAGCCCCGTCACTTCCCGGGGGCTCCTCGGGGTCCTGCGACGTGACCCGCACTGTTCCAGGCCTCCAGGACTCCAGAGTGAATGGGACACGGGCGTCTGCTATCCGGGACCCCACCGACCGGGCGGAGAACAGAGAATCCAGGGTGGCACCCACGGGGAGTGCAGCGCTGGGATGCGTGGCGGGGCCTCAGGGGATGCGGTGTCCGGGCTCGCGGGGCATGCTGAGACCTCGGGAATGGGTTCTGAAGGCTGAATAGGAGTTCACCCGGCAGCAAAGGGTAGGTGAGGCAGGGATGGGAAGGAAGGTAGTAGGGTGGCAGGGAACGGTGTGGAGGCTGAGAAATGCCCAGGGCGGGGGAGAGGCCCCAGAAAGTGGCCGAGGCCGGTGCATAGCACATCCGTTGTCTTTCGCTGCTGTAACAAAGTGTCGCAAACATAGTGGCTTTAAACAGCACAGATTTATTACCGTGGAGTTCTGGGGGGCAGAAGTCCGACATGGGTCCCGCTGGCTAACATCAAGCATTCTCTTCCTGAGACTTGAGGGGAGACTCTGTCCCGGCCCTTTGCAGCCTCTGGAGGCCACCTGCCTGCCTTGGCTGGCGGTCCCTCCTCCGTCCTCGCCGCCGGCCGCATGGCCGCTCTCTGACCCGTCTTTTGTTTTGCCGTCTCTTTCTCTGACCGTAGCCGGGACAGGTCCCGCGTTTTAAGGAGCCATGTAATTAGACTGGGTTCGCTGGGAGAATCCGGGATGACGTCCCCGTCCCAAAGTTCTCAACTGGTCCCATCGGCGAAGTCGGTTTTGCCCGTAAACTAGCGTTTGCTCAGGTTCCAGGCTCTAGGATGTGGGTGTGTCTGGGGGCCCGTTGTTCTGTTGCCCACATAGGGCACGAAGGCCTCCGGGATGGTGGCCCTTCGATCACCCCCGTGTCCTTGGTCAGTGGAAAGCCCGACTGGGGCATCCTGGTGAGCACAAGATATTAAGACGCATTTTCAGATAATTGAATTCCGGAAACATTTCTCGCGCGTCCTCTGTGTGCCAGCCTGTTGCCAGGCCTTAGGGCTGGCCGTGAATGAGACACCAGCCTTGTCAGGGAGGAAGAAGGGACTGATGGGGGGAGGCACAGGAGAGGGCTGGTGGGCATTTCAGAGGAGGTGATATCTGAGCTGGGCTTTGAAGGCTGAATAGGAGTTTTCTAGGCAGACAGGGGAAAGGCGTTCCAGACAGAGGAGACGTTACCTGCAGAAACGCAGAGGCATGAACCAGCCCGGTGGGAGGGGCCCCAAGCAGTTGGGAGTGGCTACCCCGTGGGGGGGTCAGAGGATTACGGGAGACTAGGTCGGGGAGCCCAGTGAGGATTGGACCGAGGAGCCCCGTATGCCTGAGCGAGAGGCTCCAATTCTGTCCTCTAGGCAGTGGGGCGCTATGCATGGGGTGTGGGTCGGCTCACGCACGTGGCTGCAGGGTTGGCGGGGACAGTGGGAAGGCAGTCGCGTGGTTTAGGGAGGCCGGCTGGCAGAGCGGAGAATTCAGAAGGAGGAGTTGTATTTGGTAAGACCTTGGGACCCCAAAGCCTCACCCCTCCTTGCCCCCCAGGACCCCGTTGAGTGCGGAGTCCCAGTTCCTGGGAGGGACGGAGTCTCGGATGGCCGCACGGTGTTCCATCCTTTCCCCCACTCGTATCCTGCACTCCTTTCTCCCCACCGGCCCGCCCCTGCCTCCCCCTGCGGTCTGCAGAAGAACAGAGACAGACCCCCTGCCCTTT
This sequence comes from Cryptoprocta ferox, assembly GCA_028646485.1. NCBI lineage: Eukaryota > Metazoa > Chordata > Mammalia > Carnivora > Eupleridae > Cryptoprocta > Cryptoprocta ferox. Next base: position 188,151,671 of record CM053567.1, read on the forward strand.
GCGTTAAAGTCGCACTCTGCCCTGGAGATTTATTGCATTTTAATAAAACTCCCCGAGTGGGAAACATATGAGAACACCAGCTTGGTTTCCTATTATGTAATAAACCTCGCTTGAGTGTGCTTTGAAGGATGGAGTCATAAACCTGTTTACAGGGCGAACAGCACAGGGAACGGGCTGGGGGCCGCGTGGCCGGTTATTGGCCGGTGCCAGGGACAGTCCGTCCACTTCTCTGAGCCCTGCTTTCCTCACCCACACGGCGGGGGCTGCAGGGTCGAGCACAGTACGCTGGGTGACGTTTGCTGAGCACCAAAGACGTATCTGTTTTTCTTTTGCTACGAACGTTACTTTGTTTGGCGGTGGATTTGGGAGAGTCACGGGCACCCTAGTTCTGGACGTCCCAGGTCTGGACGCCATTCATGAACGGCCCCGGGCCAGTCCCTCGCCGTGTCTGAACCTGTTTGCCCAGCTGTGAAATGCGTCTGCTTCCTCCCAGAGCTGTCCTGGGGAGGGTGACGGTTACCGGACGGGAGTGGGCACCTTGCCAGGAACCTGCTTTTCCTGGGCACGACCCTTGACCTCTGTCACAACTCCTGATGTCTGCTCCCCGCGGTCCCTGCCCTCGGACCAACACCAGTCCTGGAGGTTTCAGGAGGATTAGGGGAGCAGCCTCTCAGGGGCCCTGCTGCTGATCACATCTTCAGCTGATACCACGGGAACGTGCAGGGATAAGCATGTGGGGGGATGGGAAGGGTCCTGAAAGAAGCTCGTGTCACATAGTCACATGTGGTGTCACATAACCAGACAGGAGTCGGTACCATCGGCTGGAAACCTTACCAGTCAGCTGCCCCCTCCCTGATGCCCCCTCCCTCCTGTCCCCTGCCCCCTTCCCTCTCTCCTGCCAAGGTTTCCTGAGCACTTAGCATAGGATGTACCCCTCGGCTCTGGGGACTCGGAGATGAGTGAGAGAGACACGGCCTCTGCTCTCATGGGGCTCCTCTCCTAGCAGGGAGGCAGACCAGGGCCGGGTGATGCCACAAGGTGACATATGAGCTGTCCCCAAGGAAGATGTGTTTGCAAGTGCTCAGGGAGGGAGCGAAGCTGGGTGAGGGGTTGGCCCGGCCTTCCTGGAGGAAGTGGCATGCATCATGGCTGAGTTTTCACGGTGAACCCGCGTTATGAACAGTTAGGGGGAGGGTTTCAGACAGAGTGAAGGTCCATGCCAAGCCCTGGAAAGGGGAGGGAGTGGGAAGAGTTTGAGAAATGGGGTGAGGGGACATTGAGTGCAGGGTAGGGCGTGGAGGGAGGCCATTATCTCCATTCTATCAGGAACCTTCTAAAAAGGAGGTCGTGTCTGAAAGAAGTCTAGCTTAGAAATCTGGGGAGCTGGAAAGCATGCCCTCTGTAGGATGAACCACTGAAGGACCATGGGTGGTGCTGTATCAGCTAGCTTTACTGCGTGACAAACATCCCCAACATTAGTGGCTTAAAACAACATCCATTTGTTCAGTTGATGGTTTTGTGGCTCAGTAAAATGGGCCGAACTCGGATGGGTTCCTCTGTTTTGGCTGGGCTCACTCGTGTGTCTGTGCTTAGTGGCCGGTCATCTAGGGGACCTGCTTTTGGCGCGTGACGGGCTGTGCCGGGGGCTGCTTGTCGTCCTCCTGCGGCAGACTAGCCCCGGCGTGCACGCGTGGCAGCGGGGCAGATCTGAGAAAGAGTGGAAACACAGAGGCCTGGGAGTCCCAGAGCATCACTTCCGCACGTTCTGTTGACCGAAGTAAGTCACCAGACCAGCCTCCATGCAGGGGTGGGGGAAACCGCTCTGCCTCTTGATGGAGGGGCCTTTGTGAAGAGGTGTGGGTACAGGGAGGGGGCCGCCATGGCCAGTTTTGGCAACAGGGGGCTGAGTCTGGAGCAGAGAAGGCTGAAGGAGGGCTTGAAGGCTGTTCGCAGACCGCCGAGCACTGTCCTGGGGCTCAGGAAGGAGGCAGCACTGCAGGCCTGGAGCCAGGATCTGGGACTCCGTCCAGGGAGGGCCATCCCACAGGGGGCCCCTCATGGGGACTCCGTGGCCACAGACCCCGGGGCATCTGCAAAGAGCCTTGCTGGGGAGGAGGGGCGAGGGCCCGGGCGCTGGACTGGATGGTGGGGTCCCTGAAGACGCAGCGGTAGCTCTCGGGAGGGGGCGGCTTCGGGGGGATTCAGGAGCCGCGCGGTCCTGGGCCTATTTTCAGACCCTGTCGGTCGCAGCCGCCAGGTGGCATGCGTGATGGCACCGAGCCCCCCGCCGCCTGCCGCAGGAGGGGCCGGCAGCTGCCCGGGGCTCTGGCCGGCGGTCACCTCACTCCTGTCAGGTTCTGCTCTTGTCCTTGCACACGGAGCCCTGGGTCACGTTCCCAGTTCGCTCGCGCGGCCAGTGGACCCTGCCTCCTTCCCCTGCCTCTGTGGTAGGTATTTGAAGGTAAAGTTCTGCCTGGGACCCCTTGCAGGCTGCCGGCTGAGGGTGCGTGGAGGGCTCTGTGTTCTGCTGTGTGAGAGGAAGCGGCCCCTGTTGCCGTCCTGCCCCTGGCACCACGTCCCGCGTGCCCCAAAAGGCCCCCCGGCTTTTTTGTCACTTCCTCTCTTCTCCTAAAGACAGCATGATAGGTGGCTGAGAGCACAGGCTTTTCAGAGCCGTGAGGAGTCCCTCTGGGCTCCGTCTTATCAGCTGCGTGGCCTCGGGAGAGTCACTCCCCCTCTCTGAGCCCAGGTTATTAACCTCAGCATCTGTCGGGTGGGGATAGCAGTGTGGCCTGGATTGGAGGGTGCTAGGGCCCGGTGATGGAGGAAGTTTACAACCCGCACCTGGCTCACCGAAGTGTCCGGGAATGTAGCTGTCACCGTCACCACCCTTCTTGGGCAGCACTGCTGCCCTTGGTGATGGCACTGGGGGCTGGGGTCACTGAATTTGGCCTGAGGCCCTTTGTGCAGCAAATGTGGTCTCTAAGCCACCAGCCAGTGACTTTCTCCACCGGGTGCTGGGGACAGCTGAGTGACTGTGCCACCAGCCTGGCCCTGGAAGGGGCAGAGGCTCTGTCACCGTCTCCTGTCCCCTCCCAGGTGATGGTCGGTGTTGTCATTGCCTCTCTCCTGGAGGACATGCTAGACTCTGATTCGTCAGCTCCTCGGAGCCACCATCCTGACGGCCTTGTGTTGCAGAGCCCTGCCTGTTAGATGTAATTGTCCCCATGCTGTCTTCTCTCTGTTATATTTATCATCATCTCTCAGGATTTAAATGCATTATTTGCCAGTGTGAGCTGCTGTGAGCCAGTGGGAGCCTATATGAACTGGTATGAGCCAGTGTGAACTAGTGTGAGCTGGTGTGAGCTAGTGTGACTTTGTGTGAGCCGGCGTGAACTAGTGTGAGCTGGTATTAGCCAGTGTGAGCTGGTGTGAGCTAGTGTGAATGAGTGTGAGCCGGTGTGAGCTGATGTGAGCCCAAGTGAGCAAGTCTGAACTAGTGTGAACTAGTGTGAGCTTATGTGAGCCAGTGTGAAGTAGTGTGAGCTGGTATTAGGCAGTGTGAATAGTGTGAGCTGGTGCAAGCTGGCATGAGCTGGTGAGCTGGTGTGAACCAATGTGAACCAGTGTGACCCGATGTGAGGTGGTGTGAGCCCAAGTTAGCAGGTCTGAACTAGTATAAGCTGGCATGAGCCAGTGTGAATGAGCGTGAACCCGTGTGAGCTGGCATGAGTGGTGTGAGCCACTGTGTGCTGGTATGAACTGGTGTGAGCCAGTGTGAACGAGTGGGAGCTGGTGTGAGCTGGTGTGACCTGGTGCCAGCCCACCGTTGTTTAGGAAGATTCCCGAGTCCTCCAGGCTTCCAGAATTGGCAGGTCCAGGACCAGCTGGCTGGGGGGAGGTGGCTGGCCCAGCAGAGCAGTCGGGATGTCGCCTGCTCTTCCCAGCTTACAGACATGCCAGGCACTGGGCAAGGGTGGGTGCTGGTCCCCAGCACCTCACGTTTTTCCTGGCCAAGTATGAGGAGGAGGCAGTGGGGCCTGAGCTGTGGGACTATTCTCCGTTCCCCTCCAAGCCCTGGGAGGGTAGTCGTGGCCCCTTAGCAGACCCCCTGAAGCTAGAGCACAGGGAGGAAGCGTGGGGAGCCCGGGAGCCACAGGCCCGAGCACTCGAGACGTCTGACGTGACTTGCCTCTCTTGGCCGCACTGTCTTTGCCCAGTGTGGTTGCTGAGCCCTGCCTCTTGGCTGTGAGCTCCGGGTCTACACCTCTGAGTCAGGTGGGGATGCAGAGGCTTGGAAAGATCCAGAGGTGCGTCCAGAGTGGGACAGGCTGGTAGCACCCCCTCGTGGTGGCAGGAATTCATCCCAGCAGGGCTGACTTTCTGTGGGGGGTGGTTCTCAGCAGGAGCAGGATGAGGGACCACTGCTGTGTGGTCACTCTGGCGTGGGGGGCTATGGGAGGGGCTGTGTGCCTACGGGTCCCGGCAGGTCTGCTTAGCGTGCATCACACAGACAGTCCTCCTCTTGCTCTGGGAAGGTCACCCGGCCAGGCCAGCGGGTGTGGGAGCCAGCACTGAAGTCAGGGAAGGGGGACCTCCAATCCCGGGGCTGCCACTCAGATCACCTCCTGCTGGGACGGGCTCTCCGTCCTGGGAGCTGCCAGGGGCACGGGGATGTGGGGTCAGTGCGAGGGTGGGACAGACCCCGGTGGGCTGAGCTCAGGGAGCCGGGGGGCCGCGTGGGCAGGTGGCGGTGGAGGCCTCCTGGGGCCCGGATCCCGGAGGCCGTGAGTGACCATGTCCTGCTTTCCGGTGCGTCCCCGGCTGTGGGATTCTTCCGTGCTGAGGTTGCCCGCAGCCGGCACGGGGATGCGAGAGCCCTGCGTTTTCAGTTCAGCGGATGTCCCCAAGTCCTGTCCCTTGCTGGCTGAGGAGTCCCCAGGATGGGCCCGAGTGGGCATCTGCTGCTATGCAGTGTGCAGAAAGCCCCCTGCCAGAGGCGTCGGTGACGTTTAAACTAGAGAGCCTGTCCAAGGCACCCTCCGCTTTCTGCTGGTGGTTTAGTCCGCAATCTCCCCAAGGGACTGAGATGGGGACTGTCCCACAGCATCGGGAACTGACTGCAGAGTGAGTCCAGTGCCCCCCGGCCTTGGGGAGGGGACAGGAGGCCTGCAGAGGTGACGTGCTGGGGGCCTGCGGTCAGGCCTCACCTCCGGGCTTTGTTTGGCCAGAGAGGACTTGAGGGCGGGGCTCCTGAGCTGTCAGTGTTGGAGAATTTTGAGATCTCCCAGCAGCAGCCTGGGGTTCCGAGCCCGGGACAGAGGATGAGGAGGGGAGGCAGAGGGCCGCGACGTCCCAGGGCCACCGCGCTGCCCATTGTGCACGACCCCTGAGCCCCGGGGTGTTGGCGCTGGGCCCCTAATCCAGCCCAGCCTCTTCTGGTTACGGAGGGAAACAGGTGCACAGGAGAGGCAGTCCAGGGCTCCTGAGTCAGGCCTGGGGCCCCCGCCTCCAGAGGGAGACCCCTTGGTCTTCCCCCACGGGACTCGGGAGCGGCAAGCGTGTGCCTTTCTCCCCCCCACACCTTGCTACCCATCACGGGTCCTTCCGGAAGAATCACACGTCGGATTCTCCCGTTCGGTCTCCGAGCCGCCGGGACAGTCAGGGAGCTGGCGTTGTGCACCCGGACCTGTGTTTGTCTTGGGGAGAAATCTCTGTGTTGGGGTCTGTCCCGCCTGACACAACTTTCCCACAGTCCGAGAGCAAGCCCTCGGACCCTGGGGCTGGCTGGTGGCCCCAGGCCAGGCGGAGAGGCCGGGACGGCTACGCTGGCCTTCCCAGCCGGGGGTCTGCGTCCGGCTCCGGAAACAGCCTTCCCAGCACACACCGCTGACCGTGGGGGGCTCTTGGGGGCCCGCTGTTAAGCACCGTGCTTTCGAAGTTCTGCAGATGCCACTTTCTGGAGAACTCAGAGCTGCTTCAGAGAAGGGAAGATCCCGTCTCTCGCTTTCTTTCTCCGCCCCCACCCCGTGTCCATCAGACTCTCCCCGGGAGCCTCACAACATAGATTTGAACGATAGCAGGCAGGTGCTTGTGGGCCCTGGCCAGGAGGCTCTTTTTGGCCACTGTGGTGAACTCAGGCCCTCGAGGGCTCCCTCTGGGTGGTGGGCCTCGGGCCAAGTGTCCCGGGTCAGGAGGCTGCAGGTGGTCACCTGAGGGAGGCGCTCGTGTCCTCCCATCGACAGGATAACACAGGTATTCTGCACTTGAACGTGGCCAGCACGGGGGCAAGCGCCAACACTGTTACTTCGCTTGACCCTTGGACAGATCCCGCGGGAGGAGGAACCTTTACCGTCCACATTCTATGCACAGGGGACTGAGGCTCAGAGCTGTTAAGTAACGCACCCAGGGTCACACAGCCATGAGCGGCAAAGCCTGGGTCACACGTACATGTGTGCAAAGCCTGTGCTTCCGGATCTCCGGCACGGTTCCCAAGACTCTGTCTGTTCCAGAAAGGTCCCATCACGTGAAGACAGGCGTGGCCCCTGTTACTAACAGTGGGGTCTCGATGGATCTGGCCTGTTTCAGAGCAATGGGGTGAGAGGGCAGACTTCCGGGGGTGGGGGTGGGGTGGGACCGGGGCTCTGCAGACCAGGAGGCCGCACCGGTGGCAGGAGGTGGGAGGGGCCATTTGTGGGCCCGGTGTGTTGGGTTCAGTGATGCTTAGACGCTGGCTGCCTCCAGGACAGCGCTTCTGTGCGAGAGCCTGGGTGTGGGGGCTTCTGGGTGTCCCCAGGGGAATGCTGGCCCAGCCTGCACCTCGAGGGACCGGTGTGGGGTGCACACGGCACTGTTTCAGGGGCCTCTTGCTGAGGGAAGAGCAAAGCCTCATACGGGGAGGGCTCAGGCCCCTGCATGTCTCTGAGTGATCAAAACGTGGCTGGCTGCTTCCCCCCATCCTTTGCGTTGGAGCCAGACCCTAAGCTGGGGTCCCTGTCTGGGCCCCACGTCTCCCGCGTCCCTTCCTCACCAGTGTTTGCTGCCCTGGCTGGGAGTGAAGGGGAAAGAGCCATCCTGGCCCTCCTGCCCCCAGGATGCATCTGCTTCCGTGGGGTCAGGACGGGCCAGAGCGCCCGAGTGGGGACAGCCGTGGGCTGAGGGGGGTCCCAGCTCCTGGAATGTGCCCGTGACTCAGCAGCGGGCGGGACGCTGCCTTGGACAGCTGACTGCCGCAGTGGGGAAGCGTCCAGAGGCCACAGAGAAGGGCGAGGGCGCACTTGGCCCGGGCTCTGCTTGCCTGGCTGTTCGGGGAGGCGGTGGACGCCGTGCGCACACAGGCCCAGGCCAGCTGGGCTCTGTGGGTCCCCAGACATGGCCCATCAGGCCATGGCTTGGCCCAGGCCACAGAGTCTCCTAGTTTGCGCAGCGTGCCAGGGAAGGCAGCTGGAATAACGCGCAATCAATTCGCTTTCATTTAGGGAGGGGTGGGGGGTCCATATTTTGTACCCGGGAGGCCTGGCCATCTCCGCTGTGCTGAGCGAGCGGCTCCGCGATGCTCTCTAGCCGCCCGCGGCCTCGTGGCTCGGTGCCCCCGACCCTCTCCCAGGGCCTCGGTTCCGGCAGCCAGCCAATGCACCCGGCCCAGCTTGCCAATCTAAAAGGCGTTTGGGGAGGGCCGCGCTGGGAAACGGCAGCAGAGCGGTTAAGACGCTCACCCAGGGAAAGCTAGTTAATCAGCCATATCCACCTAGAAATCACAGCGCGCCTTAAGAGGAAGATATGCAAAAATAAAGCAGAACCATGAAAACATATTAAGAGGCAGGCTTGAAACGCAGAAAGGAAGACGTTGAAAGGGAGAGGATTTAAAAAAAATTTTTTTAGTGTTTTTTATTTACTTTTTGAGAAAGACAGTGCGAGTAGGGGAGGGACAAAGAGAGAGGAAGACACAGAATCAGAAGCAGCTCCAGGCTCCGAGCTGTCAGCACAGAGCCCGAGGCGGGGCTCAAACCCACAAACGGCAAGATCATGACCTGAGCCGAAGTCAGACGCTCAACCGACTGAGCCCCCCGGGCGCCCTGAGGGAGAGGAGTTTTAAAGGCCCCTCACGGATGGTGTGCACATGAGCTGTCCCCTCCGCGTGCAGTCGTGAACTCTGCTACAGACCCCAGGAGGTGGGGATCATCCTGTTGAGAATGGGGAACATGAGGCGGAGGCCACAGAGCAGTGGAGTCAGGACCTGAACTCTGTCTGGCCTCTTGGGTGCAGCGGGTGAGAAGACCCTGGGACCTGCTCCTGCCTGGACTGGACCCCTGGCTCCATTGCCTGAGGGCTGTGTGACCTTGGGCCGGTTACTGGCCCACCTGTTTCCACCTCTATGAACTGGAATAATAGTGATGCCTGCCTCTTGGCGTTGTGGAGGGTAAGGGGTGCTGCCACGCAGAGCTGTTGGGAAGGGGCAGGTAGGAAGCCCTTAGCAGGTGACCAGTGGCCATTGTCCTTGTTCCCAGGGCATGCTGGACTCAGGTGTGGTTGGGAAGCTTTTCTCAGCTTCCTTCCCAGCATAAGGGAGATCGTTTCAATTTCGTGCGTGGAGGTAAAAGAGAAAGGGAAGAAGGACAGACTGGACCACGTGGGTCTCCCCCACGTGCCTTCGCTGGGCCCAGGCCTCACGTGTTCCCGTGAAGGACAGGTGGCTGTCCACTGTCACTGCCACTCCATAATTTCCAGCAGAGCCCCCGCACCGTAGGACTTACATCTTTGCAAAAGAGGGAGCACCACTCGGAATATTTACATCGGCTTCAACGTTTCTGCCCACGTATCTCGTTTCTTCTACGCTCAGGCGTCTAGAGGGGCGCCCAGCACCCACCGGCGGAGGTGCGGGCATCTGCCTGGGGCAGGCAGTCCCAGAGGAAGCTGTCTCGCGCGTCCCCGTGGACCTGGGGGGAGGAGGGTGTCCGGTGTTCTTGGGGCGAGGCCGGTGGCCGTACGGACAGACATCGTTCCACGCAGTTCTTAAATAACTGCACGTTTTACAGACCGCAGGCTCGCGGCCACCCTGCCTCCGGCGAGAAGATTGGCGCCGCTTGCCCAACAGTATTGGTTGCCTTTGGGTCTCGGCTCACGTTTAGGTAATTCTTGCACTATTTCAAGCTCTGTCACTACGATTACATGAGGGTGACGTGTGAGCAGTGGCGACCACTCGCCGGAAGTTCGGAGGATGACGGTTAGCATTTTGTAGCAATAAAGTGTGTTCTCGTTGGGGTACACACATTGTCCCGGGAGACCTGATGCCTGTGCGCACGCGCTGGATGACAGCATGGTGGAAACGCGGCTTCTCTGTACACCAGGAAGGCACAGTAGTCCTTGGACTTGCTTTGCGGCTTCTGTGCGGCGGTCCGGGACTGGGCGCACGGTGTCTGCGGGTGAGTCTGTACGTGACGGGGAGGGGAGGGGGCAGCGAGGGGAGCCCCATGTGCCCGTTGGAAGCGCAGGGCTTGGAACCAGGCCCCATCCAGCCCCAGGTTGGCGTAGAGCTGGGAGCTGTGGGGTCGTCACCAGCTGTGCTCTGTGGCCTGTAGGCCAGGGACCACCTTCCTCGTGGGGAGCACTGACGGGCCTCCACGGAGCCCCGGCCACACGGTGGGAGCAGCCGGTCCCCAGGGCCGGGAGCGGGGCGAGCAGAGGCACGGGCGCCCAGACAGCCCACTGTGCCTGCCTGCTGTGAGTAGCTTCGCGCCGGGGGTCAGAGGGCGAGCTCTGGGACGGAGGGTCTGGGAAGGATCTCAGCTCTGCGCGGCTGGTCACGGGGGGGGGGGGGACGTGTCACACGGCTGTCAGCAGGTGTTTCCCCGAGACAAGCCAGACGAGGGGCCGAGGCTCTATCCAGTCCCAGAGGGGTGAGCTTGGTCCCGGTGGGGACATCAACCGGCTGACGTTCTCCAGGGCCATTCCTGGAGACGCGGGAGCTGCCTTCCGGGGGCCGTTCCCAGCCTTCTGGTCAGTGGCCCCTTGCTCCCCGCGTCGCAGGCAGGGCCGACCAGAGGGTCCGGGCCTGCCAGCCAGCAAGGGCCAATGTTGAGAGTTATGGGGAACCTCAGTCCAGGGGCGCCTGGGCGGCTTGGTTGTCTGAGCGTCTGACTCCTGGTTTTGGCTCAGGTCGTGATCTCGCGGTTTCGTGGGTTCGAGCCCCGTGTCAGGCTCTGCACTGACAGTACACAGCCTGCTTGCGATTCTCTCTCTCTCTCAAATAAATAAATAAACTTAAAAGAACGCAGGCTAAGCCTGCCTGTCTCCCTGGGGCAGTGGCTAGGGCCCAAGTGTGGCCTCTTGGGAAAGAGGACCCACTCAGGTCCCTGCAAACCCAGGTCTGGACGCGTCTTTTTTCCAGGTCTTGGCCTGAAGGCAACTGCTGGGCCTCACTGGGCCCGGCCTCCGATGAAACACGCACGTGTGTGTGTCCCACAAATGTCCGAACACCTGCTGCGTGCCAGGCCCCAGACACAGCAGGGATCGCGTCCTGTGGCCGTCCCCAAGGGGCCCGTGGTACTGGGGAGGCCACAATGACAACGCAGCGAGAGAAGAAACCGCGGCAGGCTCCGAATTATACTGAGAGCATCCGGGAAGTCTTCCCGTGGGAGGCGACCTCTGGGGAAGGCCAGAAGGAGGGGAGGTGGTAACAGCCGCTCGTGGGCTGGGACTCCCACGGGAATAAAAACACAGCAAACGTAATCGGGAGAATGCTTCGCGTTTCTTTAGTACACTCACCGCTAGATTCCTCTGGGGACCCCTGCGCGGGGCTCTGCGGGTCCCAGCGGACTGGTTGCGCTCCGTGGGGGAAGGAGCTCGCGGGCGCCTCCTTCAATTGGCTTAACGTCCCCAGGAGGCGGGCGTGGTCGCCCTTATTAAAAACCCGAGGCTCTGGCGACAAAGGGCCTCGTTTGCCCCTGCTTGGCTGCTGTTTGCCCGAGCTGCTGCACGGCCCCGGTGGCCGCACCCACCCCTCCGCTACCCCCCTGGGCTCTTGCCCAGCACATCTTGCCCTCATGAGGGCCAAGGCTTTCCGTCTGCCTGTTAGCAGCGGGGCTGAGAGCCTGGGGTGCAGGGAGCAGTGGGCAGAGGCCTCGGGAGGACTGAAGCCCAGCCCGCCTCTCGGGGACGTGGGCAAAGCCCCGGCCTCCCCCCCCCCAGAAAGGTTATAGACACTCACATCCCATGGGCATCCTTGGGGCCATCCCTGGGGACCCCAGGTTGAGAAGCTCTGGCCAGATCGAGTGACGGGGACTGTAGATGGGACTAGAGTCTCCTGTGCCCTGACAAGAGGGACCAGAGTCCCCAGCGCCCTGCCAAGAGCCACAGGCCCCTGCCCGTGACGGCCGCTCTCACCCGCCCTCTGCCCTCGCCCCTGCTCACTCCAGCCAGGACCCCACCTGGTTCATAGCTGGGGTGCTCATCAGCGGGGCGGGGAGGGGCACCAGCGGCCACTGCCATCAGCAGGCGCCAGCATCGAGGGACCCAGAAACCCAGGCCAAGCATGTCCTCCTGGCAGCAAGGCCATGGCAACAGAGACTGAGGGCTAGCGGGCTGGGGGGGTGCGCACACGTCGGGACACCAGCAAGGGCAAAGCCACAGGGCGTGGTGGCTAAGACAGAGCTCTGCAGCATCAGAATCTCAGTTCTGCTCCTTCCCAGTTGGAGCCTCGGTTTTCCCATCTGCGAAATGGGGATGGGGACGGCCCCCACCTCGTAGGGTCCCTGCGCGCACCAAGGAGATCGGGGCCTCCCAGGTGGGCACGGGCGGGCACTGGACCTCTGGGGGTCACGGTGGTGTGTGCTTTCTGGTGAGGAAGGGCAGGCACGAAACATCCTGCACAGGGTCCCAGGGTCCATCGTGTCTGTGAGGCTGTTGACAAGCATTGGCTGGAACTCGGTCACAACGTACTGGGCGGCGTCCTTGGGAGATCAGAGGCAGCTCTCGAAGATGCCCAGGATGCGTGCGGTCCCGTGGGTCTTTGGGTGCTGGCGGCGTGGCCGGCCAGCGTCCCGCACACCGGGCGGAAAGAGCTGCCATCTGCCTGCAGGGACCCCGTAGGCACGACTTCCTGGGTCTGCCTGCGGTCGCTGCACACCCGTACAGTCCGGCGCATCCTTTCTGGGGTGACTCTGGCCGTGAGGCGCCCCGAGGAAAGGCTGGAGGCGGTGCACTGCTGGCCTGTGGATGCGGGAGGACTGACCATACAGACTCCAGGGTGGCGTTGTTGTCGGATGACCTCTGTGCTCTTGGGTTCCAGCTGCATTTCCAGCTCCTGGACCACCTGCAGGTGCACCTCACGGGTCGAGACCTTGCCCTTCCTCCTCGGTGACAGCGGCCTCAGGGAATGGGCCCTGTCCACGTCCAGCCACGAGAGCCAGGTGGCCGGGGGTCCCTTCTGCCCCTCACGGAAGTCTGCCCTCCCACAGATCTGCGACGGTGCGTCTGGCGTCAGTGTTTGCTCAGTGGGGGAGAAAGAGTGGAGGGTGTGGCTTCTGCAGAGATGAGCCCTGGGGCCCCCCAGGGACGCACGGCGCTCCTTTGTGGTCACGTCTGCCAAGCCGGATAGGCTGGACCCAGCAGTGCCCGCCCCGGAGCCCGGTGACTGGACAGACGCAGTCCTGGCAAACAGGACCCAGGGGAATCGGCAGAGGCCAGAAGCGGAGGGGCTGCGCCTTTGGGGATGCTGTCCTGGGTGCGTCAGCATCGGCCGACGGCGGGCAAGCACGGCACGCAGGTGTCTGGATGGCCGGGCCGTGGGTGTCCACCATCCTTGCATCTGGCTGCAGACTTCTGGCTGGAAAGCCCCTCACGGGTGCTGTTCCTCCAAGCCAGGCCCTCTGTCTTGGTGGCACTGGGTTCAGCCTGTCGCTGGCATCAGCTCCCACCTCCAGGGGCACGTGGCAGGGCAGGGGCTTGGTGGGGGACTTGCCCCACGGCCCCGCACCTTGTCGCCATCTGTAGGTCCTGACGCCACGCGGCAGAGCTGTCCTCGCGCTCCTGGGGGCCAGCAGTGGGGTGGCAGGGTGGCCCTGGGAGCCTGGGGAGGGGCCCAGGGCGCAGAGCAGGCTGGTCCCAGGCCCCAGTGCACCCATCAGCCCAGCTGGAGCCATAAACCCCGCTCTCCTGCCTGGCCCCTGCACCTCCACATCAGGCGGTGGGTTGAGAGTAGGTTGGCACCAATGTGTCCCTTTACACCCGCTTTCCTGAGGACAAGCACACGGTCTCAGCTAATCACAGCGCCTCTGTCCACATCAAGAGCCTCAGTCTCGCTCCAATCCTGCGGCTCTAGCCCGCAGCCTGTGTTTAAACAGCAGCCCCGGGTGCTCTGGGTCTAGATCCCACTGCCCAGACCCGGCTCCGGTCCAGTCCGGGACCCCACACTGTAGGTACACGGCTCCCCCCAACCTCCTTCTCTGTCTGTTGTTGACAACGGAGTGCCGGCCGGGTACGTGCTACATGCTCTCACCCTGCGTGGGCCTGGGTTTGCGCGTATTGCGATTTGTTGAGTGGTTTGGGCAGGAATCCCGCTGGGGAGCTCTGTGTCCTTGGTGCCTCGTCTCAGGAGGCGTGGGGTGGGCCGGCCCAGGGTTCCTGGTCTCGGGTGACTTGCTGGCAGACCCCTGCGAAGTGGCTGTCTCCTCCCTGTGATTAGCAAGTAACCTGTGGAAAGGTACTTTGAGATCCTGTAAATGGTCTGTTCTCATCAAGGGTTTACCTACTCCTTTTAGCATCTGCTGATCGCTGGCCCACCCTCTTCTTTCTGAATGTGTTGGTGGGCATTCTTCTGTAGAAAAGAGCTTTTCCCTCCCTCCCTCTCGCTCTTCTCTCTCCCTTTGTTTCACGAATGCAGGCTCATGAGTTTATTTTATTTTATCTACTAGGTTGTAATAACATGGCTGTCAATTGCTTTCGTGCCTCAGTTTCTCCAGATGGGATCAGCGGGACCCGCTGTGAGCTGGCCTCACGTCTCTTGGGCTCGTGCCCATCCCTCTTGGAGCGCTCCCATGCTTGCTCGCACAAGACGCGTTACAGGCTCGTCCTCCGCATTCCTCGAACCAGCCCTGGAGTCCGCCTGCTCTCCCAGGGAGATGGTGCTTAGACACCCAGGCCCAGACCCGACGTGTGTCTGTGGTTCCTGGGCTGTCGTTACTTCTGTGCTGTCTTGGTGAACCAGGGCAGTGAAAACCTTCTCTCTTAATATTAAAAAAAATTGTTTAGAGAGACTGCGAGTGGGGGAGGGGGACAGAGAGAGGAAAGAGAGACTCTTAAGCAGACTCCACGCTATGGAGCTCGATCCCACGAGCCTGGGATCATGATTTGAACCGAATCAGGGGTCCGACAGTCAAGCGACTGAGTCACCCAGGCGCCCCAAAGCTTACCTCTTATTGACAGGGGTAAAGGGGGCGGAAAAGGAGAAGGACGTGTATGTATAGAAATAGAGAAGCAGATGTTCACAGAGAAACACCCGTGTATTACGTATAGACACATATGTGCGTGTAGCCCTCACATGTTGGTCCATCCACACGTCTGCATAAGAGTGAGTTGGTACGGACGCTTCCGACACGTTGGAGTGCAAATATTCTCCTTCCCGCAGAGAGGAGTCTGTTTCCATTATCCTAAATATATTTACTCATTTGCTCGGCCCCAAAATACGAAAGAAGTCGTTTCAGAAATGCCAACTCCTACCACTGTGAAAAGCAAAAGCCGCCAAGTAGACTTCCGTCTTTGTATATATTTCTCTTGCTTCCACTGGGTGAAAATTTACACATATGCCACACACACACGTGAGGTGCGATTCAGTGGGTTTTGGGAAACACACCCACTGCGTAAACCACCTCCCATCCTGAGGTAGCACGTCCCCGAACTTCTTCCTAGTTTTGCTCTTCAACCAGAGCAGATGCTTTTCTGATTGTCTTCGCCATAGACTGAGTTCCCCTGTTTTGGGCCTGATCTGAGGGGGACCCAGCAGCGTGCCGTCCCCTGTGTCTGCCGGAGACCTGTCCGCGCTCTCTCCGTAGCTGTCCTGTGCCTTCCCTGCTGGGTTGCGTGCCACTGTGCGACTCTGCCACAGTCTATTCCCCCCCTGTGGGTTGTCACTGGATAGTCCCCACTTTGGTCTTATTCCGATATCACTGCTGTCCATTCTGGGTCACGTTGTGTGGTGGACGAATGTGGGTTTTTGTTGGGTGGGCCCCTGGGGGAGGGACTGCTGGGGCACGGGACTTCTGTGTGACGAGCGGGTGTCCCCAAAGACTTTCTTGAAGTGGCGGCACCAGGTGCTGTCACCCCCACGAGCATCGTTCCACGTTGCTGTGGTTTCAGCCCTCAGAAGACTCAGGGAATGGTAGGGTGACCATTCATTCACCACCCATGTTGAGCCAGTGGTGGCATTTGCTGTGTTTTTTGTTTAAGAAAGTTACCTGGGGACACGTGGGTGGCTCAGCAGATCAGCGTCCAACTCTTGATTTCAGCTCAGGTCATGGTCTCACGGTCACGTGGTCGTGAGATGAAGCCCCACATCAGGCTTGAGATTCTCTCTCTCTCTCTCTCTCTCTCTCTCTCTCTCTC
>CM053567.1:188167767-188183097 GCA_028646485.1 Cryptoprocta ferox
GATGATGGTGATGATGGTAGTGATGGTGGTGATGATGATGATGATGGTGATGATGGTATTGGTGGTTGACGATACCGATGGTGATGATAGTGATGATGATGGTGATGGTGGTGATGATGGTGATGGTGGCGATGATGATGACAATGAAGGTCATAGAAGGGACTGAAAATAAAATGACAGAGACAGGGATAATATGATTAATCTCATGGATGACTATTATTTCTCCAAGAAATTCACTGCTCTGAGAGCCCATGCTTGACTTGGTGGAGACCTTGGTTCTAAGCTATGTGGTTCTTTTTTCTTCCCTTGTGCTCCCTGGCTCACTGAGAGCAGGAGGTGACAGATCAGAACCTCCAAACGGAGTCTTGTTTATCCAGAAAGATCATGCCCTGACAATAGAAGCTATTGACTCTGCAGCTTTCTTCCAACCCCTGAGTGCTTTCAAGTCTCTACTGGTCTGGTCTCCAATCCTGGCAGCACATGAGTCTCCCCGAGTATTGTGAAAATCATGAACCTGGACCCCATGCCCAGAGACTCTGATTAAGCTGGATTACGGTGGGGCCCCTGTGTCTTTTTAAAAGCTCCCCTGGTAATTCCCATCTGCAGCCAAGGCTGGGAACCCTACAAGGGATCTCATCCTTTCTCATTACAATCTCCCACCCGGCATCTCATGGGGAAGTGAGATTAGTGGCACAGTCAGAATTTGTCATCAGAAAGAGGGACGTAGCTATTATCAGACAGTGGGTTCTCACTTCCAGCCATATTGAAAAGAAAAAAGAGGAGGTCAGAGGTCACAAAGGAGGCAGACAAGTGTCCTGAAGTCATGGGACCAGAGAGTCTAGTCTTGCCCAGGCAGGTTCATGGTCAAGGGAGGGAGAAACATCCCTTCTGCCCTTGAGCCTTAGCTCCTCTTTTCCCCAAATGAGTAAACGGGGCTCAGATTGGCTGAGACATCTGCTCAGGATCACACAGCAAGTTACTGTATCTATCCATCTACCTATGCACTCACCCACCCATCCATCCATCCACCCACCATCTATTCATCTGTTCATCCATCCATCTGTCTATTCATCCTTCCCCTATCCATTCATCCCTTCTTTCATTCCATCCACCATCTGTTCATCCATCCATCCATCCATCCATCCATCCATCTGTCTGTCTATTCATCCTTCCCCTATCCATCATCCCTTTCTTTATCTATCCCCTCTTTTACCCATCTCCCCTCCCTCATCCCCCTACTTTCCCATCCCAGCCTTGTCCTAGAAGAAGAAAATAAAGAAGAAGAAGTCTGGTATGGGTAGAAGGCACCCTGTATTCTAGCCCCCTTGGACATCCTATTTGTTGGCACATGTGCTCTATCCTGGCTCCTGGACTGGGCACTGTTGGGGTTTAAGAGGAGTCGTGGCTGGGAAAGGGCAGACATCAGTTGATGGGCCGAGAGTAGGTGTGATCAGGGCTGTCAGAGCGATGCAGGACGGGAGGCATCCAGGCAGGGAGCCGAGGCAGAGAGTGGGTCTAGGAGCATACAGCCGGCAGAAGAGCAGCTTGCCAGTCAGGGCTATGTGGCTCTGGGCAGGAGCTCAACCCCTCTGGGCCGTCGTGAGGCTGCAGCGGATCCCTCCCTGGTGAATTCAGAGTGCATGTGATTATTATAGGTTCTGATTAAATGGTAGTTGAATATTTTTTAAATGTTTTTTTTTTAATGTTTATTTTGAGACAGAGCGAGAGATAGAGTGCAACCAGGGGACGGGCAGACAGAGGGAGACACGGAATCCGAAGCAGGCTCCAGGCTCCGAGCTGTCAGCACAGAGCCCGACACGGGGCTCGAACTCACCACCCGTGAGATCGTGACCTGAGCCGAAGTCAGATGCTTAACCGACTGAGCACCCCAGGCGCACCGGCAGTTGAATATTTTTAAGTAATTCTGCCCGTGTGGGTCTCCGAGGTCACCACTGGGAGGCAGCATTTGAGTTAAGTCTCGATAGGTTTGCAGGAAGGGGGTTCTGGGTAGAAAGAACAGCATGAGCGTGAGTGAGAAGGCAGGAGCATCTGGGGCCGCCCTGAGTCCTGAGAGCAGTGAGAGCAGGAGGGCAGATGGGGTGAGGCTGGGCAGGTGCGTGGGCACTCTGTGGGGGGCGTGGCTGCCCTAGGGAGGTCGGCTCTGCCCTGGGGGCGAGGGGCGCCACAGGCTGCTTCAGGAGAGAGACTCTGGGAGCTGTGGTCATGGTCTGGAGACAATGACTGGGGACACCGGGAGGGAGCCTGCGGCTGGGGTGGGGGGACTGTGGAAGGACTGTCAGGACCGAGCACGTGAGCACGAAGCTCCCACCCGTGGGGCCCCTGTGCCCTGGGGGAGACAGGCCGGCATGACTGGCTGCTGCTGACCCAGGTGGCCCCCGCCTCGTTCCCAGAGCCCACGACAGAGCACGGCCCCTCCCGGGGTCTCGGAAAACACGCAGGGTGTGAGGACGTGCGACATCAGAAGGAGGAGTTCTAGGAAGCAGGTGGCGGGGCGCAGGGAGCACGGAGGTGCTGTTTCAGGCCGTGCGGGCAGCCCTCTCCCAGGAGGCATCACATGAGCCCTGTCCTACTGAGGGCGGACGCCAGGCCCAGAAGGAAAGGGAAGAGGTTTCTAGGCAGAAAAACAGCTGAGGCACAGGCTGGAGATGGGGGGCGTCGTTCTGTAACCCCCGGCCGGGGCCCCCAGGGCAGATGACCTCGGAAGAGGAAGGTCCACCTCCGTGCCGTGTCCCCTCAGCCTCCCTTTCCGCCACCCACGCCCACCTCCACTCCTGCCCTGCGCCTGCTGGCCCGTCTCAGGGATTCACAGAACAACTTCAGATTCTCAAGAGCCATCGGGCACCTTGTCCCTTCACGAGGAGAGCGCCCCTGGGATTGTCTTTCCAACGAAACCCGCACCCTGTCGGGGCTCCATTACGCATTCATAAGAAATGCCTTCAGACCCCCGGCTGCCTGCCGTCTGGGCCCCAGTTTGGGGTAAATGGCACTTGCGAATGATCGGAGGTGGGCTGGCTCCCCGAGGAGGCTCGCTGGCTGGGTGCCGCCACCGTCACAGCAAGCCGGCCGGGAATGGCAGTGAGGGACAGAAGGGTCCTGTCCGCTGCGCTTGGCTCCTGGCAGAAGGCCATCCCAGAGCAGTGGGCACGTGTGGGCCAGTCGGGCCCTTGGCCCTGCTCCCCTGGGTTGCAACCCATCGCCTTCCTCTGGGTCTAGAAACGCGTCTTGCTTCTGAGGTGACATTTGTGACATGAGCCGTTCTGCATGCCCGGGCAGGCTGGCCCCTGACAGGGGGGTCTTTGCTCAGGCTTTGCTGACCTTGCTTAGGCTCGACCAGGGCCAGGTGACGACGGCTCCGTCCCACCCTGAGCTTGGAGCCTCTAGAGACTGGGACATCCGTCCAAGCGTCCTTGTCCCCTAGCTCCAGACCCTATCATCTTTGACGTGTGGCTTCCTCATCTATGGAGCTGGGGTGGGTGACCCCCTGTGGGCGGCTGGGACACCAGCATGTAGCCTGGGGAACCCGGGGATGTTCCCGAAGCTTGTTCTGCCCCGGGGCTGCCGGGCGCTGCGTGGAGAGGGTGTAGCCTCCCCGCCCTGTCGGCCCCGTTGAGAAGGCCTCCCTGACTCCTCCCCAGGTCTGCAGTTAACACCCCGCACTCTGGAACCCGATTTAAGGAGTGGGGGCAGTGGCGGAGATGAACTGAACCAAACTTCATCAGCTCTGTCTGTGAACAGGGAGGCACAGCCGTGCGGGGCCCGAGTGTGAACGAGAAGCCTCCCTGAGACCAGTGGTGTCTGTTCTGTGTTTTTGTTCATTGGTTCCTTTAGCAGAAGTGGCCGGAGCCCCTGGCGCGCACGCTGTGTCAGCGAGACGCGGCGGAATCCGCGAGACTGAGGCCTGAGGCTCGCGGGGCCAGCCAGCCTTTGCTCTGGACTTTGACTCTTAATTCTTTGATATCAAAGTATCAAATAGGAACGTTGCGGGGAACACGAGGGCTACCGAGTAAACCTGGAGACAGCCTCTCAGAACCAGCGTGCAGCCGGGGAAACGTCAGCACGCAGGTGTGCGCTGACTTGTGCGTGAGGAACTGAGATATGGAAGGGGACCGCGCGTGCAAGGCAGGGTGGGTGTGTCAGCAAGGGAGAGCTCACCTCAGCCTGGGAGGCTCCCGAAAATGGCCAACCCCCGGGGTCAGGTAGGACTGGGGTGACAGGTTCAGGGGATGCCGTGGAACCTTCTAGAAGGACATCGTAGGGTCACAGGATGGGGAATCCAGTGGGATGAGGCTGGAAACCCAAGATAGGATCAGGTCACAAAGGGTCACACACACTCACCTGACCCCTACGTAGACGGCGGGGCTGAGGTCCGGGGTCTGGCCCAGGCCTTTGGAAAACAGCTTGGCCTTGACTCTTCTCATGCCGCTCGGACAGAAGGCCGGGGGGTCCCGACACCTGAAACCCCTTGTCGGAAGGACACTCTGGGTGGGTACTCGGGCCTGGGAGCCACCACCGTCCTGGTGTCCCTGCCCCTCCCTGTTCCTGGTGTCGGCCTGTCATCTGTGTTCCTTACCGGAAGGCCAACTCTTCGTCAAAGAGCCTGCTCTGAAAGTCTGCCTTAGATCTGAGTCCAGGAACGCACTGCGGAGCTCCCTTAATGCCCAAGAAAATTCCCTAAGATGCTCCGAAAATGTCCCTTTTTAGCCACCCAGAACCCAGGGACATAGCTGGGGCTCCGACACCCCGGCCCTGAGGCCTTGCCGCTCTCAGTGACCGTGACAGAGCAGAAACGACTGTCGGGGGGCCCCTCCTGGCCCTGGGCAGGGGCTAGAGCTGGCTGGGTCTGAGGCAGCCCTGGTATTCGGGCACGAGTCTCAGGTGTGGGGATAAGATGGGACTGAAGCCTGGAAACGCCCCAAGTCGTTCAGAGTGAGGCTCACTGGGGCCCAGGTCCCTCTTTCTGGGCTTCGAGAACCCCCTCCCCAGCCACGCAGGGCCGTAGTGAACCTTGGGTGGACAGACTTAGGGGTGTGGCGGAGGGGCAGGGCGTCAAGCAGCACCCCCCCCCCACCACAGTGAGAGCCTCGGGTCCTCGGCAGCAGGTCAGCCCCCCGATAAATGCTGGTGGCACGAACATCTGAAGCTCAAGGAGGCAGTTTGAGAAGAACCCTGTTGCGCAGAGGGCAGTGAGTGTGATTAGCAGACAGAAAGGAATGGTTAAAACTCAGGAATTCTGGAGCGCCTGGACCAGAGCCCTGTGCCAACCAACCAGGAAACAGCCAGGAGCTGGAAGAGGTGGCAAGGACCCTCCCCCCTCCCTGAACCCTCCCCCGGACTCCCACCCGGACCCTCCCCTGGTCCTTCCCTCCCTGGATCCTCCCTCTCCAGGCCCTGCCCCCTGGACCCTCCCCTGTCCTCTGCTGGAAACAGCCTCCTGCTGAGGGTGGGCCTAGTGGACAAGAAGGTGCTGGAACCCCCCCCGCCCAGTGCCAGGCCCCTGATCCAGGTGTGAGGGCAGACAGTGAGGCCCACCGGGCCCACTCTTCCCGCTGCCGCTAGGGTCCTTCCGAGCTGCTTGATTTCAGCTTGTGGAGAACTGCATCTCCGTCTCCCCCACGAAGGGCCACGGCACCCACCCACCAGCCGGCTGCACAGTTCCACGTTTCTCCAGTCGGGGGACCAGAGTGGCCGCAAGGCATGGGGTTTGTCTCCCTTGTGTTTTATTTTTAAAGTTTATTTATTTTGAGGCAGAGAGAGAAAATGAGCGGGGGAGGGGCAGAGAGAGAGAGAGAGAGAGAGGGAGACACAGAATCCGAAGCAGCTCCAGGCTCCGAGCTGTCAGCACAGAGCCCGACGCGGGGCTCGAACCCACAAACCGCAAGATCGTGACCTGAGCCGAAGTTGGATGCTTAACCGACTGAGCCCCCAGACGCCTCTGTCTCCCTGTTGTTCTGGGAGTTCTCTTTCTAAAGGAGCTGAGCCTGTGCAGATGGGAGGCGGCTGCAGGGGGGAAGGCAGCGCTAGTAGGATTTGTGGGACAGCAAGGGACAAGGCTTTGGCCAGAAAGTGCGAGTTTTCCCCTCCTTTCCCCCTTCTCCTCTCAGAGCTTCTTTAAAAGCAAAAGCAAAATGATCCTGTCTTTAAATGAGAGAATTCTGAGCTGGAAGGGACATTGCAGATTAAATGTCACCAATGTCATCCCCTGAGAGCCGTCTGCCCCGTGCCCAGCCCCGCCTCCCTGTGGTGCTTCCCAAGTGTGCGCACGTGTGTGCGCGAGTGTGCATGTGTTTGTCCACGCGTGTGTGCGTGGGTGTACCGTCTGCCGACCCTTCTGGAGGGTGTCCACACCTGGCTGGGTCGTTCCCACGGGGCGGAGGCGTTTGTTGAATGAATGAGTGAATGACAGATGAACATCTGAGGCCCCGGGTCCCACCTCCCTGTGGGCACAGAGTCCCCTGAGAGGCCTGTCTGAACCCCGCGTGTACCCCCATGGTGTTTGCTCGCGCTCAGCACCCCCAGGCCTCCGCGGACTGCCCGCAGCCTCCTTCCCCGGGTGAGATCCACGCAGCTTTGGACCCCCGGTGACAGGCTCCGGGCCGAGCGGCTGAGTTGGCCCAGCCCGGGCCGGGAGGCCGCCCCTCTGCTCCTCTGTCTGCCAAGGCTACTTCATCCTCTGTCCCTCCCAGCCCAGCCGGAAGGCCCTGCCGACTCTGAGCCCCGTGTCCCTGGCCTGGGGCTGCTCTCACAAGTCACCACAGACTGGGGGGCTTAAAACAGCTCATTCCGTGGGGCGCCTGGGGGGCTCAGTCGGTTAAGCATCTGACTTCGGCTCAGGTCATGATCTCACGGTTCACGGGTTTGAGCCCCGCGTCGGGCTCTGTGCTGACAGCTCGGAGCCTGGAGCTGCTTCCGATTCTGTGTCTCCTTCTCTCTCTGCCCCTCCCCCGCTCTCACTCTGTCTCTCTCTTTCTCAAAACTGAATAAACATTAAAAAAAAAAAAATCCAGCTCGTTCTGTGTCTCACAGTCTGGAGGCCAGAAGCCTGGAATTGAGGGGTTTCAGGCCATGCCCCCTCCTGAGGCCCCAGAAGGGCCCCTTCCTGGTTTCTTCCAGCGTCAGGCCTCCAGGCGCCCCGGCCTTGCCCCTCTCTTGCTGCTCTGCTGTCACGTGGCCTTCTCCCCGTGGCTGCCCTGTCCCCACTTTTGTCTCCTACAAGGAAGGAAACTTGTCGTTGGATCTGGGGCCCACAGATAATCCGGACGCTCTCGTCGGCAGACGTCCACTGACGTCTGCAAGGACCTGTTCCCCAGATGGTCTGCACTCGTGGGTTCCCGGGATGAGGATGTGGACACACCTTTCGGAGGGTCACTGTCACCAGCTACAAACCTCAAAGGAGGTGTCTGGGGCGCCTGTCCGCTGGCACACGCCTATCTCCCGCCTCCCCGGGGCCAGCCTGGAGGGCACGAAGCCCCTCGTGAGTGCGCGCCAAGGGACCCCCCCCCCCCGCCCCACCTCTCCCTGCAGCAAGAAGCCACTGGCGTGTGCGAGCGGCAGGAGCATTTCTGGAGAATAGCCTGACGCTGTCTCTTCCTGGCCAGGCTCTCCCCGTGTTCATGCGCTCGCTCGGTTGAGTGGGCCCAGCGGTCCCCGTCTCACGGGGGAAGTCGTGGGGCCTGGCCGGGACTCGCACTGGGGAGGGGCAGAGCGTGGCCCCGAGCCAGGGACCCCTGCCCACCCCTACCCCCCCACCCCCGTCCAGGCTGCCCTGAGAATCCCGTCCAGCGTCAGCACCTGGGTGGGGCTCCTTGGATACGCTCTAAATCGCACGGAGAAATGGGAAGACGGAGCTGTTAACATTCTCTGGCGTTGCCTGTGCGGGGGACACCGGGCTGTATCTGGCCGGTGCCCGGGCCTCCTCTGCCTAGGAATTACCGGCCTGCAGGGACTCTGCATGTAACAGGGGCTTCCAGTAGGCTCCCAGAGCGTGACGGACCGGCGCTCAGGGCCACCTGGGAGGGGGCTCAGCTCCCCCCACCCCGGCATCCATCCGGCCTGGCCATCCACTCCCTTGCGTCTCTCTCTCTCAATTAAGCCCCAGCAGCTACAGCCCCGAGGCTCCGGCTGTGGGCTCTCGGCACCTTAATTAGGGGTCATCGGGAAAGATATTCTTTCCCGGGCTCGCCGTGATTCTATTAAAATTTCTCTTTGTAGACGCCAGGCGCAGGCCACTTCCACCCAGGGACAAAGGAAAGAGAAATCCAGGGCAGAGCGGCTCTCTCATCAGTAAGCCGCGCACTTCCTTCGTGAGGCGGCCTTTGGCGGGTTCGTGGGGGACGGTCAGTGGGTTTGGCATTTAAGATTAGTCAGATCTCCTGGCGCTTGGGCTCCGTGCTCTGAAATCAGGATGGTCCCAGGGGTACGTGGTGCAGTGATTAATTAGTAATGTCTGCCGCCAGCCCAGGAGGGGGCCCAGGGGGCCGTGTGCATGGGCTGGATGCCCTCTCCATCTGAGCATCGTTTTTTGTTTGTTTGTTTGTTTTTTTGAGACAGAGAGAAACAGAGCATGAGCAGGGGAGGGTCAGAGAGAGAGGGAGACACAGAATCCAAAGCAGGGTCCAGGCTCTGAGCTGTCAGCACAGAGCCCAACGCAGGCCTCGAGCCCACGAACCATGAGATCATGACCTGAGCTGAAGCCGGACTCTTAACCGACTGAGCCACCCAGGTGCCCCTCCATCTGAGCATCGTTAAGGTCTGGCCAGCCCCCTTTGCTGTCCCCAAGGGAGTGTGTCCAGTCCCCAGAGCTCTCCAGGGCCCTCTGTGGCGGCCACCGCGGGCTAAGGCGGGGATCCAGAGTGGGTCACGGGGTCCTGATGGGGCCTGTGGCCAGCTTCAGCCTCACAGTTTGAGAAATTGGGCCAGAAGAAGGAGCAGTGGCCTGCATGGGCCCCCAGCCCGACTCTGGGTATAGACCTTGCCTCCTGGAGACCTCCCACCCAGGGTTCCCGGAAACCCCACCCTTCACACGGCACTTTGCCAGGCTTCCCGGCTCCGGTCCCCACGGGTGAGCCCGTGTCTCACCAGGGCAGGAACGGGCCCTTCATTTACAGGCTCGGTGCGGTGAAGGGACAGGAAGTGGCAGAGCTAAGGCTAGGCACACGGGCCACCAGGCCACCCGGTGGCAAAGCATCAGGAGTCTACTCAGTGCCAAGTGCAGCTGTTTTCCAGTCTTCCGAGCACCGGAAGGGAGACCTTACGTTAGAGATGCCGGTGCGATGTGTGGGTCCTCTCCCCACACCCCGCGCTTCTCCGTGCCAGCTGGTGTCCTCCAGATTAACTCGATTCTGACCACTTCTCCCTGCAGAGAGCATCAGCCCCCGCCCCCCCAGGGTCAGGGCTCAGGCCAGGCTGTCACCTGTGCTTCTGACCCACCGGCTCTGGTCTGAAGGTTCCAATCATCTGTCGCAGGGTCCCCTCATTTACTAGAGTGGCTCATAGAACCCGGAGAGACATTGTACTCGCTGGAAACCTTTTACTTACTTACTTACTGGTTTATGATAAGAGGCTAGAACTCGCGAAGGGCAGGGGGGGAGACGCACAGGGCAGGTCTAGGGAAGGGCGTGGGGCTTCCCCGCTCTCTCCAGGCACCTGCTCCCGCACCTCCAAGTTCACGGACCTGGAAGCCCTCCGACCTGACCCATGCTTGGAGTTTTCTGGAGGCTTCATTTCGTAGGCACGACTGATCAAATCAGTGGCCTTTGGTGACTCAACTCGATCTCCAGTGGGTGGTCTGGACACCTGGTGGGTCTGACCTCACCTGGTTGGCTCCACTGGCTACTGGCCCCCACCCTTAGGTGACCCGGGGGCTTTTCCAGGGTCCCCTCACCAACATAACAGAAGACTACAGAGATTTCTGGGGGTTCTGGAGCTCTGTGCCAGAAGTGGGATGAAAACCAAATACCCATTGTTTTAAAACATGAATCACAATATCACATTTGACTATAAAGCTGCTTCATAAATGAGCACAGAATTCAGTGCTCAAGGCTTCCTGCCTTCATCAGTGAGGCGGAATTCGATGCGGATCAGCCCGCCTTCCGTCCTGTGATGCGCCTGGACGTGTGGCTGCTTTCTCGCGCTCCTGCACTTCTTACGGATCCCTTCAGTAAGGATGTCATGCGCCCTTCCCGCCATCGGGGCTGGGGACAGCTCCGCGGACTGACCGTTCAGCTGCAGACACCGATGCTCACAGACAGCGAGCGGGAGCTCCGGGCTCCCGAGGTGTTGCAGCTGGAAGCGCTTTCTCTGGAACCTTCTCTCTGCTCCTGACTCTCTCCTGCAGCTGTCAGCGGGGAGGCGGCCTGGGCAGGTGGCAGGGGTCACCTCTGAATGCCTCCCTGAATTCCCTGCGGCCCCCTCACGCTGCATCCTGGGCACCCTACATCGACTTTGTAATTTCTGGCTGCGGAATCCTTAGTGCCTTGTCGAGACCACTAACTGCTCCCCACCTCTCTTTGGGGGGCTTGTCGGGCGACCCGTGCTGCCGTCCAGGCAGTGTTGTGGGTTTGAAATGTTTCCAAAGTGTGTTGAATCCTTTCTCGAAACAGCACCTTCCTCTAGGTGGTAAATAGCCCACACAGTGTGTCACTGGCCTCCGGGATCACAGACGTCCTGTGCTTGATGTTGTTGTTTTATTTTTACTTTTTAATTTTTTTTTTAGTTTTTTTATTTTTTTTTTGTTTATGTTGAGAGCGAGCGATAGAGTAAGTGGGGGAGGGGCAGAGAGAAGGGGAGAGAGAGAATCCCACGCAGGCTCCGTGCTGACTCGGGGCTCGAACCCACGAACTGCGAGATCCTGACCTGAGCCAAGTCAAGAGGTGGATGCTTAAGGGACTAGGCCACGCAGGCGCCCCGGTGTTGGTGTTTTAAATGATCCCCAGCCAGTGTTCCGGGCCAACAAGACAACAGGAAGTGTGTTATTTTAGGTTTGAAAATGCCGTCTGTATATGAAAATCGAGGTCTCGGAATCAAAAATAATCTCACAGAATTTGGGTGAACTCTCCCTTTCTTTTTTTTTTTAATTTTTATTTTTTAGAGAGAGAGAGAGAGACAGAGACAGAGAGTGAGTGGGGGGAGGAGCAGGGAGAGGGGGAGACACAATCGGAAGCAGGCTCCAGGCTCTGAGCTGTCAGCACAGAGCCCGATGCGGGGCTTGAACCCACGAACGGCGAGATCATGACCTGAGCAGAAGTTGGCCACTCAACCGACTGAGCCCCCAGGTGCCCCTGAGCCTCCATTTCCGATGGCCCAGACAGAAGTGTTCTGGAAAACACAACGCCTGCTCAAACCCCTGTCAGGGACCTTCTTCACTGGGCAAACGCTTGCGAGTTAAGGGTTCCTGTTTTCGGGGCACTCGGGTTCTGGGAAGGGTCGGCTGCCGAGTGAGCGGACGGGACAGGCAGCGCTGCAGGGGGGTTCTAGTGGAGGGGGGCAGGCTGTGCTGAGTGGGACGTGCTGGGCTGCGAACCAGGCCTATGGCTGAAGTTCACATGCACCCGGGTCTGTGGGAGCCCCTGCAGCAGGGGAGACACGGTGCAGGGGGCAGGGTGGGAGGGGGTCGGGGGAGCTGCTGGCCGGGACCCCAAGGTCCACACCAGGCAGCGGGGCTGGGGAGGGAAGGGCTGTGGCCGCCAGGGAGCAGTGAGCCGCGGCCGGGAAGGGCCACTGTCCAGCAGGGAACTCTGCAGAAAGATCCAGGGCCTCCACCGTGGGTCATTTATTCTCCTTCCGGCTTCTTCTCTTCTTGGACTCTTTCTCTCCTGACCCTGTGGGGACCTAGACTCTGCTCAGGGCCAGGCAGGTCCCCACGAATGTGTCCCTCTGGCCAGCATGGCAGTGCCAGCCTGTGTAGGGGTGAAGCTTCATGCAGCTGCCCTCCAAGGGGCCACAGGGCTCACTCACAGGAATGCTCCCCACGCTGGTCTTTTAAAGGGGACTTGTTGGTGGCTCAGGGTCGCCAGTGTCAGGGGACCAGCCTCAGAGTCCTCAGCAGCTGGGAGAACCCGGCTCAGAGACTACCTTTCCTTGGGGGACGCAGGGTTGTGACCAGCAGGGGTGAGGGATGCAAACCCACAGGGGAAAGACAGCGCCACAGGCATCACCGCGCTCAGCGGCTCAGAGCCTGGCTTCCTTCCATACCCAGTGTGCCCTGCCCCTGTCAGGGGATCCAGTGACATGGGGACAGGTTGCCGGCCTCTCACTGCAAGCTCTCTACCCATTTCCTTCCTCTCTATCCCCCAATTCTGAGTGCCCCCCCACTCTGAACCGCCTTGGAATCCTCTGAGCACACAGCGCTTGCCTTCCCTTCCAGGCTGTGGCACATGCTGTTCCTTGCATCCTCTTACCTGAGTAACTTGTACTCACGCTCCAGTCTTCCGTGTAGGTATCACATCCTCCAGAGGCTCCCTGTGACCCCAGGGGGCCCTGAAGCTGTGTCGGGCTGGGGCACCCTCACCTCTGCTCTTAGGGCAGCTCTGCGCGGGCTCACAGAGCCTCCTGCACGGTGGCCGTCCCCAGGTCCCACACGCCCCACCCTCACCCTGAGGGCAGGTGCCACAGCTGTGCTTGTTGTTGGTATCCCAGATTCCCAGGTGCTAGCGCAGGGCATGGCATACAGTAGGCACTCATTGCATGCTTGTCTACTGAATAATGCAGAGGGACCACCCTGGTTAAGATCTACCTGCATTTGACACTTCCTGATGCTGTGTGACCTTGGGCACGTCACACCCTCTCTGGGCGTCCGGGTTCTCGTCTGTAAAAGGAGGGGTGACCGTGACAGCTGGCGTCTACGAGGCGTTTATTGAGCTGCGTGCCGCCTGCTCCTCTGAGCCCTTCTGCTCAGCAGCGCGTCTGCTCTCACAGCGACACTATCGCGATCATCCTGTTTGTCCGTGAGGGCGGGGGGCGGGGCTGGGGAGGCCGGGCTGGCTCGGGGCTCCCGAAGGTCAGGGGCAGTGGAGCCGCCTCAGGGGCCCAGAGCAGGGAAGGCCCAGGTCTTCTGAGCGCGGCGCTCCGGGCCACGTACGATGAGTGCCTCCGTCTTCCGGCCTCCGTGGAAACGGCCGCGCGTGGTGGGGAGTCGGGCTGTCAGAGGGGGGCCCTGCTCTCCGCGACCCCTGCCCCGGGGACCTCCGGCGTCTGTAAACCTCGCCTCTAACCCAGGGAGGCGGGTCCCTCCCAGGTACGCCCGAAGGAAATGGCTAAAAAGGGACCTGGCAGTTTCTCTCCCGCCGGAAGATAAGCAGTGGGACCAGTAAAGCTCTGATGAGGTGGCCCCATGACCCCCCACCGTCCTCCAGGCCGGAGGAGGGACTCTGAGCGGCTCGTGGGGGGGGGGGGCTGTGCTCCAGGGGACAGCCGTCCCAGGCAGGCGGCGGGGGACACATGGACAGTGTTGGGGAGTGGACGCCAGTACAGAAGGCATCACTGCCCCGTCTGGGTGAGTCTGGCCAAGCATCTTCTTTAACAAACAAATTCCTTTTTGTCATTTTAATAGTAGCACCTGTCCCCTGTGTGAAGTTTCGATAGTACCTTCCCCCGACGGTACCGCGCATCCCCACGGGGCACACGCCCTCTTAGTGAGCACCTGGTGTCTGCCTGCAGTCCCACGAGCGTGCACGCGCCTGTGTCTCCGTGCCCACGTGTGCACGCACCACACGGTGACCAGCACGGGCGTGCACAGGGCGCATTTCTGTAGTTGGGATCCTACTTCCTCCGGCGTTTCGTCTCCTGCCGCGTTAGTGGGGCGCTTTCCGCACGATGACAGACCGCGTGACGCCGCTCCGAGCGGCCCATCCACGCCCCTGCCCGTTGGCTCCCCACCCCGAGGTTTGACGTCAGCGCTGTTCCCATTTTCTCACTTACGCTGTCGTGTGGTGAGTCCTCAGTGTCCGTGGCGGGCAGAGCACCACAGGCCGAGGCTAAACCAACGGACAGATCTTCCCTCGCCCCTCGGGGGGCCAGACGCCCAAGACCAGGGTGCCGTCCGCCGGGCTCTGCTGAGGGCCCGCCCGCCTCCTGGCTTGCAGACGGCCGCCCCCCCGGCCGAGAGAGGGGAAGGGGACGCAGTCCCTCCCGCGTCCCTTCCCGTACGGCCACCGACCCCATCGGGGGGCCCCACCCTCGTGATCTCATCGAAACCTATCACCTCCTAAGCTCGAGTCACCCCGGGGGTCGGGGCTGCAGCGTGTGAACTTGAGGGGACACAACAGTGCATAGCGACGAACAGCTCTCGACCCCCCGCCTCACTGTTCCTTTGGGGACGGTTCCCTTGGACGACATCTTTCCCCGTGCGGGGGTGACTGAA
Source organism: Cryptoprocta ferox (assembly GCA_028646485.1). Taxonomy (NCBI): domain Eukaryota; kingdom Metazoa; phylum Chordata; class Mammalia; order Carnivora; family Eupleridae; genus Cryptoprocta; species Cryptoprocta ferox. Next base: position 188,182,145 of record CM053567.1, read on the forward strand.
GGGACCTGCTTCTGCAAGTGGCGTGGAGGCTTTGGGCCCGGGGCTCCGGGGTCCCGCCCGTCCCCTTCCACGCTGAGGTGAAGGCCAGCTGTGCTTTGCCGACAGCGGCCCGTGTCCCCGGGGCTGCAGGTGGAGGAGAGGGGCGATTAACACAGCATTTGCCCTTGCGCTGGGCTGCGCGGGGCCGGGCAGGGAGGAGGTGAGGAGAGAGAGCCAGACCCAGCGGGCTGGCGTGGCGACCGTGGGCTCTGGGGTCGGAACTCCAGGCTCAGCACCATGACCTTGCTGGCCCCGGATGAGACTCAGGACCAGGTGGAGCCTGCCGGGGCCTCTCCTCAAATCCTCATCGACTGAGGCCCCGAAGCTTCTTGGGACCAGCTTGGAGTCCAGGAGGCTGCAGCAGAGAACAACGATGTGACCCCCTGACTCAGCTTTGTCATCTCTAGAATGGGCACTTTGGCAGCTCTCGCACTGTCTCTGGGCCTCAGTTTCCTCATCCACTAAATGGGGACGGCCACCCTCACCCGGACGGCTGTTGTGAGGTCGAGGGCTGTGAACTGAGGGCTGCGCCGAGTTGCTGGGCTGCCCGGGGAAAGCGTCCAGGTGAAGAGCGGCCCTGAGCACTGGGCACGAGCTCTCCTGTGGGGCCCTTCGTGGTGAGGCAAGAGGCCAGGCGTGTTCTTGAGACTCTGGGAGCCTAGGTGGGTGCTGTTGGCGGGCGGGGTGTGGGGAACGGGCACGGAGTACCTGACGTTAGAGCGCCGTGGACCCGTGTAACCTGTGTGCTCAGCCGGGACAAGAGCGGGGTTAGGGCCCACGGTATCCACGGGCCCGGGGGGGCGGGACTTGAGGCACAGGATGAGCCAGCGAAGGGGGCGGGTTGGTGCCGCGACTTTCTGGGTGCCCTCCTGTTTGCCCCATGTTTCATGCCTGTCCTTTTCTGTGTCCTCAGC
>CM053567.1:188183597-188259343 GCA_028646485.1 Cryptoprocta ferox
GGCGGGGCGCGCGGGGCGGGGCGCAAGGGGGGGCGGAGCACACGAGGCGGGGCGGAGCGCACGGGGGGCGGGGCGCGCGGGGCGGGGCGCGCGGAGGGGCCTAGCACATGAGGCGGGGCGCGTGGGGCGGGGCGCAGGGGGCGGGGCGCAGGGGGCGGGCTGCTGCGGCCACGCTGGCCTCCTCCGTCCATCTGTGCGCTGCGTGTCAGTCTCCTCCTCGCCCTCACCTCGTAGGGGTGCCTCTCGTCCTCGCCTTGTAGGGGTGGCGGGAGGATTATGAAGGGAGCTGGTACGTGCAAAGCATTTGGTCCTCATGAAACTCGACATAAGTGGGAATGAGGAGTTATCGTCACCATTCCTATTACCGTCCTCTGATAACACAGACCACTTCAGTCTCAGATCCAGACGGACTTGTCCGAGGTCCAAAACCGGAAAAGGATGGAGGCATTCTGCAAGCCCCCATCTGTCACCTTTGGCCCAGAGAGGGTGTCCTTGGGGACACAGTCTGGAATTGGCCCCTTTGCTTAAACTATTCAGTTTTGTCATCAAATCAATCTTCGTTTATATTCCAGGAACTTTTTGCCCTAAAAGGTTGTTTTTCAACCCAATATCCCGTTTCATGGCTTACAAAATTCCTTGATGTTCGCTGAGATGGAGAGTTCTTTGCGTTGTGTCTGTTTTTTAATTTCTTTTCTTTGTTTTGAAGTATTCCTCATAACGTTCAGAAATAGGATGCGCTTCCAGGTCGCCTGGATCTCATCTGCCAATGCCTCTCTGCATTTGTTCCTCTTCTTTAGAGGGTTTAATATACCATTCGGGCTGCCTGTGGCTAACGCCGAATGTACTCGACAGTCACTCAAAAAACCAGTGTAGAGGCGTCAGATTCTATAATCTGATGGTTCGGCATAATAAAGGCTTATCATTCTCTGCCAGGACCCCCTAAGAGTAAATGAGGACCTCGTTTTTAAGATATTGAGTTGTATGATGTTCTCAGATCTGAAAACACATTTTTTAAGAGCCACATAGAAGCTCGGGGCTTCATAGAGGTGACCCGCTTGGGCCATAACCCTGGGGAAGAAGCCAGCAGGCGCTAGAGTGATGACGATGTTGCTTATGGAGGACACAAGGACTTGGCCATGGCGAAAAAGTGAGTTTCCAAAGTGCACAGAGTAGCACCCAGTGCTTGTAGAGGTGCCCAGCGTAGGTCCAGTCTAATGAAAGCCCCTCAGCACGGCCACATGGCCTGGATGGAAGGCAGCACAGCCAACAGATGCCAACCATCTGGTGATAAAATCAGAACGAGTTTTGTGTACACGGTGGAACTGAATACTCCAAATATAATCACATGTGGACAAGGGCTGGACGGGCATAGAGGAACGAAGGGGCCCGGTCGATGGTTGGAGAAGCTTCTTTTCCTTTGGTTTTTTTAAATGTTTGTTTATTTTTGAGACAGACAGAGCGTGAATAGGGGAGGGGCACAGAGAGAGGGAGACACAGAATGGGAAGCAGGCTCCAGGCCCTGAGCTGTCAGCACAGAGCCCGACGCGGGGCTCAAACCCATGAACCATGAGATCAGGACCTGAGCCGAAGTCCGACGCTTAACTGACGAGCCCCCCAGGTGCCCCAGGTTGTCCTATTATCTTTAAGTGATTCCAAGAAGAGTGGAGGACGTGTTGGCATATCAAGGAAATGTTGTAAGTGGATTGGTGACCTTCTGGAATTTTCCAAAGGGTAGATTCAGATCACAAGGGTAACCTAACCTGGCCCAGCCCCCAGCACCAAGCACGGACCTCTGACTTGCAGCTCACACGGGCTTTCTCACAGTGGCCCCGCCGACCGTCTTCCGGGACGAGCGGCTCCTCGGAGTCTTTCTGTGTTAGTATTTGTCCTATTCTATTTGGACGTCTTCTGCTTGAAGTGACATTTTTGGACTTCAGAGGGGCTTGGCGCGCTCCCAAATCGGTTGGTTCCCCGGGGGCGCAGGCATCAGTGTGCTTCACCCTGGGCACTGGCAGAGAGAGGGTGGCCTGGGGCAGGGCCCGTCCCCTTCACAGGAGGTGCTTGCTCTTCATTCCTGACAAAATCCAGAGCGACCCAGACTGCCCCCCTCCCCCAGCCCGTCCACACTCCCACCATGTCAGGATGCCCGACAGTCACCTCCAGCGGGGGCAGAAACCCAGCCAGGCCCCTCCAGCCCCCCATCAGAGATGACTTCCCCAATTAGCCCAGAAGACACAGCGATGTCCTGTCTGGTCCCTGGGTTGCTGGTCAGTGACCACACCTGGTGTCACGTACAGCCGTGGCCTCTGCCTGCCGCCTGTGAGATTCTGGGGCAGTCGACACCCCCCATCCCTGCACCTGCCGCTGCTGATGCCCTGCCGTCTCCCTGCCTGTGGCCTGAGCTAGGCTGGCATGCTACCTGCCTCGGCCTTTGAACGAGGGGCGCTACCAGGGGCACAGGCCTCATTCAGCCTGATGGCTGCACCCCACTTCTAAAGACCGTCCCCTCCTCCGCTGGGAAAAGAGCTATTGCAAAGTCCCCACCTTGTGCCTTGTTACAACCTCCAGAAATAGGGGCGCCTGGGGGGACTCAGTCGGCTCAACATCCGACTCTTGATCTCAGCTCAGGTCATGATCTCATGGTTTGTGGGTTCAAGCCCCGAGTCGGGCTCTGTGCTGATGGCACGGAACCTGCTTGGGATGTTCTCTCTCTCTCCGTGTCTCTCTGTCCTTCCCCACCTGGTGCTCTCTCTCTCTCTCTCTCTCTCTCTCTCTCTGAAAATAAGCTTTAGAAGAAAAAATAAACCTCCAGAAATAAAGCCAGCCAAACCCATGGTGTCCCCTGTGTCCCCTTCCTTTCCATAGAGCAGGAAGGGGGTAGAAGGTGGGACGTAACTTAGAACTGGAGTCACATAGACCCTAGCTTTGTCCTTTCTGAGCCCTGGAGAGTGACTTCACCTCTCAGTATCCCATGCTTCTCATCCGTGCACGGAGAGCCCCTGGCTGGAATGTGCTTAGATGAGGTGAGCCACCGAGTGACTTCACCCTGGGGACCCGGGCGGCCCATCCGCAGCACATGATCGGTGTCACCCCTGGACCCAGCTGCGTGAGGCTGTGGGCCGCGGCCGCGCTGTCGCCTCTGCCTGGAACTTGGGCCTCTATTCCTTCCTTGCCCTGCACGGAGCACCCAGCTCCTGGGGCCAGTGCTCAGGGCCCACGGCCAGGGGGCTCCTCCTGAAAGACCCCCTCTGTTTATCGGGCGCCTCTTCCTCCTCCTTCCCCTTTCAGCCCCCCAGATTCTCTGCAAGTCTCCCCAGGCCCCGCAGGCACATCTACAGGCTTCTTTGGGCTTCTGCGAGAGCACACGCACGTCCCCCCTCAGGACTCCCTGCAGGCTTCCAGCCCCTTCTCTGGGCTCCATGGGCTCTGTTAGCTCCCCCTCCAGGCCCTGAGAGCTCACGGAACCCACTCTAGGCCCCGGATGCTCATCTTTGGGCTGCATTTCCGTGGTCCCCACGCTGGAGTCGGGGCCCCCAGAGGTGGCACTGTGTCCTGCTACCCAAAGACGTGGCAGGGCCCTGGCTCACTCAGGGGCCAGCGCAGGATCCCGGAGGATCCCTGCTCGGTGCCGGGCGCGGGGAGGGGGGTTAACCCCTCTGCTGCTGGTCTGTGACGAGGTCTTAGAGGACAGCATGCAGGAGGAGGGGCTGGGGGCCAGGGCGGTGCCTAGTGACCGACTGCCGTGGCATCATCATCCCAAGATCCGAGCGGCTGGTACAGACCCCGCTGCCGGGTTCCCTGCCCCTCGGCTTCTTTGGTCGATGCAGGAGCCTCGCGTGAGCTCCCAGCAGTGTGACGGCTCCCAGGCGCGCAGCAGCTCGCATCCCCGAGAGCTGCAGCCAGAGACCCAGGGGGCAGCAGCGTCTGGGAGTGGGCCGCGCCCGGCTCGGCTTCATTCTGGAAGGATCCGCCGGCGCGCGTCACAACACCTGCTGCCTGTGGGCACACGGCGTCAGCATTGCGGCCGCAGGGAGGCTGGGAGCCACTCACGGGAGGGCCGGTTGGGAGACGGGCTTGTAGGACGGGCTCGGAGAGGCGGGCTCTGACACCGCGCGGCCTGGGACACTGTTCACCGTGGGTTCAGATGCAGACTGTGAAGTCCCCCTCTACCCCCCCACACCCTTGGCAGGCTGGGAATGCGGCCCATGACGTACAGTGGGCTCGACGTGACGCACCAGCTTCCTGGGTGGGACAGGCTGCGGTCCGCGTCCGACTGCTGACGCGTAAGAGGCCCTGGGAGAGAAATGGAGTCAGAATGTCCAGCCGCGTGGGGTGGGTGCCGTGCCCCGTGAACACCTCCAGGGACATCACTGCACCACTCAGGGGCCAGCCTGGGTTTTCCGTAGTTACTGGGTGATTGTTAAGAAATCCCATCATACTCCCTGAGCCTCGGTTTCCCCATCTGTAAAATGGGAAGGCTCGCTCCTATTCGAATGGTCTTCCTGGGTCAGCGAGCCCGTGTGTCCGCCCTCAGCCCGGCGTCCAGCGCGTGGCGAGCCTGTGGTTTCACTGGGCGCCCCCTCCCCCAGGCTCTTCACATCAGAGGGGTCCGCTCTTCAGATCCCGCCGGCGGGTGCAGCGAACAGGGGTGACTGGTCTGTCATCCCCCCGCCCCACAATGCTGTGTCCCCCTGGGGACAGGGCTGTTTTCTTCCTCAGCTCACCCCCCTAGCAGGGCCCCAACTCCCCACTCTCAAGCCACATTCTGGAGTTTGCTTGAATGACTTGACCAGCCCTAGGAGTGCCCCGTGCCGCCCCATTCTCATCTGCTGATCCCGCGTCCATCCGTGTTCGAGACCCGGCCTCGGATCAAAGCCCGCCAGGGCTCCGGTGACCTGTCAGCGCCTGAGAACCCCCAAATGAGGCTGGCTCAGCATCCGTGCCTCCTCATCACCCAGTCACAGGCGCCGTGCATGGCAGGAATCCACTTCCGCTACAAGATGGTGCCCCTAACGTCTCTCCCTGCCTGGCGGGAGGGCCCAATGCCTCCGCACCCCTGTATGACTCCGCACAAGCCCCTTCCCTGGCTGGGCCTGTTTCCCCAGGTGTAAAGCACAGGTGGGAGTTCTGTCTGGACTGGCTACTGGGGTCTTCTCGGAGGCTCTCCCAGCTGTCCAGGGCAGAATGGGAGCCGGACCTTAGCACCCGTGCAGCTCCAGTGACCTCTCAGCCCAGGGTGGGTCTAGCGAGTCCCGAGGAAAGATGGGGAGATAGCAATGGAGACATGGGTTTATTGGGGGGGGACCGACGTGCAGGGAGTGCAGGAGCCACCGACAGGACAGAACATCTGCTGCTGCATCCACGTGTGGCAAGTGTTTGTATCATAGCAACCAACCTGGCAACGATCTGCGGCCCTTCCCTCCTCGCCTGGCCAGCGTTTCCAGGGAGATAGAGGCCTGCCCCTCCCCCCCCCCCGGACACTCTTCGTTACAAGGGAGACGCTCCAGGTCGGCCCCTGACCTTGAACACCGAACACACATCCTGCTGGATGGGAATGTGAAGGCAGGACAGGACTGTGCGTTCTCGGGGCCGGGAGGAACGGGCACTGGGGGCACCTGCACCCTTTAGCCATGGGCACGCACCACACGGCGTCTTGATCCTTAGAGCATGCGGCGGGGTACACACAGTGAGGTCCCCAGGGACCCCACGGCCACGGCCCTGAGGCTTCCCCGCACTTGCTTCCCTCACCCCTCTAATCTCACACAGGTGTCTCTGCCATGTGGGTCATCAGCCCCTGTTACGGACCCGCATCAGTCATTGGCCCCTTTTCTCACGCGCCTCACCCAAGGCCACACCCCTGCAGGTGCCCCGGCCACGCAGGCGGGCGCCACCTTTCACACCTGCCGTGGTCGTCCTAGCTGGCTGGTGGGGGGATGGGAGGGAGATAGGTGCTCATCCGCATGACGGGGAGGGGCAGGAGCTGAACATATGTCCCTGCCAATGAAATAATTATAGAGCCTGAAAATGGCTCAATTAAATTATTTTTTAAAAAGTGAATATGTACAAACACTCAGCAATTAAGCACCGATTTGCAAAGAGTGACTTTCCCACTGCGCCTGCTTGTCCCCCCTGCGTCTCTTCACCCAGTTGCAGAGCCTGGTTTTTTATTTTTAATTCAAATAAACGCAGATTGGAATAATCAGGCTCTGCGTTCCCAGATGCACTTAAGGAAGACTCGGAGGTGGTAGGGGTGCAGAGAGCCGAGGAAGGGTCACCCTGGGGGAGGGCCTTGCACGGAGGGTCCAGGGGCCACCGGGGCAGCTGAGGAAAGGGCACACGGAGTGGAGCCACTGAGGGCCGGTGCCAGTGCTCGGACATGGTCACATCTAATCCCCACACTTCCGCTGGGAAACTCTTGCTGCCCAGAGAGGGGAACCTGCTCACCTGAGGTCACACAGCCTCCAGCTCCGACACCAGAGCACCTCCATAGGAATCCAGCAAGCATTTATTGAGTGCTAGCTGTATGCCTGGGCTATGGATTCTTGGGTGATCCTGGCGACCGCCGTCCTCACGGACTGCGTGATCCGCGCCGACTTCAGAAGGAGGTCGTGGTAGGTTCGAGGTTGGTCAGACTTCCTGGCTTCTGGGCACAGAGGCGAGGTGTCTTCTGTTTTTCAGACTCTTCCCCTGCTACATGGGGGTCTGCGGGGAGTCAGGCCCCGTGCACAGTAGGAGGGGAGGGGTCCGACGCGGGCCAAGCGCCGCTCCGGCCATTTCCTGCTGGCCTCGGCTGTGTGTCTGGTGGCCTTGCGTCCAGATCCCCCCCCCTTATGACACCAGTCATTGGATCAGGACCCGCCCTCCTCCGGTGTGACCTCACCGTAACTTGATTATACCTGCAAAGGCCTGTTCGCAGATAAGAGCACATTCACAGATTCTCGGTGGACAGGGATTGTGGGGGGACATTACTTAGCCACAGTCACAAATGGCTTTCCCCCAGCCAGGCGCAAACACTCTCTTTCTTCCTGCCTCTGCCCAAGCATCACCGGATCCGAGGGGCCTTCCCGGCCCCTGAGACAGCCCCCACCCCCTGCAGACAGCCACCCTCCCCGCCGAGATGGCCGCCCCCCCCCACCGAGACGGCTGCCCAGCCCAATCACACCTGCTGCTGTGGGATCCTGTTTACCACCACCCCCCTTGCCGCACCCCTTCCCCTTGCCGCACCCCCCTCCCCTTCCCCACTAGCTGCTTGCTCGGGCCCACACCCGCAGATGCCCCAGAGTGAGCAGGGATCAGCGGCCCCTGTGACCTGGCGGGAACGGGGAGGAGTCTGGATCCTGAGGAAGCATCTGGGCTGAGGCATGGGCGTGTCAGGGACGGAGGGAAGGGGTGGACGGATGGCAAGGTATCTGGGAGGCAGAACCAAGGGGCAGGTCTTAGACCCAGCTTGCTGGTGGTGGTGGGAGAGCAGAGGGGTCAAGAGGCTCAGAGGTTTCTATGACTCTCACTCGGAAACACAGGCTCTGGTTTCTGCGGAGACTGGAAATTTCCTGGGCCTCTGGATCGGTCCTCCGCTAATGGGCCCCTGGCTCCCTCCTTCCCAAAGCAAATCAGTTCTCTGAGGTTTTGAGAGTAAGCGCATCCCTAATCACCCCTCCAGGAGGGGCCTTCTCCGTTCTCTCCATCACGGCCTCTCTGGGGGAGGCCAAGGGCATGAGGGGCCCAGCTGATCCCCTCCCACCGCCCCAGGGAGAGGGCACTGGCCCCCGCCCGCCGCCCCTGGGAGTCAGGGACAGGGATTGCTCTCTGCCCTGGTCTGGGAAGGACCTTGTGACTCACCCTGAGGCCTGTGAGGGACCCGACCTCCGGGGACACGTGGACAGGTGGCCACTGGGCTCCAGGGCAATGAACACAGCCCATCTCTCCCGAGCCTTAGCTTCACTGGAAGATTTGGGAACGAAACATGTCCACTCAGGAACCGCTAAAGATGGACCATGGAAGGGACCGGAATGGCTCTGGTGGGGCTGGGAGGTTATGCTGCCAGCCCCACGCCGCACCCCGCCCTCCCCCTGGGGCCCCGACAGCACTGGGCAAGTCCCGGAAACACCTGCCGCGTCCAGCCCCTCGGGGGAGGGGGCTGCTCGGGCCGCACTGAGGCCGGGCTCCACGCGCTGCCGGGTCCCTGGGAGGAAGGTTCTGCGGAGCAAACAGGGTGCCAACCGAGAGTGGCACGGGCCAGCTCGCACGTCCTGGGTCCACCACCTGTTAGCCGAGTGACTTCGGGCAGGAACTGACCACCCGGAGCCTCGTCCTCATCCTGGGGGGCATCTGCAAGAGAGACCCAGTGACCTAGTCTTTTTTTTTTTTTTAAGTTTATTCATTTATTTTGAGAGAGACAGAGACAGTGCAAGTGGGGGAGGGGCAGAGAGCGAGGGGAGAGAGACAGAGAGAATCTCTGACAGCACAGAGCCCGACGCAGGCCTCGAATTCACGAACTGTGAGATACGACCTGAGCCGGAACCATGAGTCGGACGCTTAACTGACTGAGCCCCCCAGCACCCCCACGATGACCTAGTCTTGAAGGGTTTTCGAGGAATCAAAAAGACAGAAGGACACAGAGGTGCCTGGCACGCGAGGGGCCCATGGCAAACAGTGAGACACACGTGTAGACTTAGGGTCGGGGCAGATCACTACGGACTCCAAGGAGGAGGTGACCCGGTGGGGACACGGGCTGGCGTTCGCCGACTCCACACCCAGCTCCCAGACCCAAGCGTGTGCTCGGCGAGCCTGCGGGAGCCCCGTCACCCCCCTCCCCCGTCACTGGTCACGCTGCTCCGGGGGAGGGGCTGTCGTGGGGCTCTGTGCCCACAATGGTTTGCAGCCTGAGCTGGCTGCGACGCGGGCTGGACGAATCTGCGGCTGGAAGGACACCTCGCTGACCCTTGTCTGTCCTGTCCCCCAGGTCCTCGGACTTCGGGACATCCTACACCAAGCTCACCCTGCAGCCTGGCGTCACCACGGTCATCGACAACTTCTACATTTGCCCAACGAACAAGAGAAAGGTAGGGGGCATGCCGGGACGGGGGTCCACACTGCACAGTCCGGCTCCCGGCCACCGCATGTGACGTGACTGCCTCTCCCGTGACCCGCTTTCCGGTTCCGCCGTAATCCGCGCAGACGACTGCGTCTAAAGGGCCAGCTGGGCCTTCGGCGAAAGGCTGTGGGCGTTTGTGCGGGTGTGTCTTCTCCCTGCCCTGCACACAGCGTCCGTCAGGGCAGGGCCCCCGGGGGCGCCGGGAAAGAATCTCTCTTTGGTTTGGGGTCATTGGAGGCCAGTGGTGAGCAGTCCCCTTCTTCTGCAGGCTTTTGTGTGTGTTTGGTTTTGACTTGGCTTCAATCTGTCATCTGAGATGCACCTTCCAGTTCTCTCGGTCTGAGCGTGTCCCCTGACTGTGTCCCCCCCGGCTGTGGAACGGGGACACTCGCTGTTTCGAGGCCGCTGCCCCAGTTCTGTGAGAGCACCTGTTTGCACACCTGTGCCTGCCTCTTGGCCACGTTAGGACTCCAGAACGAGGTCAGAGGGGACGCGGGGGCAGAGAGGCCCTGTGTGCTTGGCCGCTTCCGGAGAAAAGGCTGCATGTCACTGAAAGGGACTTAGTCGGACAGATCGGGTTCCTCACAGGACAGGGGAATCGTGACATCGAGATTGGAACCCGTAGCCGGTGGTTGTTCAGCCTGAGGCTGGCCCATGGGTGCTGACAGTTGTTCTGGTGACTTTCAAGGGAAGATCAGAGCAGCGCAGAGCCCGGAAATCCTGTCATGGGCCAGGAGGGTCCTAGGTGCCCAGGAAGGTGCCAGGGCCGGCCAGCAGGCTGTGCCCACCTTTGGAAATGTGATGAGCAGAAGCAATGAGGGAGGGGCCGGAGCCGGGTTTGTGAGGCCGTGAGGTCGGGGAGACCTTTACACAGAGGCCGGGCGGGACAGCAGTGAGGACAGACAGACGTGCTCTGCGTGTAGCAGCCTCAGAGCCTTGGTTTCCTGGCCTATAAAGGGGGTGGAGGCGAAGGTTAGTGAGATGATGCGTGTTGTGGGTGGATGTACAGTGAAGGGGCTTGTTGGTTGGGTCATGCCTTCGGGGCAGGCCAGGGGCGACGTCAGTGCCGGCCACCCCGAGACTCGTGGAGCACTGGTGGGGGAGCCGGCTGTGGACAGGGTAGCAGCAGGGGACGTCTGCGTCTTTAAGGCCCAGCTCCCCAGATCATCTGACGATTTGCATGTTTAGCCTGGAAATGCCGGTGGGAGTGGAAGGTAGGGTCTGGTAAGGGGGAGGGGGAGGCTGTGGCGGCCCAGGGGCCCAGCCAACATTCCAGGCGTGCACTGGATGCCGCAAGCAGCAGCAGGTCCTCCTGAATGAGTGATGCCCAGGGCTGCCCTGCATCTGAGAGACTCCCCGCCGCACCTGCTAGGGGCCTGTGTGTGAGGCGCCCGGGGCTCCTCCCCAGGCTTGCTCTGGTCACCCTGCGTTTGCAGGGGAGCCTGAGGGATGCTGCCTGGGCTGGGGTGTCCCAGGACTCAGTACAGCTCTGCCACGTCGCCCAGTGAGGGGACCTCAGGGACGCCTGAGCCCAGGAGTCTCAGCTGTCAATGGAGGCAGCAATCGAAGAGCTCTCTGACTGCCCCTAATTGGTACCGTAGTGGGGGGGCGGGCGCTGCACAATGGCTTCCAAGTGTCCTCTTCCTGGTCCTGTGACGGTCACCTTGCAGGGCAGAAGAGACGTCACAGATGTGGTTAAGGATTTTGAGAGGTCTTCCAGGTGGGAGAAGGTAATCACAGAGCCCGCATTGGAGTCAGAGAGGATGTGGGGACACGGGCAGAGGCTGGGGTGGAGCAGGGACACCTCCAGAAGCTGCAAGAGGCCAGGAAAGCCTTCTCCCCCTGGAGCCTCCAGATAGGAGCGCAGCAGGCCGCCGCCGCCTCGGTTTTGCATTTTCTGGCCTCCGAACTGGGAGGGAGTGAATTTCTGTCGCTTTAAGCCGCTCAGTGGTGGTAACTTGTTCCAGCACCACATGAGCTCACATAGCGTCGTCCTGAGGAGTAGACTGGAGGGTGGATACACCCTCTGGGTGGAATCAGCCTCCCCAGCCCCCAGGGGAAGCCCAGTGCCACCCCTCCTCTAAGGCATGGACCCTGCTTACTGCCGGACCCCGGACACAGAAGCCAAGTCCAGGTCCAGACTTACAGAGTGTTCCGGCCTCTCTCCCCGCTCTGATACGGGCAGACCCACCCCACATACGTCAGGACTGAGCTGACCCTCCCTGTGGTCGGGCTGAAGGGGCTGATGGGCCCACTGAGGCATGCACTAGCTGCTTCAAAAGACCCCAAGACCCACGGGACGGGCATCTGCCTTGGAGGCAGCAGGGACAGCTATGGGAGCTGGGCAGCAGGGCAGCCTGGGGTCGGTTGGCTCCTTGCTGGAGGGTCACGGCTGGGCCCGCATCCGGGTCCGGCTCTGCAGCCCATCAGCTCCATGACCTTGCCCAAGTTCGGAACCGCCTGGTTCCCGGTTTCTCCTCGGTGGAATGGGGGTAAAAGCAGCGTATACGGTTGATGGGATGAAATGAGGTGCTATTTGTCAAGTGCTCAGAACACGGCTTGGCTTAAGCAAAGTCCACGCCAGTGTCCCAGGACCGTTTGTCCTTAGAAAGTCTCTTACCAACCACCTGAGACCGTGAGGGTGGGAGCTGGTTCTGGGGTGATGGACACTCACGCGGGGTGGCAGCAGTCAGCTGTGTCTGTCGGGGAACAAGGTCTGGGCTGGGGGGTGAGGACCCTGTCGGGTGCCTGTGACAGGGGTCAGGAGAGGGACACTGCCTTCTCAGGCCTGCCCACGCCTCTCTGCGTGGAGGAAACAAGGCAGCCCGAGCCTCTGAGTCTAGAAAATGAAATGCCAGGGGGCGCCTGGGTGGCTCAGCCGGTGAAGCATCAACTTCAGCTCAGGTCATGATCTCGCGGTTTGTGGGTTCGAGCCCCAAATTCTGCTGACAGTGCAGAGCCTGCTTCAGATCCTCTGTCCGCCTCTCTCTTTGCACCTCCCCCGTGCTTGCTCACTCTCTCTCTCTTTCAAAATAAATAAACATTAAAAAATAAAAAGAAAGACCAGCCTCTCTGTCCGAAGAGGTGGGGCTGGCACTGGGTGGGGCCGGGGACAGATCCCGCTCTCTGGAAGGGCATGGCCCACTGGAGATTGAGGTGGCTGTGGGTCTGCGAGGCAGGGAGCAGAGGCCCAGGCTCTGGGTCGAAGGCAGCACTCCTCACCGGCAGGACAACCACAGGCAGTGATTTCCCCTGTCCATGCCTCAGTTTCCCCATCTGTCAAGTAGGGCCGTAACAGGGGAATGAGAATTGCATGAGTTGATACATGTGAACGACTTAGATCGGGGCCTGGGACACCGAGGTGCTGGGTCCCCAGAGCCGCCCCGCAGGAAAGGGCCCTTGGTGGGGCTCAGTTTGATTTGGGTTTGAATGTACGTTGAGACGCAGAAAAGCCACAGTCACGGCTACAGCGGAAACTGAGGTGAGGTCATACTGGAAAGGGGTGGGGAAGCCAGGGTGCCTGGCAAAGGTACAGGGAAGGATCGGGGTGGGCGGGGAGGGCCCGGGCTGGTCTTCAAACTTCCGAAGGAGCGTCATAGGGAACAGAGAGCGGCCTGTGCAGGCCACTTGGTGGACACCGTATTTTATTTGCCTCAATCTCCAGTGGGCACAGCCCTGAGCACTCAGCCAATATCAGGAAATATGGGTGCGGTAGTCTGGGCGAGCTGCGTGACTCGGGGCAGATCCTGTTTCTTCTCTGGGCCTCAGTTTCCCCATCCTTCACACGAGGAGGTTGAACTAGAGATTCCCCAAAGCTCTTTCCTGCTCGGATATTCTGGACTCCTCCGCCCTCCTCCCAGTGGGAGAATGGCATCTGGGGAAGAAGACACCTGTGAGCGGAAGCCCAGCTCCGCCTGCTTCATCCTGTGCCTTGGCCAGGTCCCCGAGCTCCCTCTCAACACCACCACCCATCCATTCAACGGATGTGGGTCGAGGCCCTACTATGCGCTTGTGACCGTGGAGAGAGGCCCTTCCGTCCCTTCCATCTTGTAGACAACAAATTCAGATTACACACCTACTATGCGCCGGGGCCCCTTGCTGGACACGGGGGTGCAGAGGTGAGCTGGACAGACAAACCTTCTAGAACCTTGAGGGTCTGGCAGAGACACAACCTCTTATGCTGTGTGTTGTGGGAGGAACAGAATGGGGGCTAAAGTCAGCCTCCAGCGGGGAGAGGATTTGTCCTCCAGTGAGTCTGATCTGGGGGAAGATCTGGGCCTTATTTGCAGGGCCTCCTGCCTCTCCTGTTAGGGTAATGGATAGACTTTGCAGGAAGATGTGAATACTATTAGGAGTCCATTTCACAACAATTACAGGCCAAGCAGCACTTTATAGCTTCCTAAGAGACTACTTTGCAACCTGTCTTACAAAATAAATTCCCTTTTATTTTTGCCTCGCCTGCGGGAAAACCAGAGCTCCCTGCCTTGCTGCCCATGGGTAGGACCTTCTACTCTTGTCATGGCCATGACCTCAGGCTCTGGGGGCCCTGACAATCCACACACACCCCCTGTGGGCCTTCCCTGCTGTCTGCAATCCCCACCTTAGCTCTGGAGAGCTGTATATTTCTTTCTTTCTTTTTTTAATGTTTTATTTATTTTTGAGAGAGAGAGAGACAGCGTGAGCAGGGGAGGGTCAGAGAGAGAGGGAGACACAGAATCCGAAGACAGGTTCCAGGCTCTGAGCTGTCATCACAGAGCCTGACATGGGGCTCGAACCCACGAACCGTGAGATCATGACCTGAGCTGAAGTTGGATGCTTAACCGACTGAGCCACCCAGGTGCCCCAGAGAGAGCTGTGTATTTCTAACTTGGCCACAGAACGCCACAGCCGTGGGCGAAGGGATGAAGACGCGGCCTGCGGGAGCTGGCTGGGGCATGGGATTGCTTTCAGGTGTCGTGGCTTATATTAAAAGTTCACATGATGAACTGTCCTGATGACCCAGGACAACGCTCCCAGGTTAAGCACCGGGACCCCTGACCCAGCCACCACCATGTGCCCATGTCCCCACGGGGCACATGGCTTCTAATTTGAAAAGCACGTATCAGCGTCCATGAAAACACCCGTGTGTCCGTTCTGCTCACTCACCTGAGACCTTTCCAGGAACTGCCATGTGCCAAGAACTCAGGATAGAAAAAAGAATCAAAACAAGATCTTGCTGCCAAGAAACCCGAGCGTCTGAGAGAGGAAGCAGTCCACTGGATGGGGTGGGGGGGGGGGGACGGCAGTACTGATGGTGATAACGAACGCCAGTACCAAGGATCTTCATGCGTCAGCTTTGGTGTAAGGCGCTTCGCCTGTGTTCTCTTGAAACTTCGCAACAGCTCTGCCAGGTATGGAGCTGTGCAGGGGAGCGAGGACAGACAGGTCCGAGGTCCCCACCCCCGCCCCCGCCCCCCAGCAGGGAGGACGCAAGTCAGGATTTGCTCCCAGAGCCAGGCCACCCTTTCTACTTTCCACACCCGAGCCACCTCTGAGCACCTGCGTATGGAACAGCCTGCCCTCAGGGCCCCCAAGGCCACCCCTCCGGCGGGAAGGAAACCGAACAGGGCGCGAGCCTGGGAGCCAGTCCGAGCCTGGCCGCCCTCCAGCCAGGCTCTCTGGACACAGAGTTCCCGTCGGGAAGGTAGGGCGGCGCTCCCTCTGGCCCTTGTGCCCCGCGGGGTGCGCCTGCGTGCTGGGGCCAAGGTGAAGCCCAGTCTCCTGCAGCCTGCGCCCTGTCTGCTTCCTGGGGCAGTCACAGTGTATGAAAGGACAAAAGTCACACTTTGTTCTGCCCCGTGTCTCTGGGGGTCTTTTCTGGTCGATGTGTATACAGGTCAGCCTTTCCTGCTTCCAGCTCAGATTGGGCTCCAGGAGCTGTCTTGCTGTCTCTCTGTCCCCCCTCTGCCTCTGTCCTCCGCTCAGTTTCCCCACCTGCTAGCCTGTACCTCCCAGGTCTCTAGCCCGGAGCCCCCACGGGGTGGAGGCCACGCCCTCTAGAGTGGAGCCCCTCCCCTCCTTGAAGTGGAGCCCCTCCCCTCCTTGAAGTGGAAGCCCCGCCCCCGGGTGGAGGCCCCGCCTCTCCCCTTCCTGGAGCGGAGGTCCCGCCCCTCCCTAGAATGGAGCCCCTACCCCCCCCCAAGTGGAAGCCCCGCCCCCTGGAGTGGAGGCCCCGCCCCTCCCTGGAGTAGAAGCCCCTCCCCTCCCTGGTGTGGAAGCCCCTCCTCCTCTCCCTCCAGCTGCTGACCTCCTGGCCCACCCCTGCCTTGTTTCCTCATTTGGGGCCTTCGAGAGGGAGCTGAGGTTAGCCCGGGTCCCACGGCCACGGCCACTGCAAACCCTCTTCTGTGCTCAGGAAGCACCTTGGCTGGTGACCTCTGGCCAATCACGCGCAGGTTGGAGAGCAGCAGCCCTGCATCAGGCTTGGCGCCGGGTCCCCGGGTGCCACGTCCAGGGTCTTGGCGGTCTCACTGGGGGGGGGGGGGGGGCAGATGCTGTGTCCAGGGCCCTGGCAGTCTCGACATGGGGTCCCCGGGTGCCACGTCCAGGGTCTTGGGAAGCCCGGGATCTGTTTATGTGTTTGAAAGTGTTCTCAGCAGCAAGGAGTTAGTTTTGTTTGTTTCTCTTTGCCTCGGCCAGCCAGCTGCCTGTTACCAGGCCCCCCGCAGTATTGAAGAGCATCTGGAGGACGGGCCGAGCACAGAGTGGGGAGACCCAGGCTGTGAGGGGGTTCGGATCCCAGTAGCCCCCCACCGCCCACCTCGATGAGGGGTGACCTGGGACTATACCCTTATCCGCCTCATGCAGCCGGGTTAGGGGGTGGGGTGGGATGGTGCGTGACTCAGCCTGGCCCCGGGCATGAAATGCAGTGCTGGCATTAGAGATCCCCTGCCCCACTGAGCCAGGGTCAGTGCATGTGACATACGGGACACAGTGCCTGGCACACGACTGGGATGCTGAAGGGACCAAATCCACCCCTTGTGCACCTCTCCCTGCATGTGGCACGGGGCATGAGCCTGGACCCGTGCTCAGAAACCAGACCCATCCTTTGTGTGACTCTGACACCTGTGGGGGGTGTCATCAGGTGAGAGATGGTGAGTCGGAGCCTGGGTGGGCAGAGACTTCATGGCCGGGGGCAGGGACCGGGTCGGAAGACATTTTGTGGGTAGCTGGGGCCCCCAGCCTTCTGGTTTGAGCAGTGGGTGGGTGGGGCGCCTTTGCCTGAGATGAGGGCCCCTGGGGAGGCGGCAGACTTAGGGGGCGTGAAGGGCCCGGGGGATGAGGAAGACACCCAGGAGTCCCCCCGCGTGGCCAGTGGTCAGGGCTGGCAGGACAGGAGAGCCGCGTGTGCCTGCTGCCCTTCTGAGTCCGTGGGGTGGGCTCTCAGAAGGCGCTCCCGACGGCCTGGGACAGGCCTCCCCGTCCTCTCTTCCGCTCTGGAGCTCCCAGGTCAGCTTCTGCACGCGAGAGGAGGCAGATGGGCAGGGTATTGATCCCCAGTGTCCCCAGCTCTCCCGGAGCAGCGCCGGGGCCCCCGGAACACCCCTGTGCCCCTAGGCTTCACCCCTCCCTCGGCCCAGCACTCAGGGTGGGCCCGACCCTCTGTTACGAGGTGTGGGAGCCCCTGCCTGGCGGGAAGACCGGCCAGAGAGCCGAGCCCTGCCAGGGGCTGGGAGGTGGGCACGGAGCTAAATGGGCCTTCCACCCCCATCCCCAATGCTCTCCATTTCCCTGGAGAACCAGGCATCCTCTTCTGTCCACAAGAAAAATGGCTCGATTGGGCCCATTGATGTACGGAGGCTTTTGTCTCCAGAACGGAGTGAATCCCGTGACAGTTCAGCTAATGCATGGCAACGACTCCCTCTTAAAGCCCATAGCTTGTTGGTGGGGGGGGCTCGCTTCTCAGAGAGCCGGTCTCCTGGGCCTCGGGCCTCGGGAACTGACAAACCACAGAGAGCAAGAGACCCCAGATTCGCTCTTTAGAGATAGCGCAGAGACCACACCCCAGAGATCACAGCCCCGAGCTAGTGCGTTGCCTCACGTGCAAGGGGGCCTGTGCGGATGTGATTGCATGGAGAACGTGGACGCTGGGAGCTGTCCCTGACTGATCGGTGGGCCTGGCATAGCCACAGTGGTCTTGTAAGAGGAGGCGGGAGGGTCCACCCCCATGGAGACAGGAGTGGGGGTGCGGGTGGCAGAGGGAAGGAGGAAGATGCTGCTGGCTGTGGCCGTGGAAGGTGCTGGGGGCCAAGGGATGCAGGCGGCATCTAGACTGGAAACCACAAGGGATGGATTGTTCCCTGGAGCCTTCAGCCGTGCCAGCACCTTGACTGTAGCTCAGTGAGACCGATTTTGGACTCAGAGCTCAGAACTATGAGAAGATGCAAGTGTGTTGTTTCAAACCATGCAGTTTGTGCTAATTTGCCACCATGACCGCGGTAACTCACGCTTACCCAGGATCCCAGGGCCCCAGGGCTGGGGGACCTGAGAATAGCATGCTGTGTGTGACCCCTGGAGAGGCGGCCACCGTGGGGTTCCACGGGGCTAGGTTACCCCTTCACATCTTGGGCTCTGTTGCCACCCACGGCCAGGAAACCACACGGGGTGCAGAGGGAGCTTTGTAATGTTGAAGCCTGGATGGAGGACAGTGGGGGGGGGACCATGTGCTGGCGGCAGTGCCATTGGGCGGAGGTCCGAGTGGAAGGTGGGGCTTGCAGCACGGCCACCGGCTCCAGGTCCCGTGCATCACAGGGAAGAGGCAGGTCCAGCACAAGGAGGAATTGGGACTCAGGAAGTTTCCCGGGCCCCGCTGAACCTTGTTGGTAAGGGGGTGCCTTCGTCACAGGGTTTCTGTGAAGGTCGAATGAGATGTGCCACCCACAGTGCCATTGCCGACTCCATGCCCGATGACATTGTCACCAGTGTCACTGATCATCATCCACTGAACCCACAGAGCAGCTCGGTGCCACAGGTGTCCTCATCCTGCAGGTGAGCTGCCCGTGGCTCAGAGACATGGTGCAGCTCCCAGGGTCCTGGTGGTGCAGGAGGTGCGGCCGGGCTGGGCCCCCAGGCAGATGAGGGCTTCTGCCCACCCTGCTGCCCTGGCTCTTTGGAGGGTTCGGAGAAAACACAGTGAGACCAAGGGAGGCCACCGGAAGTCCTTTGTGTGGATATTTTTAGCATTGGTTTATCACCGAACTTTGGCAGTTGTATTCTTTAATTTAAAGAGGTGCTGGGGCTCCTGGGTGGCTCAGTCGTTTGAGCGTCCAACTCTTGATTTTGGCTCAGGTCCTGATCCCGGGGTCGTGGGATCGAGCCCTGTGTCGGGCTTCACCATGAACATGGAGCCTGCTTAAGATTCTTTCTCCCTCTGCCCCTCTCCCCCACGCATGTGCTCTGTCTCAAATTATAAATAAATAAATAAATAAATAAATAAATAAATAAATACGGTGCTGACCTTGCCCTGTCCTTCCCTCCCGTACAAATGCCCTGATATCCAGGAATTTGGCAAGTCCTGCGGCTTATCCAAGAGCTGTGGCTGTACCAGGAGAAAACGTCGGATACTGGGGAAGCCACAAGTCAAGGGGCCGAGTGTCTCGTGTACTCACGTGGGTTAGCGGGGAGGCTGGGACAGGCCACCTCACCATCCTCCGAGTGAGTTAGTCTCGTTGGAAGTAGGTTGATCACGTCTACCTACTCCAGCAGTTGGTTGTCACTCCGTGGCGGTCAAGGGAAGGACGTGGAGGCCGTGTCAGTCCAGCGGGAAGGAATGGCCTGATGGATCGGGGCTGTTGGCCTTGGGTAACAGAGGGACAGAGTGGCAGCAGCCATGTCACAGAGCCGCTGTCTGTCCCCCTGTGGCCTTTGAGGGGCCTTCTGTTCTGATGTTCTGTGTTCTAGTTGACTACCTTTGACAAACCTGCCCCTGAGTAAATACCCACCCTCACCCCCTGTGCTATGTTAGTCAGGACTCCTTGGGTTAAAAGTAACATCTATACGACTCGGACAAGAAGAGGAACAGATTGGCTCACATCACCGTGACGATCAAGGGTAGCTTCCTTCAGGCACAGCTCGATCCAGGGCCTCTACTGGTGACACAGCCTGCGGAAGCCGCCTGGCTTGGCGGGATGGGGTCAGGGAGAGCAGGATGAACTCCAGTGTTTGTTCCTGGAGACTGGAATGCGTCTCACGTACCTACAGACGGATGCACTGGTGGCCAGTTTGAGCAGGGCTGGGGAGGGCCTGCAGGCAATGGGACAGAGCGACTCCTTTACACCCACGGGAGCCGCGTGTGTTTGTTTCTTGTGCGGATCTGTTTGCATTTCAAGCAGCCGTGGCTGAAAATGTTGGATTCCCCAACCACTGTGACTCCCTCGGCTGTGAGCAGCTGTGGGCTGTGCTGGAGGGGACTGAAGTGGGCCTGGGGGAGGTGGGGACCTGCAATCTGGGCCAGCCACCCCCCCCCCAACTCCCGCCACGCCACGCCCATCGCCACGCCCTCACCTCGCCCCACCCCCGGCCCCGCCCCGCCTTGCTGGGCTGTCTGCAGAGGATGGCACTTTGCCTGGGCCTCTGCTTCTGCGCCTGCCAAAGGAAGTGTAGACTCCTGCGAGTGCGGATTCTCCAGCACCACTGCTTTACGTGGCTGCGGTTGAAGTACCGTGGGCTGCAGCCGGGGGGGCTTCAGTGGCCAGCGTCAGAAGCCGCCGCAGGCCAGCAGCAGCCACCGGGGTCTTCACCGGAAACTTGTCAGTAGGATCTGCCACAAGAGGGCGGCTGGCGAAGGGCAGGGAGCAGGGGGGCCGCAGGGACCTTGCGAGCCACACGGCCGCTGGAACAGAAGCCCGTGACGCCCACCTTGTGTTTTCGGCAGATCATGAACTTGCCCTTTTGAAGGCGGAGACCTTGATGGGTAGTTCCAACAGGACCGTCCGCCCTGGGGGTTTGGGTATTGCGCAAGAGGGAAATAAAGGGGAGCGGGTGCTGAGCGACCGCACACCCATTACCACACGGGGGAAACCGAATGCCCACGTGTCCGAGCCCCTTTGTCCGTCTGTCCACAGGACAGCGGGGTGGTGAGTCAGAGACAAGGTTTGGGAGGTCCAGTGGTCCTAGTTCAAACCCCGCACTCCGGTTTACCAGCCAGTGTGTCCCTGAGCCTGTGGTGTGACCTCTCTGGGCCTTTTGCTCCTTCTGTGAACCGTGGCCGTTGGTAGGAGGCTTGGGTGCTCTGGGGCTGTGTTCTCGCTCACGCACTGCAGGGGGCTGAATAACGCGGAGCCTTCGTGTCCTGAGCCCCAGACCCTATGAGTGTTGCCAGCTCGGATGGGGTGAAGTTAGGGACCCCAAGACGGGGAGCTTCTCCTGGGTCATCCTGTGCAATACCAGGGCTCCTTAAAAGAGAGAAGTGGGAGGGTCTGAGGGAGAGGAGAGTTGAAGTTATGCACTCTGGAGACAGGAGGGGCCACCAGCCAAGCGAGGCGGGCAGCTCTAGAAGCTGGAGAACACAGGGGGCAGATTCTCCCCTGGGTTTCTGGAAGGAGCCAGCCCTGCCTAAGCTTTGATTTTAGACTCTTGAGATTCATTGCAGACTCTGACTTCCAGAACCGCAAGATAGCACGTTAGTGTTTTTTTTTTAATATTTGTTTATTTTTGAGAGAGAGGGAGGGCGAGCGCATGAGCGAGCGGGGGAGGGGCAGACAGAGAGGGAGACACAGAATCCATCCAAAGCAGGCTCCAGGCTCCGATCTGTCAGCACAGAGCCCGACACGGGGCTGGAACCCACGAACCGTGAGATCGTGACCTGACCTGAAGTCGGATGCTTAACAGACTGAGCCACCCAGGCGCCCCTACGTTATTGTTGTGTTAAGCCAGTAAACTTGGGGTGATTTGTATCATCGGCAATAGGAAACCAACTCACACTCCTGGAGCTGTCACCCCACCCCCCCCGACACTTCTGAGATGGTCGGTGCACCGTGGTGGGGAGAGGGACCTCACAGTAGGGTCCCAGGCAGTGTCACCTCCCTCTGCCCTTCTCCCTAGGAAGCTTTGAGGGACTGCAGAGAAGCAAAGACAGCAGACCTGAGACTCCCAGGGGGTTGGGGCCTTAATGACTTAATGAACCATTGGAGGCCTGAGCCTTTGCTACACTCCCTGCTGCCCAGAGTCCCTGGCCGCTTCCTTTTGCAGCCTGGCGGACCACAAAAAAGCTGGCTTGCGCTTCCCAGACTGTGGGCAGTCGTCACTTGTCCAGGCTGAGGCACTAGTGGCCCGGGGCCACCTGGTGGGGACGGGGCTGCAGGCTGGGGGGGCTGCCTGCCCGGCTGGTGTCTCGGCCTGTCTTTTCCACCGAGGACCACAAAACCCTGTGACCGCCCTTTGCTTTAATGCTGCGTCTCCTCCGTTTGGAGCATCTTATTCCAAGTTGTGTTCTTTTGATTGCAGTAACAGTGGACTACTGGCGACTCGCCCTCTCTTTCTGGCCACTTTGTCCCTGGAAGTTGTGGTCACCCCCACTGATTGCTTTTAGCTTGCCTTGCAACATATGCTGGGTGAGCTCGTAAGAGATGTGATTGCAGTTCTGAAGGGAAAGTAACTTGGATATCGCCGCTCTGGGTCATTGAGCACAAACTCATCCTCACCCCCACCCCCCGACTTTATAATTGGGGTTCTCTGGCCAGATGTCCATGGGGCCTGTCCCTCCAGCCTGGTTTGGCAGGTGCATAGAAGCCCCTACTCTGGCTTGGCATTCACCCCTTTGTGCTAGCAATAGAAATAAGACCTTTGACGGGCACCTGGGTGGCTCAGTCGGTTAAGCATCTGACTTTGGCTCAGGTCATGAACCTGTGGTTTGTCAGTTCAAGCTCTGTGTCAGGCTCTGTGCTGACATCTCAGAGCCTGGAGCCTGCTTGGATTCTGTGTCTCCCTCTCTCTCTGTTTCTCCCCCTCTCACACTCTGTCTCTCTCTCTCTCTCTCTCAAAAATAAATAAGGATTAAAACAAATTTTAAAGAGAAATAAGACCCTTAGAGGGTCCTGCCATCGCAAGGCTCCAAGTCCAGAAGGGGAGACAGACAAGAAGAAACGGTTGGTCCCAACGCAGGTGGGTCATGGGTGCTGGGCCCACAAGCGGCAGCATGGAGAGGCCACTGCCCACACAACTCGGCAGCCACGAGCCCACCAAGTGGGGACAGCGCCCGCAGGTGGTGTCTCAGGCCTCATGACCGGGCGGGGTGGGTTTGCCCTGATGACCTTGGTGTCAGGTGTGACTTCCCAGCACCCTCGCCCAGCCCTTCTCCTTCTCTCTGAGGGGCAATGAACACAGGCAGCCTCGTAGCCAAGCTTTTCATCAGATGACTTGTATATTATTTTCAAGAAATTGATGAGCGCCTCCTGGCCAGGTCCCAGTTTGCAAAAGTAGACTGCGATTAGGTATATGAATAAATTGTAATACGCAGATAATACCGGCGTGTAATTACTTGGGTATAACAGAATAATTACACGGGCAATTATGCTCTGTAATTGTCGGTGTTGCCCGCTTCACAAATTGTGCCGTTCTTAATGGTTGCAGGCACGGCTGCCGTGCTCTGTGCAGCCCATAAAGAGATACCTAAGGACAGGGCCACCATCCGAATTCTAATTGTCATGTAATTAAAGAGCAATTAAATAGTTATTTGTCCTGTATAAATTAGCCATTCTGTGTCCTCCAAAGTCATGCTATGCTTTTAATAAAATGTGCCATCTCGCTCACGAGGAGGGACGTAAACACCTTCTCTCCCCGAGAGTGAAGGCCCACTTCAGAGGTTCGTGGGTTCGAGCCCTGCATCTGGCTCTGTGCTGACAGCTCAGAGCCTGGAGCCTGCTTTGGATTCTGTGTCTCCCTCTCTTTCTGCCCCTCCCCCCTTTCTGCCCCTCCCCCCCAAAATAAATAAAGATTAAAAAAAATTTTAAAGAGAAATAAGACCCTTGGAGGGTCCTACCATCGCAAGGCTCCAAGTCCAGAAGGGGAGACAGACAAGAAGAAACGGGTGGTCCCAACACAGGGTGGGTGGCATTCTGAGGGCCCTCTGCAGCTTCACCTCTCAGGTTTCTGACCTCAAAGTTGACCAGGTTTTCATGCCATTACTTGGAAAATGAAGATTCCCAGGACGGTGACTCTGCCCCACGGAGTGCCGGCATTTTTCCCGAAGTTTCTGCCCTGGGACCCAGACAGCGAGGGCCACGGTGGGGACTCAGGGGATGGCAGAGGATCCCTCAGGAAGCCGAACTCACCTTCTGGATTTCCTTCCTTTACTCATGACGGGAAGAGGAACTTGTGATGTTTCTCAGAAAAGAACAACTATTTGTAAAAGAAGCAGAGTCAGGCCAGTGCAGACATGTTTTCCATATTATGTTTCGAAATAATAAAAGAGACTTTGGTGTCTGCACACACTGTGGGGGAGATAGGATCTCAGAATTTTACGTCCAATGCAGCTGCCATTCCTCCTTTCCGGGAGCACGGGAGGGTCTTTAGAAAGCAGAACGTCCTAATCTATACGGCCAGGTACCTGTCTTGAAAGGACAATGCCTTGAAAAGGTGTTGTGGCAGCAGAGGAATGGATTTCACTCAGCGCTGGGGAGGTGGATGAGGTCTGGTATAGAAGCAGACGGGGAGGACTGGGGACAGATGTGTCCCAGATTCAGCTTAAGTAGTGGTGGTTGTTGAAAAATGGATAGAAACCGAATGCACAGGTTAAAATCAACTCTTTGGAAAGGAGAACTTACCGTGAAGTTTTGGTTACCGTGAATAATGAAGTCTGCGATGTTGGGGGACAGGGAGAAGGCAGCTGAAGCAGGGGAAGAAGCCCCTGGACTCCTCTCCACACATAGAGGGAGGTCCAAATGCACCACTTGGTCCCTTGCTGGAAAAATAGAAATCGAAGAGTATTGTAAGGAAACTTTGGATAATCTTTGGTTCAGTCCAGTTTGGTTCACTGCCCGTGCACTGAAAAACATAAAATAGCCATGCATCCAGACACACAAGCACACGAAACAGCAAGGAAGTTTCTAGAACAGGGTGACAAGTGTTAGACACAAACCACTCATGACCAGAAGGTAGAGGTCGACTTCTTGCCCTTGACGTCCTAAGGGGAGCACTCGCCGTCCTGGAGAGGAAGGAACAGGGCAGTGGGCACCAGACAGGGATTGTGCCTATTAAAAAATACCCCGGAAAGGGGCGCCTGGGTGGCTCAGTCGGTTGAGTGTCTGACTTCGGCTCAGGTCATGATCTCACGGTTAGTGAGTTCAATCCTGCATCGGGCTCATTGCTGTCTTCTGATCCTCTGTCCCCCTCTCTTTCTGTCCCTCCCCTGATTGTGCTCTCTCTCAAAAATACATTTAATAACATTTAAAAATAATACCCTGGAAGTTCGCACCTGCTATGTGCTTCTGATGACGGAGGGTTGAACGTTGTGAACCCAAATGGCTTTGCAAAACATAAAGTGTGAAGGCTGTTTATCATTGTGAGTGGGTGTAGGGCCACACAGCAGTGTAGGTAACACGAGCGAGTGACAGTATGCTATTATTTCAGGGATTATGAGAGGGAACTCCGCCCACCCCCCATCACGTCCTCTCCACCCTGACCCCCCATCACGTCCTCTCCACGCTGACACTTTCCAAGAATATTTTTCCTAGGTGGTGGCTCTGGTGCTAAACATTCCTCCATTCAAGGTTTCAAGTCCCGAGGTAAGTTTAGCCAACAACTTTGAAGTCGTTAGAGGTAGAATATTTAGAATATGTGGACGTAGGAAGATGAAAAAGATACCTGTCTAGTCCTCGGGGCACTTTTTTTTTTAATAAACAAAATTATTAAATGTTATTGAGACACACTTAAGGAGACACCAGTAAATGAAGAATATACTGTGTTGATGGGCGGGTGAGGAAGTCACCTTGGCAAAGAAGTCAGCTCTTTTCAAATTGATCTGCAGACAATGCAATTCCACCTGAAACACCAGTAGGTTTGGGATTGTTTTGTTTTGTTTGAACTTGATGAGCTGGTTTGAAAATTTATACCAAAGAGCAAGGACGAAACGTACGGAAAAGGATGAAAAATACTGAGGAACGCTCCTAAAGAACGTGTTGGGTGTTTTGCTTTACCAGAAACACAGCAAGAATTATTACGCTGACTTGCGTACTTTGGAAAGACAGATTGGCCGGCAGGACCGAGTCAGGTGCCCGGAGACAGACCCAGATGCGTGCGGGAACCTCAGGCACTGCTGGTCGCTGGGAAGGGCATGGACCATTGTATTTTATTTTAATTTTTTTCAGTGTTTATTTATTTTTGAGAGAGACAGAGAGCGAGTCGGGGAAGGGGCAGAGAGAGAGGGAGACACAGAATCGGAAGCAGCTCCAGGCTCTGAGCCGTCAGCACAGAGTCCGACGCGGGGCTCGAACCCACGAACCGTGAGATCATGACCTGAGCCGAAGTCGGACGCTCAGCTGACTGAGCCCCCCAGGCGCTCCGAGGGATGGACCATTTTAAATGGTGCCAGGGCAACTGGTGAGTCACTTGAAAATCAGTGAGCCTGACCCCCGGACCCCAGCACATAGCAGACTATTCCGGGTGGATTTAACACTTGCACATGAAAGGCGAACCCACACACCGTCTAGAAGGCCAAGCGGGAGAAAACTTCCATGACCTTGTTTTAAGGAAGGATTCCTTCAACAAGGCAGAGATCAAATTTTGATGAGAAGACAGAGCAACGTGAATGCTTCTACGTGGCTTGTGGACGCCCCAGGACCCTTTCTTTGCATACCTGGTGGGGACACAAGGTCTTAAGTCAAATGCTGAATTTGCAGAGAATCGCGGAAGCCCGGGGGAAGGACATCTCGCTGAGAGGAACACCGCTGGCCGAGCCGGCCGCACAGAGGAAAGGAGGAAGCATGCGTGCTAGGGCAGGGGTGCTCCAGAAAGGCGTGGTGGCCTCGATGCGCTGGTGAGAGGGACAGGTGTGAGGAACCAGGGTGAGGGACAGGCGTGAGGGACGTGAGGTTGGATCTCGGGGAGCTGCGGCCGGAGGCTCAGGTGAAAATGCTCGGAAGTCCTCTCCGCCCTTGGCCGCCCGGGATCCCCCAGTCGGACGGCCACGGCCCTGGCGACGCGCTCCGGGGTGCGGGGAGGGGCCCCGTCCAGGTGGGGCCCTTGTTCAGGCCTCTCCAGGAAGCCGGAGTTTGGATCTCATATACGCAGACGACCTCCACAGACCTCTTCGGGGTAAACACCCCCGTATATGAAAGTGATGGTAATTGCATGACACGGATCATTCCAGAACCTCTTGCGGCGTGAGCAGGTCGCTATTAAACTGTCTCGATTTAATGGCCACTTTCCCAAGGAGCGGTTAGGTGCAGTCCCCTTCGGAATTGTCTGTGCATGACTCCGTGGCCAGCATTCTGATGCCGCTTCCTGGCGGGGGCCCCATCGCAAGACGGCCCGGCACGACCCTGCACGCCCTCCGCGGAACCGTCTGTGCGGCAGGCCCCGGGCTGGTCTCCCCCCGGCATCCACACTGGGGGAGCAGCGCCCAGTTTTCTCCCCCGAGCAGCTGTTTAGCGTTGGAGATAGGAACGAAACGGGCACCATCCACGCTCGCATTCCCCTGAGGGAGCGTGGCATTGGGCCAAACAGACGCGCGGGGTTACGAGCCCTGGTGGGCGGAGGAGGTCCAGGCGTGAGGGGAACGCATAG
Source organism: Cryptoprocta ferox (assembly GCA_028646485.1). Taxonomy (NCBI): domain Eukaryota; kingdom Metazoa; phylum Chordata; class Mammalia; order Carnivora; family Eupleridae; genus Cryptoprocta; species Cryptoprocta ferox. Next base: position 188,210,452 of record CM053567.1, read on the forward strand.
CTTCCCGAGTCACCCTGGGAGAGGGCCGTGGGACGTTTTCCCTGCAAACATGGCCCTCCGGCCTAAGTCTGAAGGTCCGAGTTGCATAGGTGAACGAGTGGGGAGGAGACAGCCAGTGCAAAGGTCCAGGGGCCGGCAACGCTTGTGGGGAAAGCCAGCGTGGCGGCAGGCAACTGAGGCAGAGCCCTGGTGGGGAATACGCCAAAGGAATAGATGAGAAAGGTTTGTCATTAGCCTGGCGGCCGGGGAGGGGGGTCCTGGAAACAGCCCGTGTATTACACACCCCACTAACATCTTAATATTCAAGTCCCGAGGGCTATGGGAAGCTAGCAAAGGGGTCCCGCCAGAGGATGAGCGTTGGGGATGTATTTCAGAAGGTCTATATGGTGGGGTAGGAGGGGACCCAGCTGGGGGCCCCTGCCGTCGAGGTGAGGGGTGACAGAGGTCTGGACTGGGGGGGGTCGGTCTTCGGGAACGGGGAGAAAGATGGACGGGGAGCCGATGGGGCAGAGCGGCTTTGTGGTGCGGAGCGCCGTGAGGCGTCCCCGTGGGGCTCAGGCTTGCGGGCCCGTGAGCGAGGGGCTCAGACGAGGGGCTGGGCTGCACCCGCTCCCGCAGCCCTGGTCAGCTGGAACTGGGCACAGAGGACTTCTCGCTGAGGGGACGCGGGGGCAGGAAGGGAAGGGGTGTTGGTCCCGTCGCTAATGGGGGCTGAACTGGACACTGTGCAAAGGCAGAGGACACAGGCCCAGTGCTGACAAGAAGATTCCAGAATCTCAAGAACATGCAGCCAACTAGGCTCCAGAATTTGCTCTCTACCCGTCCGCCCATCCGTCCACCTGCCCGTCCTCCCTCCCCTCCGCCCTCCCTTTCTCCCATTCTCCCATTTCACCTGTGCCGAGGCGCGCTCAGCTCAGTGGGGAGGCAGGTGCGCTGATGTCACAAACGAGGAGGGCGATTGCCACAATGCAGGTGCCTCCCCTGGGGACACAGGAGGGGACAGTTTACTCAGCCTTGCGTGTCCGGGCAGGGATTGGGCGAGAAGCCGCCCAGGTAAGGGACATGCGTCGGGAGTGTGAAGGATCAGCAGGAGGCGGACCAGAAGGCAAGGGGCTCGGCAGCCCCCGGGGGGGGGGGGCGGCGGGAGGCTCTGGGTGGGTCTGGCTCAGCGCGGGGTGAACACGAGCAGCTAGGAGCAGCCCGGCACAGGTTTCCCGATCGTTCGTAAGTAAATTGGTGATTGCGAAGTACTCCGGCGACTTGACGCTGTCCGTTAAGCTCCTCGTTTATAACGTTCGTTCGTTCAGTGCACCCAGCCACCCACCCCGCCAGCCAACCGATAATTAATTGATCACTTTTCCTAGAGAGCGCCCGGGGCCGCTCCGTCTCCCTTCCTCTTACAGTGATCTCAGATCCATCGCCCCACGGCGGGGGTGGAGAAGCAGGGGCGGGGTGAGGCGCAAATTGTTTCCCTTTCTGAGCCTCAGTGACTTCTTCTGCAGATTGGGGCTGATGACCCTATTCTGGCTTCTGGCTGTCGTGGGAGCCGAACGGCGAAGAGAGGCAGAGGCTGTGAAGACTTGTCTGCACTTCGCAGGCTGCGCGGGGGCTCCTTCTCTTTGTCACACTTATTACGTAGATGGAGATTAATCACCGAGCATGGAGACTATGAACTGGATTAACAGCCTTGAGCTAGATTCTGTTATCACAAGGATGATCATTTGTTCATCCGATGAATATTTACCAAGTGCTTTTCCTGGGTCAAGCACTTTGACAAAGGGTCCGGCCTCCCGTGTATGAGCCCTTTGGAGCGGTGTGCTTCCCAGACGTCCACGGGGCCCCGCAGAACCTGGTGGGAGGGACGGGGCAGCCCGTGTGATCCCCCCGCCCCCCGTGATAACCTCGCTGGGAACACAGAGGCTGGAATCCACATGATGATCAATCACGATCTGCCTCGTCCTGAGCTCCAAGCGCCTTGAGCCCTTAGCACAGTTCACGGTACAGCACCCATTTTGCAGATGAGGAAGATGAGGCTCAGAGAGGCCGAGGGACCTTCCTGTAGTCGCGGGAAAGCATCAGAGATGGAGCCACGGTCCAGCCAGATGAGTCCCACAGCCAAGCCTCCGAGGCCCCCTCGGATACGCTCGGGAACATGCAGTCGTGCAACCCAGTTCCAGAACATGCCGTCCACGCATCCACCTGTGCAGAGTGGGTGTTGGCGAAGGACGGGGCCTGCGTACCACCTCCCCGGGGCTGTCGTGGACGCTGCGATCCCTCCTTTTTCCGCTGGCCTAGGTGACAGGAACATTTAAGCGGGACAGGGATGGACAAGCAAGTGCGTTCGGGGAACAGATTTCTTTAGATCCAGTTTCTCAGCCATGATGTCACGGGCGTTTGCGGCCGGGTAATTCCGTGTTGTGGGAAGGGGGCTCTCCTGTGCCTTGTAGGCTACACCGCCGCATCCCTGGCTTCTGCCCTCGAGATGCCAGCGGCACCCCCACCCCACAGTTGTGACTACGAAAAATGTGTCCAAACAGCGCCAATGCCTGTGGATGCTAAGCCGCCCCCAGTTCGAACCAGTGCTTTAGACTGAGGAAGACCCAGGGGAGTCCTCTCCTCTCTGTCGCCAGGCGAAGAAACCTCCGAGGGCCACAGGGAGGTCCCAGCTCCCCCGGCCTCGTGCCCTGACCTTGGGCATTTGATAGTGCCGTGAGGGCGCGAGCTAACGTGAGGGCAGTGCTGGCCGGGGCCTGCGATCCCCACTGCCGGCTGGCACCCTCGCTGGGCAGCTGTGGGTCTTGCCCGGAAGGCCAGCGTGCACGGCCGCTCAAACTGTCCTGGGGCCTCTGCACACTCACCCCCCCGCCCTGCCCGCCCTGGAGCCCACCCCCTGAGGTCCCCGTGCTGGCCCCTCCTCGTGGCCTAATCCCGAGGGCCTTTTCCCTGCTCCTCCGACCCCCTCCTGCAGCCTTGACCCACTAAATGTGACTCCTCCTTAGCTCCCGGTGTCAGTTATCCTGGCCTCTCTGTGGTTCACACCATGCGTCCCTCTGTCTTTTGCTTTTCCAGAAGCACTGAAGGAAAAGGGGTCCCTGGGGTGCTCTGCCCTTGGCCCTCACTCTCCCGGGAAGGGGCTCCCTCTGTCCGGAAGGGGCTCTCCCCTTCTCCCCCACTGGACTGTGCTCTGCCCTTCAAACGCAGCTTGCAGGACAGTTTCCGGGAAGGCTTGTGGTCCCGGTGCCCACGCAGTGGCCCAGGCTCCCGCGGTCCTGGCAGAGGCCTCCCCTGCGGCCCCACGAGCCCTGGCTTCGTCCCTGACTCTGGTGCGAGACCCAGGGCCCGGCTGGACCCAAGTGGAGTGAAGCTGTGGCTGGTCAGGAGGACAGCCTGCACCACTGTAGGGACCAGTGATGACACAGGCACCCGGAAGGGACAGACAGGGGGCAGGCAGGGCAGGCCCAGAAGATGCTGGAGCCCTCGAGGCTGAGGAGCCATGCAGGACTTTGTGGAGGCCAGGCCCCGGGGGGTGGGGCGGGCACGCTTGGACGGGCGGCCCCGAGGAAGGCATCGGCAGAGGCCTGGGTTGGACAGTCCCCACCTGCACTGGGCACCCCGGTCCCTGAGCAGCTCCTCTGGCTGGAATTGAGGAGCCACGGAGGAGAGGGTGGCTCCGCACAAGGTCCTGATTCCGTACCTACTGTGTGATCTCAGGTGGCTCCTGTCTGTCCTTGTGCCTCAGTCTCCTCACGGGTAAAATGGGGATGATGCTAGGCCCCTCCCTTCAAGCGGTCATGGGAGACGGACAAGCTGCCCCGCAACCAGCAGCTTGTCCCCAGCGCCCACTCACAAGCCCCCGTCACTGTCCCCGGTCAGGGGGTATGGCCCAGAGCTGTGCCGCGGCGGCCCTGGGGCGGATGCTACGGAGGTGAGCCTTAGTTCCCGGCCATTCTGTTTGGGAACAGGTACCAGACTGACCGGAACTGTCCGTTAGATGTGTGTCGGGCACGTGCCGAAGGCAGGGAGGCTGCTGCAGAGGCTGGAGTTCCAGGACATGAAGGAGGCTGACAGATGTCCCCATCCTTGCCGCTTTGAGCAGGAAAAATGCTAGCCGCCGGGCCACCAGCAAGGCGTGTGATGACCTGCATCGATCTGTTTGTTCTGCTTCCCTCATCCCTGTCCGAGGTGGCCGGGGCTGAGGACCTTCAGGGAGACTGTCCCGACGGTGCCACTCTCCATTTATCTACGGTGTAAGGAGCCGCGAAAACGCGCCATGGTAACGGAGTCGGGGTGCAGACAGGGAGCCATCGATTTTCACCTGGAAGGTGATCTCTGGCGAATTCTTTGGCCGGACGCAGGGTGGTGGGTGGGAAGAAAGAAGACAGACTCTGCTGTTGTCAGACGGGGGCCGTCTCCCCTCCCCGGTGGTCCGGCCGGGTGACTCCAGCCTCCCACCTTTCAGCCGCTGGTGGTGCGTTTCCAGCGCACCACGGGGCAGAGTGATGGGGAGAACGCAGGGGCAGGGCTCTCCCACAGTGCACCCCAGGCACAGCCAAGGACAGCGAGGACCCCCGGGGGGCTCCAGGCATGCGTGGTCCGGCCGGCGCGACCACTGTGCCCCCGAGACCGGCCCCATTGTCCTCCATGCCGCCCGCGCCTGCTGCAGAGGGGACGTGTTTGCACATTTGGTCCTTTCACGACTGGATAACGAGACCGTTGGCCTGTTGGTAATCTCTGAGAGTGAGACCGCTGTTCCCTGCCCGCGGAGGCTGGCGTGGGTGAAAATGCTGCTTTGATGGCCAGAGAAAGTGAGGTTTGCCAGGCAAGACGCAGGGGGAGAATTCTAGTGAGTGGCCTCAAAAAGCAGGACGGAGTTAGCATTGGGGGCAGTAATTAATGGGCGACGGCCAGAGGGGGGATGGTACTAGACTTGACCACGGACTCTTTCTACATCTCGCCTTCTTCCCCGCTCCCCCCACCCCCGGCCATGAGCAATGTGAGGGTCAGCTCATCCCCAAAGCCTTCCCAATTGCCTCGGGCTGTTCCAGCTGCACCCCCCCTCCCCAGTCCGGGCCCAGGGGTCTCCCAGTAACAGCTGGTGTCCACTAACACCTCCTCCGGGTGCCACGGCAGTTCTTCCTTGTGGGGGCCTCATGCCACTTTGTGCAAGCCCACCCTGGGTTTGATATGGTCACACACACACACACCCCCGCCCTGGAGCTGGAGCCCAGCCAGGTGGGTGCCCAGGGCTAGAACTGCACGCACAGAGCTCTTGAAATTAGGTTCATTCATTCCTTCACTCCTTCGTGCAACAGCTATTTCTGCGGGACTTGACTGATCCGCACGCGGCACAGTGGGGTGGGTACTGGTGACATAGCCCCCACCCCATGGGACTGACAACCTAGCGTGGGAGCAGCACTGAGGGACGAATCACCGATTAATTAGAGTTGACTATCGATTCCAGGGGCGCCTGGGGGGCTCTGTCGGCTGAGCGTCCAACTTCGGCTCAGGTCACGATCTCACAGTTCGTGAGTTCGAGCCCCACGTCGGGCTCTGTGCTGACAGCTCGGAGCCTGGAACCTGCTTCCGATTCTGTGTCTCCCTCTCTCTCTGCCCCTCCCCCATTCACTCTCTGTCTATCAAAAAAATGAATAAAGGTTAAAAAAATTAAAAAAAAAAAAGAGTTGACTATCGATTGTAATTGATGATCGCCAACGTAATGGTACCTGGTCCCCCGGGATGGTGTTGGAGAGGAGGGAGGTGTCTGAAATCAGGCTGTGAGCGGGCCGTGCTCTCCTGTGGCCACGTCTCTCCAGTCTCTGCCTCTGGCATCACACGGCTTCTCCGTGTGTGTCTGTGTCCACATTGGCCTGTTCCTATCGGGACCCAGCCAGTGGGTGGCTCAGAGCCCCCCTACGCCCTTGTGAACACATCTTAACCAGTCACATCTGCAAAGACCCTGTTTCCAAAGAAGATCATATCCTGAGGTTGCAGAAAGGACCTGAATTTTCGGGGGGACTGTTCAACCCAATACACAACGCATTAGACGTGCAACAAGGGTTCGTAGTCAGTCCCCAGCCCAACCAGGCCGCGGGCAAGATTCGTCCTGCAAATGGCAGTTTGCCAACCTCCGGTCTAGAGTAACAGGAGGCCATGGGCGGGTGCCCTTCCTTCTGCATTGGTGGGGTGAGGGGTGAAGCGTGAGACTGCAGGGTGGGGAGGAGAGAGAGGGAGGCCCACGCACGGCAGGCTTGCACGTCCAGGGCTCCTTCTCCTCCCTCTGTTCAGTGCAAACAGTTGCTCTGCCAGAGCCTGCCCTTAGGGAATGCAGCAGTCAGCACCATGGGCAACAGTCCCCAGTGGAGTCTTCCTCCTCATTTCCATTTTTCCACCAAGGACACTGAGTCTCAGGGGAGTAAGTGGCCAGCCTGGGGAAGCCTAGTACAACAGCTGGTGCAGGAGGTGGCCCCTGTTCTGTCTGACCCCGAAGTCCGTGTGTCCTCATCCTGTCCGCCCTGCGCCAGCTCCCCACTGGCCAGAATGTCTCGGTGCCCTCATGCTGAGCAAAGGCTTTGGGGAAATATTTTGTCTGCAACTTGGGTCCTTCCCTTCCGGTTACATGGGCATCACTGCCGACTGAGAGGAGAAGCTCATCCCCCGGAACTCTGGGTCGGAAGGGAGACGGATGCCATCTGCCTCCCAGTACATACTCCCACCGACGGGAGACTCCCTGCCTAGAATGCAGAGCTTGGCCGGGGAGCTCAGTACTACAAGTGCTAGTTTGCGCAGAGCACGCGGGTTCCCTCCCCCACACCAGCGCTTCCTACCTGTGGGCACTTACGTGTTCCAGGCTCCAAAACGATCCAGCCATTTATGTAACTGTGGCAATACAGAGGGGCCTCATTGCTTTTGACGATCACTAAGCAACGCAAGTGGGAACAATTTGACTAAAATGTAAACAAGCTAATTCCCCGCGAAATGGCACTTGTTAGAAATTACTTTATGAAACATAAAATGTCAGGTTAATTTATTTGATAACACGTTTCTCTCTTGCTTTCTTTCCGAGTGTTTTGTGTTAGCACAAAGTGGCCCGCGAGAGAAGTAGGAGGAGCCTCCTCGGCAGGAAACGAGACACCTTTGCTGTCCCCCTGCTCCCCTGAGACCTTGGCGGCGGGGCTGCGTCCGGGTGTGGTGTGGGCCGTGGGGCTCTGCACCCGGCCTCCGTCCCTGCCCTCCGAAGGTCTGCCTGTGGCCCGGGCATTGGCAAGTCACATGGCTGAGGCCGTGTGCCCATCTATGAAACAGAGATTATTCCGTCCCCTTCCCTGGGTGGCTCGAGGCTAAAAGGAGGTGAGACCGTGAAAAATCACACGGTGTGGCTCCTTAAACAGCTGGTGCTCAGCAAATGCTTCCCGTAAGTGCTTCGGCTTTTGTGTGAGTGGATTATTAGCTTTTGAACAGCGGGACCGATGGCTTTTTTCGTCTGGTGGATGCAGAGCCGTCTCCCGCGTGGAGGAGGCTTCAGTAAGTACCGGATGAGTGAACGGACGCATGCTTCATCAGAGCGTTGTGGGAAAATCAGGGCCGTGCCTTCCACAGCCTTCCTAAGTGCTCCGACCAAATCCCTGGTGCGTCTCAGGCCCGGCCCGTGCACCAGCCGGGAGGTGAGCACGGAGGTGAGCCCCAGCCCCTCCCTGACCTCCCTGCCTCTGAGCTGACAGCCCTCGTGGGGGGCGTCCCGAAGAGGTGTGCCCGAGCTTTCGCGGCCGGGTGCTGTTGCTGGTGCCACGCCACATCTCCGGGCCTCCCCAGGACGTGCATGTCCCCGCCGTTCGGAGGAGGAAGTGGAGGCTCAGAGAGGCTCGAGTCACTCAAGGGGACTCGAAGAGGCCTTGTTGGGCACCTAGACCCGTGGGGACGTCCCGGAAGGCCGCTCCGTGAGCGCTCTGCGGGGTGACAAGGCAGGGGCCCCGGGGAGTTGTGTTCACACAGGGCTCGGAGAGGGAAACCCCAGACAGGGGTGGGGAAGGCCCGCTGAGCACAGCCACGTGGGGAGAGTGAAGAAGAAGGAGCAGGGGTGGGGCCGGCAGGGCAGCGGGGAGCAGCTGTGCTCACGACAGTCACGGGCCGGGGAGGGGCTTTCCAGCCGGGTCAGCTCTCCGCCCGGCTCCTGCCCCGACAGGTGGTCCTGCTGAGCCCCCCTGGGCTGCCGACCCCAGGCCTCTGGCCTCCTCCCTCTGGCTGGACCCGTACCGCTGGGCAGGGTCTCGGGGGACCTGGGGCGCAGACTCCTGGACCCTGTTACCATCAACCCCGTTTCGAGACACAATCTCCCTTTTCGTCTCTTCCTGGAGCCTGAGATGACTCACCCTTCCAGCAAAGGCCCCGTTTTCAGTTCCCAGATCCTGCCCCGTCTCTCATCCGCCTCCCCTGGGGGGGATATACTGACGCTGGGGGCGGAGCCACCTCCTGCCTGTGCATCCCCAGCTCCCAGCCAGTGCCATGCAGGGGAGAGAGGGGAGGGGCTGTTCTTGGCCAGGTCCGGAAGGCAGGGGTGGAGGGGGGAGGTGGCTCAGGGACGCAATGCCTGGGCCTCCTCTGTTTTCCTCTCACTGCCCTCGAGTTTGATGCTGGTCCTGGGAGTCTTTCTCTGGGCTCCCTGCTGGATGGCCAAGACCAGCACCGGGTCCCTCCATCACCTCCTCCAGGAAGCCTCCCTCCGCCAGAGCTCGTGGGAGGCCCGCCGTCTACGGTGGGGCCTCCTCTCTAGATTCTGTCCCTCAAGGGGGGGTGGAATTCCGTTCCAGGGGAGGCGGGCTGTCGGAGAGCCACCGTCCCTGCGTCCCCCCATTTCGGCACCCTGCCGCACGCTGGCGCATCCTGGCTTGTAGAACCCCGCCCCCCCCCGCCCCCCCCGCGCCTTGGTCCTCACACAGCATTCTCCCTGTGTGTGCGTGTCCACATGTCCCCGTTCCATAAGGACACCTGTCCTGTTGGATCAGGGCCCACCCCAATGGCCCTATTTAACCTGATCACCTCTGCAAAGACCCCCGTCTATAAGGTCTCCTTGTGAGGCAGTCGGATTAGGGCTGCGTGTGAATTTGGGCACATCACTCACGGAGTCGCGGGTCCTGGGTGGCGGCTCTGACTTCCTCGGTGTTTCCCTAACGTCCATCTTCTGTCCCAGGACCGCATCAGGACACCCCATTACACCTAGTGGTCCGGTCTCCCCAGGCTCCCCGGGCGTGCGGCGGTTCTCAGACGTTCCCGGCTGGCAATGACCTTGACGCGTCTGAAGAGTGCTCGTCAGGTGTTTTTAGTGTTTTTCTGAGTTGGGATTTGTCTGGTGTTTTTCCTGTGATTAGACTGAGGTCCTGGTTGGGAGGAGGGAGACCACACAGGTGAAGCGTCCTTCTCATCACACCGTCTGGGGGGACGTGCTGTGACCTGTCACCGTGACGCTGACCTTGGTCCCCTGGCCGAGGTGGTGTTCCCCAGCGTTCTCAGCTGTGAGGTTCCTTTTCATCCCCCTTCCCACGCCGTGCTGCCTGGCGGGAGGTCGTTGGGGCAGCCCCCACCTCAGGGACAGGGGGGTCGTGGCCCCCCTTCCTTGAGGGCGGAGCGTCTCCATAAATTACTTAGAATTCTCCTTCATGAGAGATTTGTGCCGTCTCCCCCATTTATTTATTTATTCAGTCGTCTATTGATATGCGGACGGACCACGAATATTTATGTCATCCTTGGGGTTACAATCCAATACTTCTGTGACTGTTCCGTTGCTCAAGTGGCTCTTTGGGTGGGATCCTGTCCTGTGGACACCCCCCCCCTTAATTGTGATCCGTATTTTCTTTGTAGCACGTCCTCACTTTCTGGGGTCGCAAGACCCCCCCAGGCTCACAGGCTGCGTTTCCCGCCGGGTCCCAGAATCAGCTGCTTCCCCCGAGGGCCTTGGTTCCTCTGTTAAAGCCTGAGGGTCGAGGCCAAGATTGGGGTGGCAGGGAGCACCCTGACCTCCGCACTAGCACCCACACCGCTGCCACTCACAGTGCCCCTGGCGTCCGTGGGTTCCGCACGGCCCACCTAGCACAACACGAACCAAAACCGAAAGGTCTATTTAGGGGCGCCTGGGGGGCCCAGTCGGCTGAGCGTCCCACTCCTGATTGTGTCTCAGGTCATGATCCCAGGGGCATGGGTTCAAGCCCTGCATCAGGCTCTGTGCTGAGGGTGGAGCCTGCTTGAGATTCTCTTTCTCTCTCTGTCTCTGTCTCTCTCTCCCTGCCCCTCACCTCCTCTCATGCTCTCTGTAAATTTGAAGAAATTAAATAAACAAACAAGTTAACAAACAAACAAATAAATTTATTAAAGATTTATTTAGTGGTTAGGTCCACACACGTAATAAGCAGGTATGTCCCGGTAAATCACAATCATTTTCAAAAGTGCGAGTCACCGGACAGAATGATATTTTGTTCGATCTTCCCCACGACTTGTGGGAACTCCGTCCTCCTCAGACCCTGGAGTCACGGCCCAGCCCACGTCAGCACCCGCCTTTCCTCGTCCACACTGATCTTCCGTTCATCACCGCGCCCGTCAGAAACCCGACGTGACAAAGAAAGGTGCCATTGGAAGGGATGTGGCATGATCGCATGTTGACATTATGAACAACCTGGGCCGCCCGGGGGGCTCAGTCGGTTGAGCGTCTGACTTCGGCTCAGGTCATGATCTCACGTTCGTGGGTTCGAGCCCCGCGTCGGGCTCTGACAGCTGGGAGCCTGGAGCTGCTTCAGATTCTGGGTCTCCCTTTCTCTCCGCCCCTCCCCCACTCATACACTCTCTAAAGTAAATAAATAGATATTAAAAAAAAAAAACTCAACTCAAGGTGGAAGTGGGCGCAGAATTGAGAAGATGTTGAACATCACTGTGTTTTTCTCGGGAAAAAAAATTCCTCTGTGTCCGTCGCTCACTGTGGCACCCTGGGGTGCCCTGGCGCAGTCTGAGAACCATGGCAGTCTGTCACCAGCTACCACTGCCACAAGGGGTGGGGGACATTCTGCCTGAGTGGCTGATGTTGGTCATCTGTGCCCATGGGGGTGGGAGCTGGAGGGCCCCACCACGCCCACCCGCCCCCGCCTCCAGGGGGAGCGGCACCAGACCTCCTCCATCAGACCTCCTCGCAGAGCACGGATTTACCACCCACCCATCCAGTCGCCTGGGCTGCCATGCATGGGCTCAGCCGGACACCCCCGTGCCCAGGCTGTGGCCGAGGGACCTTCCCCAGCACGTCCCCCAGGTCCCCAGGTCTGTGTCCCACCCGGGCCGGGCCTCTGGCTGCTGTCCTGCTCTCTCTCCCCACCCAGTTGTGTCCCCATTTGGTGCCCAGGGCTCTGTCCCAAACATGGCGTCTTTCCTCGGCTGCCTTGGATGTTTCTGGAGTCTGACGTGCGGAGCCCACAGAGGGACAGCGTGGAACTTGGCTGCTGTACAAATGCGTCAGCGGCGAGTGGCCTCGATGCCGAGTCCTGTCTGCTCCCTCCGTGATCTGCTCCCAGATCAGGCCCCGGCTGACAGCAGAGCCCAGGGGCCACCGAGGGAAGTGAGAGGCCACTGGAAAGAACTGGGAGCGGGGACAGGGGCAAGTGTGGATCCTTGGTTAGGGCTGGGCTCTGCCCGCTTTCTCACTGTGGGACCTTGGCTGTAAGCCTTTCTGAGCCTCAGCTGACTTCTCTGCAAAATGGGTAGAAGTGTGACATAGAGATGACATGATACACATGTCCCACCCACAGGGACTCAGGTGTGTGCCCCTGGGGGCAAGGGGTGCTGAGAGCGAGTGTGGCACAGTGGGCTTTCTGCCTGCCCCCCAGGCAGGGGGCAGATGCCGCAGGGTGTGGATGGTGGGACACCCCAAGTCTCTGCTGTCAGAGCCCTCCGCCCCAAGGCGACTGTCAGGCTGGGGACCTCCTCCTGAGTGTCAGGCTGGAGCATAGAGAACCCATGTTGTATGCTTCCGTTTCACAAAAGTACTTTTATATTGTACTGTCCGTCCCTGCACACATTTCCCGAGTGTATGCGAGTACACGTGTATGCGCTATTCTAGTATCACGCACGGACGCGTGTGACAGATGCATTGCACCATTTGCAAAATGCGTGTGTCCTACACACACAGAAACATGGTGCTCCTTATTTTGTGGAGATTTTAAAGGCTCTTCAAGGTCATTCTGACTTTCTCAAGCCCCCCCCCCCATGGGGGACGAAGGGCTCCCCTCTGCCCCCGGGGCCGTGGTGGGGGTGGGGATCAGGTAATGCCTGAGGGAGACGGTCTTGGAAACCTCGAGGCCTCCTGCACCTGCTCTGGGCCCCGGTGAGTTGTCCTTTCCGAGCCCCGGATGGATGCGGCCGCGCTGTTCCCCGCTGACGGACGCAGCTGTTAAAGACACAACCGGGACGATCTGGCAGCGGGGAGCGAGGTGCTTCGTCTCTGGCCCGCTGGGCAGGGCCAAGGCCAGACAGCCTGTTTCTGCGGCGGCGGAGGCTGAGACCAGCGGCCCCAGGTCCGGCCCCGGCTCTTGATGCTCCTGGGCTGCTCTAAAGTCTTATCGACAAAGGCGGCCAGAGGGAGCGGCTCATCCGTTATTTGGCGCTGTGGTGTCCGAGTAGGGGATGGCAGTCACGGGTTAGAAAGCAGTCTGCCTTCTGTGGAGTCTGATGTATGGGCCCACGAGGCAGTGGCCAGTGGACCCGGGGACGGGCAGGTGCGTTCTGACGTCCCCACTGTGTGCGGGAGCCCCGACCACCCCCGGGCGCGGCAGGTGCGTTCCGACGTCCCCACCGTGTGCGGGAGCCCCGACCTCCTCCGGGTGCGGCAGGTGCCTTCTGACGTCATTCCGAGACCCCAACCCTCCACACCCACTGCTGAGGTTGCCACAGACAGGGCCCTGCTCATCACCAGTCCATGCCCATGCACGTCCCCTCCCCTGACACCCGCCCTCCCGTGCGGGCTGGGACGCTCCTCCGGGAAGCCAAGGGGACCTTCCTCCCTCTCCCACGTTCCAATGCCCTGCGGGTCAGCCACCGCTCCCTGAGGCCCCGGGGATGCAGGGGTGGGGAGGGCAAGTCAGGGACCTCGACTTGCAAAGTGGTTTCTTGGCACAGACTTCGCCCCTTCCACCATGCCCGGCTGCACCCGCCACGCCTTGGCACCAAACCTCTCGGTCTCCGGCTTTCTTCCAGGAGGTTTTGGAAGCCGCGCTCCAGCATTTATATACGTGCAGGGGGGGCGGGGCATGGCTCGTGATCTGAAACAAAATCCCCGGCTGGTGTTATCTGGAGAAAATGCAGCGAGGTCATCTGCGCTGTGCTTGCGCTCGCTGCAAAGAGGAGCAGGGTCCTCGCTTCCTGGCCACCGCTTTTCCCTCCCAAGTCAGCCCGCCGAGATTTCCAGACAAGGCCGGGCCCCGCTCTCCCGAAATCTGTGTTTGCAGCTTTGATGAGAATCTTGCCACCCCGTTTCTATTTCCCCGGCTGGACCATCCTATATTTATTAAAATAACGCATCTGGTTATGCAGCCCCGCCCCCCGGCCCCAGACAGCCCTTAATGCCAGGATTTGTTCCAGGAGCTGATATAATGGCGACGAGCTTCTGCAGTTTGGTTTGTCGGCAAATGCTCTCCTTGCATCGCCTCTGGGTCTCGGGCTGGGGGCTGCGGACACAGAGGGGACCGGACGCAGCCCCAGTTTCAGGAGATGCAGACGAGAGAAGAGGTCTTTGCTGGCTGGACAAGCCTCGAGAGACGGCCTTGAGGCTGGACTGTGAAGGAGACTTGCTTCTCCAAGGAGGAGGGAGCTGGGCAGGGACTAGGGGAAGGCATCCCCGGAGGCCAGCCTGGAAGAGGTGGGAAACCATGTGGCAGGTCCCTGGAGGAGGCTGGGCAGGGAGCCTCCACTCACCCCCGTGTTAGCTGATTGCAGCCAGGCTTCTGCGGACGGCTGGGCTCGGCCCCGAGACAGATGAGGAGGGAGACACGGGGGTCCGTCAGTGGGTCCAGTGTGATCCGGAAGGGGAAAAGGAGGTGACAGGGAATGGATGGGGACACGTCATGAGGAAAATGGCCCGTGAGGCCACCTGCTTCTAAGCCTCGGCCCCAGTGAATGTCGCAGCATTAAACTGTGATTAAATTTCTGTGTAGAGTGACAATTATCATTGGTCATGGAAAGGGACAGATGCGTCCTGTTAACAAGACCAGCGAGCTGCACAGAGTGAGCTGGGACCCACCGGCCCCGGCCTGGTCATGGGGTCTGCACTCAACTGGGCTTTGCGGAGGGAAGGTTTGTGGACCCGCTCACTCTGCGCAGGGCGGATGCACCGGGCCCCAGGCAGCACGCGGGCACCAGTGGGAGGGACACGGGGGTGTGCACCGCACATGGTGACATGTCACTCAGGGTGGAAACCCCGCGATGCTCCCCACGGTCCCCAGAACCACCCTCAAGCCCCTTGTGGCCTCTGGGCCTCATCCTCCCCCTCCCACTTCCTCCCCTACCCCTGCCCCCGCCCTCAGAGCTCGGGTCACTGCTCCACAGTTGGCCTTGATCTGCTGGGCCTGTGCAGGGGCCAGGAGCCCTGTCCCTTCCCCTTTCTTAGCTCCTCTTCATGTGTTCTGGTCTCCAGCTGCCTCCTCCAGGCAGCCTCCTGGACCTAACCAGCATGCAGGGCCAACATGGGCCAGCATGGCACTCCATTTCTTGATGGGACATTAAGACTTTTCTGTGTCCTCCTCCAGCCTGTTTGCTCCCCGCCAGCAAGGCCTGAATTGGTCTGGATCATGGCTGGTCCCCAGAGCTTGCCCTGAGTGGCCCCATATGTGTCTGTTTGGTGACTGCAGCCTGAATGGGCAGATGGCAGAGGGGATGGGGCATCTCCCTCACAGCTGGCAGCGGGAAGGGCGGCGGCCCCTCCATCAGGGGGCAGCCTGAGCGGTGTTCCCCCCGGAGCATGGGGTGCACGTCCACGTCCCCGCCTGAACAGCAAGTTCACTGAAAGACATTGCATTTTTCATAATTTTAACAACTGGGCTAAAAAAAACATACAGAACCCCTTTAGAAGATTAAAAAAAAAATTTTAATGTTTATTTATTTTTGAGGGAGAGAGAGACAGAGTGTGAGCAGGGAAGGGGCAGAGAGAGGGAGACACAGAATCGGAAGCAGGCTCCAGGCTCTAAGCTGTCAGCGCAGAGCCTGACGCGGGGCTCGAACTCACGAGCCGCGAGATCATGACCTGAGCCGAAGTTGGACGCTCGACCGAGTGAGCCACGCAGGTGCCCCTAGAAGATTTTAAAACAAGCTGGAAAGTCTTATATTCCAGAATTAAAGGTCTGCACGTTTGAGAGATCTCGTAAGCCATCCCCGTTTCGTAAGGCTGGAAATCGTGCCAAACACCCGTTTTCAGAGTGCTGCCTCCAGACCCGACATCACTTGGGAAAGGAGGGATCTTCTCACTTATTATCAGAGCAGCTCTGGAACGGAGGGGACACGTCGCGTGTGTCGACTCCTTGTGAAAACCAGCGGAGCGGCGTACACGTGATAACAGCCTGCCTTCACTTCCCATTTGGAACTCGTGTCTTTCAGTAAAAGGAAAATACATAAGTCATGTTCAAGTTCAACAGCTCTCGAAAGCACCTTGTTTGTGAGACACTCGTGGGTCACGGGATCTCGATGGCCCCGCCTCCCCTTACAGAGGTCTCTTCTGAAGGGTGTTGTCTTTCTCAAGGCAACCACTCGAGGGACACCCCTGACCGGTGAGCGTCCACAGTCAGCGGCAAGACCTTGGTCACCGCTGGTGTCGGTGCAGGTGGGGGAGGGGTACCAGCCTCCCTCTAGCCAGTAAGTAGGTGAAGGCAATTTGCTCCCTGTTTTTCAGAGCGAATAGAAGCGTACGTCGAGTTCTACTAGTTACTTGCTGCACATCATGCTCTTGAGCAGGTTCGAGAATTTGAGGGACGAAGGAAACCTCGTGCAGAGTGTCCACCGGAGGCTCCGAGTTGGGGCCCCTGCCAGGCTGCAGGGCTCTTGGCCTCTTTCTGGTCACACACACATAGGATGGATTTCAAACTGCTGTCCTGGGCCCCTGAGGCCGTGCGTCCCATGCTCACTGCGTCCCACCGGCCTCCCGGCTGTTCCTGGGAAGCCCCAGCCTTGCTCCCGCTGCCCCGGGCTGTCTGCGCAGGGCACTCTGTCCCAGAGGTCCCCCAGGCCTCCCTGCATCGCCAAGCTGTCCAAAATGGCACACCTCCTCTCCCCCAGGACTTCTCTTTTCCTTTGCTTCCTTTTCTCCAAAGCACCTGTCACGTTGGGAAATCATCTTACTTGTGCCTGAGCCCCATGGGGCAGACTCTGTCCCGTGTCTTCCCCCCACCCTTGTCCCCACGGTGACCTTGATGAGCTGCTTCACCACCGAAGAGATGGGCTGGGATGAGGGCGCCACCCTGGGAAGGACAGCGTGAGCTTGCGGTCTTCACAGCCAAAGGCACATCTTCACGTAGGGAGCAGTGAGTTCTTTGTATTCGCGTCTTTAAGAGTGAGATGCAGGTCTGCCCCCACCCCCTCCACCCTGCAGTTGCTCCTCTGTTCTGGTTTCTGACACCTGCGTGCGTGTTACTCAGAATGCCAGGGCAGGGCAGCGGATGGGGCTGTGCTGGTTAGGGGGAGGGAGAGAGGGACAGGGAAGGGGGAGGGAGGGGAGCAGCCACTCACTGAGGGAGCAGAATGCACCTTCTCCCCCAGGGCAGGACTTTTAAAGGTCAGCCCACATCAGCAGCAGAACCCGTAGCTTCCTTCACTGAATCCGTGGGGATGGCCATGCCGGTGTTGGCTGCCCCGATTCTCGTCTGCGGGCTCATCTCATCTCAACATCACGCCCTTCTCCAGGGGAGAAACCGCCACCTACTGACCTGACTGTGGGTGACTCCTTTCTTGCTGTGGGCCTACTGCCTTGCCCATTCCAGAAGCTTCAGGTCCTGTGGTCTGACCTTCAAGCGAAGGCGGCAGTGACAGGGGGAGATGAGGGTTCTCTGTTGTGACATCACACAGTAAAGGTGCTGGGGCTGGTGGCAGGAGAGCATAGCAGGGGGTGACCATGGGAGAGGGCGACCCTGGGAGAGGGCAATGGCCCCTGGACTTGGCCACAGTCACCCTCTTGTGAAATGAAGTGTCTGTGAGAAGATCTTCATGCAGCTTTCCCCACAAGCTCTAAGCTGGCTCAGTCTATAGAGATAGCATGTGAACACATACATAATTTCAAGTTTCCTAAAAGCCACACTCAAAATTTTATATATATATATATATATATATATATATATATATATATATATAAAGTGTTTATTTTTGAGAGCGAGAGAGTGAGCACACACATGAGCAGAGGAGAGATGGGGGGAGGGGGTCAGAGGATCTGAAGTGGACTCTGCACTGACCGCAGTGAGCCCGATGCAGGGCTCGACCTCCCGAGCTGTGAGATCACGACCTGAGCTGAAGTCGGGAGCTTAACTGACCGAGCCACCCAGGCGCCCCTCCACAGTATATTTTATTTAATGCAATATTATGTTGTGGGGGAGGAAACATTTTCCTCTATCATTCAGTTTCTTCCGGCTGGTCTAAGAATTAAATTGACCCGAGACAGATTAACAGGAGAAAATCAAATCTAACTTCATACATTCGGGAACCTCACACCCATGAGAGGCTCCAAGACGGAACGATAAAATAAGGTGTCTGTAGCCCTGAGCTAAGGAATGGGATGGGGGCCTGGGGCTGCAAAGGGGAGGAGGGCGATTCACAGGGCGGTAAGGGGCAGGTGTCTGTTCATTTGATGTTTGCCCTGCCACACAGATGGGTCCCTCAGATATATTTATCTCTGCAATAACTCTCATTCTGGGAAGGATTCTCAATTTAGATTCTTCTAGGTAGTTAAGGGAGGGGCAAAGAGTTTCTCTTGAGCCAATAGGGTCTCGATTGCCTTCAGCTCAAAATAGTCCACGTGCTAAAGTGGCACATTCTGGGGAGACGCGCTCTGAACCCCTTCAGCTGAGCCTTTGAAACTTGAAAGAAGTTTTCATGGTCCAGAAGCTGAGTTGGTAGATTGCCACCTACCCTGTTGACCAGCCTCGGTCCTGGGAATAGATCAGGGCAGTTAAGCTGGTGTGACTAATTTCACGCAGTGGTCTTGCAGGTGGACTCCCAAAGTTTGGCCTATTCTGCACAAGCAATCAGGTCATTAATAAGAGGTGTTTCCATGGAAACCAAAGGAAAACACAGGTGAATGGAGCAAGTTCCAAACCCGGTGTCTTGAGTGCTGCCAGTGGGATTTCTGGATGCCAGGCTCGAAGCGTCCCCAGATGGAGGGAGGGCAGGCAGCGGCCATCTGGTGGATTTTCATGGTTTGTGGTTTGAATGTTCCTGGTGGTCCTTCCGAGTGGCTCATGCAGCAACACGTATGAAGGTTGTCTCAACACAGTTGTTGTGGTGATTCTTCTCATCGGGCCACCTCGCTGCCTTTTGCGGGGCGTCGGGGAAGAGGGCAATTCTCATGATGCCAAGTCAAAAGGATGGGGGAGAATTGGAAATGTTAGTTTGGAGAGTCATAGGCAGTTGTTTGAGGAAATCAGAAGAATTCAGGATCTAGTTCAGTTTATAGGCCAATAGCAAACCCACAAAGACCATTCCTCAGAACCAGGATCCTCTGGTATCCAAAATGGTATGTTATTGAGACATAATTTTTCTCTCTAAAGTCACCCTCATTTCCACCAATGATAGCCAAATGGAGACGAATGTGTTTGCAAAGGAAGGCTGGTTTAAACAAACTTGGCCGGATGACTTGCGTACATGCAGCGAGAATGGTGATTGACCCCACAGGCTCTGTTTAAATCTGTTTTGCTGGAACTTTTCATAAGGAACCTTGAGATTGAACATTGAACAGCCTCTCCAGAGGAAACCAAATTGTGACCTTGCACCAAGTGTATTTTGGGGATCAAAGCTCATTGACTTAATTAAAGTAATTCATATCTTAGCCAGTCCTGCGCATGCATGAAATCCCTTTCCAAAGAGTCCTTTCCCACAAGACTTCTACATCTTTTTCACATTCAGACTCGGTTCTGTCTTTTCCCTTCTTAAAATACCAGATTCGCCTTAGGACAGAATTCTTTTCTTTTTCCTCAACCACACCAAAATGCATTTGTATTCCTCCTACCTTTTCCCACCAGAAACACACATCTCATTCTCTGTGTATGGAGCTGCTTCCCATTTGATTTCTGGTGGTTCCAATTCTTTAGCAATTAATGTTCCTGGATTTTCTCTGATTCGGAATCGAGCTGGGTAGTCAGTGAATTGAACTTACCACTTGACACCAAAATTTGATGTTTCACGTGACCAAAAAGATGGGGGGAAACTTTGAGAAATTTGCCTAAAGATTTTTTAAATGCTATTTGCATCTATTCGACACACTTGTTCTTAGCAGTTGTGTTTTGATCACTCGTGAAAATTTTATAAAGCGGTAAAGAGCTAACCAGTCTCCTTCGGTTGTCTTTCTTGCTGGCAAGTCCTGTAACAAGAGATGACAAGAGCTTCTCTTCCTTTGAGTAAAGCGGAGTAGCATAAAAGGATGGTATTTAACGCCAAGGACTGCATGCCTGTTTCATTACACCAACACACTCCAAGTCACTTTTATTTATGAAAGATTAATCCTAGATCACATGAACTTGGAGAACATTTGGGTTCATTTGTTATGATTTCTGAGAGCTTTAGCACAGCCAAGCCTTACAAGATCGCGCCTCAAACCAAGTCTGCAGAGTTCTTTTACATATTAATTTTGGCAATGCCATCCAGTAGTAGGAAACGATCCCACACCCGTAACACATGGGTGTAGACATACACGAAAAGATGCAGAGATCTGCTGCTTTTCTAACATATGTGCTGAAGTTGTGTTCGTTTGCCCAATTTCCAAAGGCTTCCTCTTTCCCTCTGTCTGTCTCTGTTTCTCTGTCTGTCTCTCTTTTCTGATAAGAAATCTCTCCCTAAGGTTTGTTTCTCATTTTTTAAATGTTTATTTATTTTTTTGAGAGAGAGAGAGACAGAGTGTGAGCGGGGTAGGAGCGGAGAAAGGGGGAGACAGAATCCGAAGCAGCTCCAGGCTCTGAGCTGTCAGCACAGAACCCGACGCGGGACTCGAACTCACGAACCATGAGATCATGACCTGAGCCGAAGTCAGACGCTTAACCGACTGAACTGCCCAGGCGCCCCCATAAAGTTTGTTTTTCAAAGAATGGCTCTTAGGTCCCAGAGAAGATGTGGGTAGAAAATGCCCATCACAAAGGCACAGAGAAAGTAGCGAAGTTTCTCCAAGAAGGACTTTGTATTCCTAAGGACAATACTTTTAAGTCTTTGGAGATAAGGAGGAAGGGTTTGGGGATGGAGGAAAAGGACAGGTTAAAGGTCTTTGAATTATTTCTGAGGCTGTATTTCTAGTTTTGCCAGATTTGCAAGTTAAAGACAGTTGCGGGTTGGTCTCGCCATCCAATTATCTTCAATTTGCTTCCTTTCCTTCTGGGTACATAGCTCTAATTTTAACTTAGGGGAGAAAGCCTTAAAAAAATTCCTATCAGGTTCTGAATATCAGCTTCTAATCGAGCTAACTTTTAACTACAGAGCTACTTAAAAAAATATATTCTAAATATCCTGCCCGCTTTCAGCTGGGACAAACAGTAACATAACCCTCCCTCCCCCTTGGGTGTAGGATGGGTCCCCAAGGAGGGACCTTCCCAAGGATGCCACCTTCCCAAGATCCACAGTCCTTCCCAAAGGGAATCAAAAGAAAGAGCCGACAACCTGCATATCCAAGGCAGGCAGAGACTGAGCCAGGTTCTCAGCATGCCAAGTGAGACCAGTAAGAAGGCAGTAGCCGTCCCTGGAAGAGGAAGGATCAGTAACCAGTGGGTCTGGAGTTGGAAAAGAAGGGGCATCGTGAAATTTTATTTTCGTCTTCTGTCGGCTCCTGAGCATCGCCCGGTCCTGTGTAAGACGGGCCTAGGAGAAATTCTGGTCCTGCGTATCCTCTGGGGGCTTGGAGGACGATCTTTCTCATTCTTCTCTAAATTTGGTAGGACCTCCTGAAAAGATCTGCTGCCGTCCAGGGGAAATGTGTTCTCTCGGTGGGAAAGTGGGATATATCCACAAAGGATATTGCCTGGGAAGGCCAGAAGCTGGGGGAGCCTGATGACGGAGCCCACGCGGTGAGCCCTCCTGCCTGTCCCCATGCTTCTACTAAGTCACCTCCTGGCTTTCAGCATGTACATGAGTGACCCACGTGGGCTAGGCCTGGAGGCGAGGCTGCAGAGCTCTCCGTAAATCTTGTAAGAAAAAAAAAAAAAAGGAAACTGAAACAGGCATATGGGGCCGGGTGTGGGTAGGGGAATTCATGTTAAGTTTCATTTCTGTTCAAAGTCTAATTTCTGTTCTTTCATCATGTTAAGGGAGTCCCTCAGGCTAGTCATTATATTTCCTTGGGTCCTCTTTTTAATTTGGTCTCTCCGCAGGTACCAATAAATGGTTTAAGATGAGCACTCTCTAATCTTTTTTTCTTCTCTCAAAGATAGCCAAATCAGAGGGTCTGTCATCTAGCCATTGATGACTGGGATCTGTCAATAATGACTCAAATCAATAAGGCTTTTGATGGAATGATCCAGAGGTGACCTTCCAGGCTTAGAATATATCTTTACCATGGATGCAAGGGGCGTCCGTCAAGTGGTGCAGATGATAGAGCCCCCATGACCCAGAAAGCTCCTTCCCCAAATCAGTCTTAGAAAGCAAAGGACGGTTGGCCATCTGGATGTCCTCTTTGGAGAAGTGCTGATGCACAGGGGCACATGTACCCCAGTGTTCGTAGCGGCACTTTCAACAATGGCCAAATCGTGGAAAGAGCCTAAATGTCCATCAACTGACGAATGGATCAAGAAGATGTGGTTCATCTATACAATGGAATACTCCATGGCCATGAGAAAGAATGAAATCTGGCCATTCGTGGCAATGTGGATGCACCTCGAGGGTGTCATGCTAAGCAAAATAAGTCAGGCAGAGAAGGACAGATACCGTATGTTTTCACTCATAGGTCTAACAGGAGAAACTTAACAGACGACCATGGGGAGGGGAATGGGGGAAAAAGAGTTAGGGAGAGGGAGGGAGGCAAATCATGAGAGACTCTTGAATACTGAGAACAAACTGAGGGCGGAAGGGGGAGGGGGAGAGGGGAAGGGGGATGATGGGCACGGAGGAGGGCACTTGTGGGGAAGAGCACTGGGTGTTACATGGAAACCAGCTTGACAATAAAGTATATATAAAAAAAGAAAGAAAGCAAAGGACTTTGTTGCACAGGTGGTGAGGTCTCTCTAGTGTCCAATGAAAATGTGATGCCTTCAGTCACAGACCTGCTAATCTGTGGCACTGGGCAGGTGCTCCTGGGATAGGATGTTTCCAGCTCTGACAGTGAAGGTGAAAGACAACAACAGCTTTTTATGGACCAGGGTCTCTTATGACAAGCTCCCCAGTGGGCTGGCGCAGTCAGACCAAGACTGTCAGACCCATTGTCTATTTGGGCTGCCCAGTAGGTGCGTGCCTGTATGAATCCTCCGGCTGGCAGGGCAGAGCCAGTATTCTCACTGTCTGAAAAGCCAAGCTCTCAGGACAGAGAACAACACAACAGACAGAAATAATGGCCATTTGTGGGAAGGAAAGGATGGATAAGAACTGTGAGTACTCAGATCAAATACTAGAGTCACTAAGCCCAAGGAGCTAATTCCACCAGTGTTTTCTGCTACTCTAAGTTTCGAAAAGTATTAAAAGGACCCTCCCTCCGTGCTCTGCTTCCTCGGGACTCTGTAAGTAGAGATGCTGTCGAAGTTCTTACCTTGACCAGCTGTCAGAGATCCAGGCTATTTCTACTGCGGCAGCTTCAGGGTGAGCAGTACCCAGTGCTCCAGGTCTCCTGGCTGGCCGTAGGGGAGGAAAAAATTTATTCGACCCTTCAGAGTTTCTTCCGGCTGGTCTAAGAATTAAATTGACACAAGACAGATTAACAGAAGAAAATCAAATTTAATTTTATACATTTGGGAACCCCACACACGTGTGAGGCCTCAAGACAGAAAGTAAAATGAAGTATCTGTGTCACCCTGAGCTAAGGAATGGGATGGGGGCCTGGGGCTGCAAAGGGGAGGAGGGCGATTCACAGGGAGGTAAGGGGCAGGTGTCTGTTCATTTGATGTTTGCCCTGCCACACAGATGGGTCCCTCAGATATATTTATCTCTGCAATAACTCTCGTTCTGGGATGGATCCTCAATTTAGATTTTCTAGGTAGTTAAGGGAGGGGCAAAGAGTTTCTCTTGAGCCAATAGGGTCTCGATTACCTTCAGCTCAAAATAGTCCACGTACTAAAGTGGCACATTTTGGGGAGACTTGCTCTGAACCCCTTCAATGTCGACAAATAATTGAAGTAAAATTACTGGTAAGATCCTTTACACCCTATTCTCATACTAAATCTCTGAAATCCAGTTTATATGTTGGTCTCACAGGACATCTCAATTTTTAAGCCACCAAAATGTCTTTGGAAGTATTTGATCGACGTTTGGAGTGCCTAAAATTGCCAATAGGAGAAGTGGGCGACTCACACGCCCACGTTGTTCCGAAGATACTCAAGTTTTCCAACATGCGAATCAACGTCTTTACAATCAAAATGAACTCAATTATAATTAAGCTCACCACCGCCAGATTGGACGGCGCACTCCTCGCTCCTTGGATGTCCGAGGCCTTAGAATTGCCCCGTGTGTTTACACACTGTCATTGGGAACGTGAATCCGTGCTGCTCTTGTTTTTCCTTTTCTGAGTGGAATCAAGCAGGAGTCCATGTTGGACCGGTGAGGTGTTCACAGTGGGCGTGAGGAACATAAATTATCTGATGTTTCTGTTTCTGTTCAGTAATTTGACAAATGAATGATCTGAGTTCATAATTAAGAAATTAGTTTTTTGAAAAGCTCCATTGGTTCGGGAATTGATGAAGTTAAGACTGTCACATTTCCGGGCGGGGGGTGGGGGTGGAGGGAGTCACATCTCCATGAACAAACACGGTGTTAATGACTGGTGCCCAGCTGTGCGTCAGGATGTGGCAAGTTGAAAGGACAGAGGTGCACTCCAGCACTAGAATATTCTCGCTACAAAGCAGGATTGATGGCGCCAGAGAGCTCCACACCAGTGGCATCCCCCTGGTGCCCAAAGCCACCCGCTCAGCCAAAATGCTGTCGTAGCAAAGAAAAATCTTGTTTCCTGGCCCCTTGGGTCGTGGGGAGGATTGGGTTGCCTACAGACAGTAATAAGCCAGTAGGGATCTATTAGTGAGTAATTTCATTCTAAAAATATGAGCTTACTTTCTGTAATCACTTTTTAAAGACCTTTTTAAAAGACAAGTCGATTCCATCAACTGCTATTAGCATCTCCTTGGATTTAGCAAAAGAAAGCAGTAGGAAAGGGCCAATCAGATAAGAACAGCCATTGAGTGCCTACTGGGTGCCGGGCACTATGTAAGCGAGGAAGGGGTGTGCTCAGCCTTGTGTGTGTCTTACTACAGAGGTGACATTTCTGCTGGGCATTGAGGGATGAATAGGAGTTGGCCAGAAAAAAGATTTGAAGAACTTAGGCTCAAAAAGCTCTTAGCTGGGAAGCGGTGACAGATCACACGTTCGTAAGGCATGGAGGTGGAGGGCAGAGAGAAAGAGCAGAATCTGGAAAATGGTGCTGCTGTCAGAAAGGAAGGTCCCAGAACATCAGGGCAAGGTGTTGAGACTGTCGTGGAGAGCTAGAGGCTGCAGAGTCAGGAGACTCCACCTTACAATTTCTGGCATTAGCTTTCTGGTGGGCAGACAAGGTAAGGGCTAAAGTACTCTGAAAAGTACTATGATCTGAAGTATTTTCGGAGGTTTTTCTACTCAACTGCCAGGAGCTCCTGTCTGCCCTTGTGAATTACAACCAAATCACCCATCCGCTTCCTTCCAGTTAATTTGTCCTGCTAAGCCTGAGCCCGTTGATGAGTTTTCTTGATTTTGATGATATGCTCAAGGGACCGTTTAGTTCCTGCACATCTGACGTGTGTCTAAAGGCAAAGTTGACAATGAGTGCCGGGCACCTAGAAGCCACCCGGGTTCCAGCTCCGTGACTGCTGACTTTGGTCAAGACGTGAGCTCCCTGGGACTCAGTTTCCCCATCTATAAAGTGGAACAAGTAGAGTGTCTGGTCTCCAGGGTTTCCCCCGTCCTGGAATCCTACTCAACGTTAGACTTTCTGTGAAATGTCGGTGGTTTAACCCTGACGAGCCCACCTCACCCCTAAGTTAACTCCTTGCTGATTCTGAAGTCTGGCTGTAGGCGGATGTCAGGGCTCTTTGAGATGGTTTCTGTGCCATCCACACACAAGTTTCTGTATCTTGTGTGAAATGAGTGAATGAAGGGATGGATGGATGAATGAATGAATGAATGACTCAATGGTTGTGATTTAAGTTCTTATGGGGCCTGAACATGTCCACATGTCCCTTCCCAGCTGCCCTGAACGCAAACCCCAGCACCCCGGGGCTGCCCCAGGATGCCAGACCGTGTCACGTGTGTTTGTGCCCCCTCAGTGAGGAGCTCCCCTTCGTCTTTCTTTACTGTTCCCCCACAGGTGGTGATGCATAGGGCGTTTTTTTACTTGTATTATGATTTTTTAAAAATTTATAATAGTGGCCATACACAGAGTGCATGGAAAACCCCGTGCACGCGGCTAGGTCCCCTCCACACCTCCACGCACACTTGTACCTCCTTCCATGCCATTCTTACAACATCTGGAAGTGGGCATTGTTAGCCCCGTGGTGTAGCTGGGGAAGCGGAGATCCAGAGAACCTATTTTGCCCACGTAACTGATCTGCGGAGGAGCCAGAATTAGAACACTGGTCTTGATTCTTTCGGGCTCCCCAGACTGCTTTCTTAGACCCACTTTTAGGACGGCCTCAAGTATGCCCGAGGCCCCGGGGCCAGTAAGACGTGGACCGTGCTTCTCAATACGCCTTCTACGTCATGTTGGATCTCAACAGAATGCAGTTTTTTTAAAAGTTTATTTACTTATTTATTTTGAGAGAGAGTGCGTGTGCAAGTTCACGTGTGCCTTGTGGGGGAGGGGCAGAGAGAGAGGGAGGGAGAGAGAATCCCAAGCAGGCTCTGCGATGTCAGCGCAGAGCCTGATGCAGGACTCGAGCTCACAAGCCATGAGATCATGACCTGAGCCGAAATCAAGAGTCAGACGCTTAACCGCCTGATCCACCCCGGCGCCCCTCAGTAGGATGCACTTTGAGAAGCACTTGCTCGGCCCTGGGCTTGTGAGAAGCACTGAGTGTGCAGAGGTGAACGAGGCCTGTCTTGGGGAGCTCACCTTCTAAGGGAGGAGACAAACCGATGGGTGTCTGGGATTCCCAGAACCCAGAGACACAAAGTGCCAGAAGACTGTAGATAAAGATCTCTTCTACCTCTAAGGATCCGGGAGGGCTTCCTGGATGAGAAGGCAGCTGTGCTCATAGTTAAGAACTAGGGGTGATTTGTTCATGGGAGGGCCGAGTGGCGTGATTCCGGACAGAGCGGAGGGTGAGCAGAGGCGAGGAGGAGGCAACGTGCAATCAGATGTGTGTGCTTACAAAGGTCTGTAATGGGCGTTTGGTTAAACCAGTTTACCCGGCTGTGCGTGCAGTGAAAACCCAGGCTAATGCAAAGCCTTCCCATTCATGGCACATTAACTTGTCATTTTCTATACAAACAGTCAAGCAATACTTTTTTTAGCTGGGAGAAATTGCTTTGCATAATAACCTACTTCTTTACAAAATTATTTCTTGATGTTTGAAATTTTTCCCCGAGGAAGTCTCAGGGAGGGACTGACAGTCTTTACTGTCTCCCTGTTTGAGGCGACAGCAGATGCCCCCACGTAGCAGTGGGGCTTGGGGACATATGGGAAGAGGTGGGGCCACGTCTGGAGCAGGGAGCCAAGCGTGCCGAGGGTAGGAATCCTGGATCCGGAGTAGAAAGAGCTTCCTGAGTTGTGCAGACGTTGGGGATGCGTGGGCCAGAATGCTGATCTCGATTTCTGGAGGCGCAGAACAATGGGCGACCGCTCCCAAATTACAGTAATCACTAGATGCTTGGGTTGTGCCCGAGTACACCCAGCTAGAGCACGTGGACTTGAGACTCGAACCCAGCTCTGTGTAACACGAAAGCTTTTTGGCTTTCATGTATACTTAACTTAAAAAAAGAAAGTTACAAGAAGAATTTTTTAAATGTTTATTTTTTTGAGAGAGAGATAGAGAGCAGGGGAGGGGGAGAGAGAGAAGAGAATCCCAAGCAGGCTCCGCACTGTCACCACAGAGCCCGACGCGGGGCTGAAACCCGCGAACCGTGTGATCAGGACCTGAGCTGAAACCAAGAGTCGGACGCTTCACTGACTGAGCCACCCGGGTGCCCCGAGAAGAATTTTTTAAGGGAAAAAGGACAAAGACATTTCGCAAACAGCATACAGAAAAATAGCAAATTCTAAGACACATTTTAATAAGCGTATGAAAAGATGTCCAACCTCTTAATGAAAAGCAAACCAAACAGCTGGATACCTCTTTTATTTCTTACGTTGGCCAAAAACTGAGACAGCAACAGTAATCCAGGCTGACAAGGGTCCGAGGAAATAGAAATTCTGGCAGCGTGTGCCGCTAGTCACGCGACGGGGGCTGTTACTGTAACTTTGTTAGGACAAGTCAGGGCCCTTTCGATGGAAGACCTTAGCAGACCCTGCCCTAAAGAAACAAGGCATCTGTCATCTTCTTGGCTGGCGTGACAGCTGGGGTAGAGGAGAACCAGTTTTGCCTGATAGTAGCTGAGCCCGGTCGTCTGCGGACCCCCAACCCCGCAGCACGGGAGCCCCCCGGCCGCTCAGGGCGTTGGCTGCCCTGAGCGCTGTCCGTGGTGCTGGCCGCTCGGTGGGTGCCCTCCGGAGCTGCAGCCCAGCCCTCCCGTGCCCACTATGGACTCCTGCTCCCAGGTCCCTGCCCAGAACCTGAGTGCTGGATTCCACCTCTTCAGTAATGCTTGCGGACCGTAGAGAGCCCGAACACTGAAAACTAGTGCTCCCTGTAAATCCGCCATCTAGAGATGGTCCCTTGTGATGTCCGACGTGTTGCCTTCTTGTCTTCTGTGAATTTTTATGATATAGTTGAGGCACTTTTATACTCTACTGTGCGCCGCTGAAGTATTCTCCCACCTTCTTAAGAACGCCTTGCGAGCATCCTTTTGATGGCTTCAAATCAGTCTGTGATTTGGCTAACGATAATGTAGCCATTTTTGTAGTTAGCTACCATTTCTTGGGGACGTGTGTGCTCGTAACATGATATTAAGGTATTTCAGCCATTACTTCTCATGTGCAAAAGGGCTTTGAGATGGGGGTGTTATTATCTCCAACTTTGCAGATGTTGAAACTGAAGTGCAGAGAGGTTAAGTAAATTGGCCAGGATCACACAGCTCAGTAAGGGGCAGAGATGGTTTCGAATGCATGGCTGTCTGATGACAAAGGTCGTGATCTTGCCATTGCACCACACGGCCCCCTGCAGCTTTTATAGACAATGTTTAAATAAAGCATGTGTCTACCACAGTTTACGTGTCCGTCACCAGGGAGGTGGACATCCAGGTGGCTTTTAGAAGCCATTGTCCCCTTGAATGCGCCCGTGGACTGAAAACCCACTACTTGGACCAGGAAGTTCTATTAACAACAATAGCCATGGTTTTAGCCACAAAGCAGTCTGAGTGGTCCAGCCGATCACTGCCACCTTCATCCCACTTCACTGCCCCCCCCCCACCATCCCCACGGATGACAGGTCCCCCCATCCACTCTGGCCTCATTGTTGAGCGTGGATGAGCTGGGGCTCCAGGACCTGTCACACAGCAGGTGCTCAATACACATTTGTTGACATGAAGATGATTGGCCGCAGGTTCCTGGGGACCTTGGCAAACTTCCCAATTCCAGCAGTTGCCCACAGATCGGCCTTGGGTGCAGCTTCCTGTGCGGGGAGGTGCAGGGGCTGCAGAAGGGGCCAGCACACCTGCCCCTCGTTGTCTGGACCCCACTTTAGGTGCTTCCTAGTGCTCACAGCCTTCCTTTTCCCGTGACCTGAGGGGCGCCTCCAGAGAGCATGTCTTGGAGATGACAGGCGTGCTGATGGCTTGCTCTGGATGAGACCCTGAGGGTCACGCATCCCAGCGCCCCTCCGTTCTCTGAGACTCAGTCTGCCCAAGCCACCTAGCCACGTAACGACAAAGTGGGGCTACCGCCCAGGCCACATCCCCAGGTCAGGTCTCTGCTCCCAGGAGCTCCAGTGTGGTCGATGCCACTCGGCATCAGCACAGCCCAGAGAACCCGGGCTCCGGGGCTGGAGGGCCTGCGTTCCGTCTCTGCTGTGCTGTGTCTCAAGCGCAGCCCTTCCCCTCATTGTCTTAGTTTTTCATCCGTAAAATAGGATTCGGAAGACCTGCTCCAGAGGCTAGACGCTCAGGGCTGAGAGTGTCTGCGGACGTGCTCTGCGGACTCTGGCCTGGGAACGTTTTGTGTTCCAGCAGCGACTCTGTCTTCAGCCCACGTGCCGCCCCCGAACATCGTGTCCGTCATGCAGCCGGTGCTCCATAAATGCCGACTGAATCAACTGTTGTTAACAGTAACCAGTCAGTGTCACTGATAAGACGGAATGGGAATTCCTGGTTGCCGGTGACAAGAGAATGGGCAAGAATGAGAATGCCAGGGGTGTCCGGTCCAGGCTCGTTGGGGGCACAGTTAAATGGAGACGTAGGGACCCTGGTGGCGTGGTCCCCGGTCACTGCAGCCATGTCTGTCCAGCAAGGCTCATACTTTGGGAGCTGAGAGAGTGTATGGAGAATAAGGGGCTTCCGAGCATAGTGGGCTGAACGGGATACTTAATGGGCAGTTGGTCCTCGAAAGGGGCTCAGACGATCTCTGGGGCCCCCTCTCATCTTACAGGACACAAAACAGATCTAAGATCGTAAGGGACTTGCTCAAGGTTGTACAGAGACAGACGTGGGGACAGTTCAGTGTTCTGTGTGACAGGTCCGTCCCCCTGCCACTCCCACGCCATAGAATGTAGCCACCTCCACAGTAGATACAAAAGGCGCCAAGGCGGTCATGCCCCTGCCTCTGCTGCCCAGCCCCGGGGAGAAACCAAAGCGGGCTCGGCTACGGGGAGCAAATCTGAGTCTGGGCAGGTTTGCAAGCAGGGCACCAAGAGCATCGTGATAATCAGCCCGCAACAGACTGCATGCGACTTCCAACGTGCTGTTACCCAGTTGAACTGAGAAAATCGATGTCATTAGCCTAATTATGTGGGCTCTGTTTATAGACTCTGATGCTAGGCGCCAGGGGGTGTCAAAATAAGGACAGCACGTTGCAAAACACGAAG
The DNA here is from genome assembly GCA_028646485.1 of Cryptoprocta ferox. Taxonomy (NCBI): domain Eukaryota; kingdom Metazoa; phylum Chordata; class Mammalia; order Carnivora; family Eupleridae; genus Cryptoprocta; species Cryptoprocta ferox. The sequence continues at coordinate 188,240,985 of CM053567.1, forward strand.
GGAGGTGGCTGTAAATACCCTGTTGTGAATCCTGGTGCCAGTGCGTCGCTCAGCGTGCCCACAGCGGCGGGGAGGAGATGACAGCACTGTGCCCTGATATGTCACCGGCCCTCGGATTGCCTCATCGGGTGGACGAAAAGGAGAGAGGGACGGAGGAAAGGCAAGACCTGGGACAGTCATAAAACCGAAGCATGTAACGTCCCCTTTGGGCCGTGTTTTCTTCAGGAGGAAATGGACATCGTGGGTGTGAAGGCTCTTACGTCTCCCCCCGAAATGCCGCCTGATGCGGGGGCTTGGGCTCCCTTGGGGAAAAGGACACTTGGCTGGATTGTCACCCCTCATGTGGTCTGCATTTCTGCCTGGCCCCTCAAAGCCACCGGCCTTCTAAAGGGAGGGTCCGGGCCAGCGCGGGGGAGGGCAGACGGCTCTCACAGCAGCCAGAGGAGAAGCGTCGGCCTGGCCGCCCCCTCCCCCCGGCTCCCAGAGACACTGGGGGCTTCCCCTCTGCTTGGGGCACCTGTTCCTTTCTCCTTCCTCCCATCCGCTGCCATCCCGGGGCTGCTGACCTCCCGAGCCAACAGCAGGGATGTCAGCGGACCGGGTCCTACATGTCCCCCCTCCTCCAGGTATCATAGACACAACTCACGGACTGGGGGCATCCAATCACTACTTTCTTAGCCGAGGTCTCGGTGCTCCAGGGCAGCTGCGGCGTGCTCCGTGTTTATAATCACATCTGCTGTGATCATCAGCCTCCTGCGCGCACGGCCTCTTGCCGCCGTTGGATGCATGTGTCCCTCTCATGCTTAGTGATCGCGACTCTTCACTCAGTTGGCTGGGATGCGTCCTCAAATGCAGGTCCTGAGCACGAGTGGGAGGGTAATAATACAGTGAAAGCTTCTGTGGCCGAAATGGGGATAAAGTCTGGTTTTTCTGGCCCGGGGGTGTTGCTCTTGCCTTCTGGACTTATTATTATGTTTTTTAATGTTTATTTACTTTTGAGAGGGAGAGAGAGCAAGGGAGGGGCAGAGAGAGAGGGAGACAGAGGAGCCGAAGTGGGCTCTGCGCTGACAGCAGCGACCCCGATGCAGGGCTCGAACTCACGAACCGAAGAGATCTTGACCTGAGCCGAAGTCGGACGCTCCGTGGACTGAGCCACCCGGGCGCCCCTGGGAATATTTTCTGACTCGGCCACGGTTGGATCGCACCCTGACCGTATCCAGAATTTCGGAGTCACCCTCTTTCCTCTCAAACATCCGGAAGGGGTGGCCTGTGTGCCTAACATTCAGCATTAGAGACACGCCTCCCGCCCATCCAGGCCTTCGTTCACTCTGCCTGCCTGTCTCTCTCCTTGTGGTAAACGTGTGCCAGGTGGCCGGCGTCCTCTGGGGGACTCTGCCTGGGACGTGCTGGGTGCTTCTGTGCACATTTCACTCTGTGCCTCTGACCATCGCTCTGTCACATGTGAGCCTCCTCCTTGGTGACACCTGGCAGTTTTGAGGCTAAATCCCTGTGCTCTCATCTCCGAGGCCACTTTCCCCCCTCCTCTGCTACCTGCGGGGAAAGCTCCAGAAGGATTTCTGCCATGTCCCCAATTCCTCCTCTGTGTGTAAACTCTGCCTTTCACGTCTCTTTCTCTCGGGACGCCGTGTCCTCTCACATCCTCCTGAGGGTGCCGGCGACAGGTTTCCCTGTTTTCTTCACGATTCGGGGCTAAGTCCTTTTCAGAGAGAGCGCGTTTCTCTGAGTCGTTAGGGCAGCGTTCCTTCCAGCTCGGAGGCTGCGCCCATTCGCAGGCCCCGTGCTGGTTCTTTCTTCTATTTTTCTGTTCACGCATCTTTGACAGAGAAGTGCCCATGGGCAGAAGGCGGTGCGGGTCATCGTGGCCGCGTCGCTGTCCGCGTGGGCCCCGATGGCCTCCCCTGCCCGCGGCCCTGGCAGGTGCTCTCTGCATTTGGTGCCCTGTCACGTGGTGTCGGTCAGCACTTCTCCTTGATGATTCCCCCTCCCCCTGGACAAGTCACACACCCAGCGCCCTGCCCCAGGGTGCCGTCCGCCCGCTGCCAGGCTGTCGTGGTCCCCTTACCAGACCCCCTGCCCCCGTCACATGTTCACGGAGAGATTTTGTCCCTGACAGGGAGAGGCAGATGGGAGGGTCCTGGAGCAGTGCTTGGGCCACGTCGGAACGGCCCCCACAGTGGCAGTGGCCGCCCTGTCCGGTGGCCAGGCGTGGGTCCGCAAGCCAGACAGCAGAGGGCGGGCAGGACAGCGTCTCGCTCCGCCGGACGGGACAGAGCCACCCATTCAGGTTACGTGGGAGCTGCCCCACTGGCTCCTTGATCCACTCCCGTGGCACTGCGGCCCGTGGGCGTTTCTCTGGTGGTTTGGCAGTGGGGGAGGCGGGCAGTTTTCTGTATTCTTGTCCAGGTTGTCAGTACTGAGGTGACAGTCATGATTTTCTGTGCCGGTGTGGGTGTGTGCGAGGGATGGGATCCAAAATCCTCTGAATCTGGAAACGTCTTAGCGTGTCTGAGGCCCGTGTGGCACAGGCTGTGACAGCCACCCTCGGGCCGGGCGGGGCTGGGCGTCCGCTGGTCCCCGTTTCTCCGGGAAGAGACAGAGGCTCAGAGACAGTCACCGCTAGGTAAGTGGCCAGCCAGCGGCTCGAAGCCAAGAGTGTCCCCTTCTCAGTTCCTGCTCTTTTCCCTGCAAAACGGGAGGAAAAATCAGGTCGGCGTCTCTCCTGTTGGCCCCGCTGTGCTTAGTGTTTTGTGCATTTCCGGATAATTGCAGGCAATTGGAACGTCCCCAGGCCCTTCTGTCACACCGACGCCCCCTCCCCATCACAAACGGAGGCCAGGGAAGACTGGACACGAGCCGCAAAGCATATCTGGCGGTGTTTGAGTGCAAGAATTACTCAAAATGCAACAATTGGTCCCCACGGCGAGGGCGCCGCATGGCAGCCGCGCGGCCTCGCCTGAACTCACCCGCTGTGTGGCCTTGGGCGTGTCGCTTCACCTCTCTGTGCCTGTGTGCTCCTCTGTGAGAGAACGATGGTCCCTCCCTCCCAGGCCGCAGCGGGGACTAAACCGGCTAATCCTGCGGGACGAAGCTGGGGCTTCTCCTGGGACGAAACGAGTAGTGTTCTCGGGAGCGTCGCTCCGCACAACCCGGTGTGCGGGCAGACCCCGCCCCTGCCCCCGCACGCACACAGTGGGGCCTCCTTCTCGGCCCCGCGGCCCGGGACCATCTGTCTTGCGCACCCCCCACCCCTGTCCTGGCTGCCCCGGCGGATGTCCCCGAAGCCGGCCAGAGCGTCCTGGGAGCCAAACTAACCCAGGCGGCAGATGAAACGCAGCAGGGCCGTTTCAGCCCGTGGAGACCAGCGGCGCTCAGAGAGTCAGACCCCTCCGTCCACCGATCGGGGAGGGACAGGAGACCCGACAAAAGGCAGGCGAGCGAGCGGCTTGCCTAGAGTCTCCGGCATGGAGTTGACGTCCCTTTCTCAGCCTGTGCGGCCGAGCCAGGACCACACCGACTGCCTCCTCCTGCTCCGGCCTCTCGGCTTCCCCACCCTGGGCGGGGCGGGTGGGGGGGGAGGTCTGGTTTGTCAGAACACAGACGGGAGGGACTGATGGACTCCAGGGGTCTCATCTCCCCGGACCGCTTTCCGCCCACCTCCATTCCCTCCAGACCCCACCACGTCCTGTCCTTGGAGCCCGCCATCCCCCCCCACCCTGGCCTCCGACCCTCCCCCCACCAGGTGCCCGTGGCCGCCAGCACTTTGTTCCCTCCCTCCTTTGTAGGTCACCCTGGGGGTGATGAAGCGGGTGTGGGCACCGGGGACTCCCGCACGGAAGGGCCTTTGTGTTCAGAGTCCGTCGCATGTGTATTTTCTTCTTGACATTTTTCCTCTACTGTCCCTGACGCACATGTAATTCTTCCGCTTGGAAAGAAAGGACTAGACTTAGATCAATGGCATTCTCCCCCGCCGTCGCCCTTTTTTTTACAGTTGAGGAGAAATTCACGTAACATCAAATTGAACGTCTTAAAGCGAACAGTTTCAGCGGCATGTGGCGCATTCGAAGTGTTTGGACCCACCCGCTCCGTTCCGTGCCGGCACATTCTCATCCCCCAGAAGAACCCGCACCCACGAGCCACCCCTCCCGGCCCGCCTCCCGCCAGCCTGGCCACCTTCTGGACCCCTCCTCCCTGTGGAATCTCCGTGTCCGACTTCCGTACTGGCCGTGACATTTTTGCGGCTCTCACACCGCGGCCTGGGTCGCAACTTCATTCTGCCTAATGACCAAAGGGCGTCCCACCCCGTGGAAGTGCCACCGTTGGCTCCAGCCGACGGACATGCGGGGGCGGGGGGGGTTGCGCCTTTCGTGAGCAGTGCTGCCGCGAGCGTGCGCGTATCTGAGTGTTCGTTTCGGTTCTCCGGGGACAGACACCTTAGACATACGTGATTCTCAAGAACCCGACGACGTCCCTGGAGGAAAGGAAGGAATGTCAGTGTGATCACGGTGCCTCTGTGACAGATGCCAGTCCCTGGGCCCAGCTCCAAACACCTACAGGAATGTGTTAGTCCTCAGGACAGCCCTGCGAGGCAGGGACCCTTATTAGCCCTGTCACAAGATGAGGAAACTGAGGCCCAGGGATGTGAACTAACTCCCCTAACCTCGGTCAATCAATAAATGGCGGACGCAGGTTTGGGCCGGATGTGCTGGCTCCAGGGCCCACACCCTTCCCACCATGGGGCGTTCTTTTCGGGATCGAGGGCAGGTGCACGGGGGTGGAGGAGGCGCAAACCTCAGCTGGAAATTTAGAACAACGCCTTGGCGGCTACCGATGTCAGAGATGCGCACAAGCCGTCCTGGGAGGGAGTGAACTCCCCGTCCCGAGGGGCATGCAAACAGAGGCAGCAACCACTTGGGAGAACATCGTTGAAATGAGTCTGCCCTTGCTTGGATGGTGAGCCCTCTATCCCTCAGATACGGGCTTTCCAGACCCTGGTGCTGCTCTGTGTTTGGAGAGGAGGAGAGTTGAGGGGTTTTAGGTCCTATTTGGGCCACCTGTTCGCGACCCCCAGGCTAAGCTTGGGTCTCCCCCTCTGGCACCACCATGGCCGGGTGGGTTTGTCACTTAACGAATGTGCCAGCCCCGACCTGGGTACGCAGGGCGCGTAGGAGTTTTCCTTCTGTTGGGGTGCCATGGTCAGGATTAGAGCTGAGGCTGACAGGCGGCCGGCTCTGAGCAGGTGCTTGGTCAATGGGGCTGATGAGGGCACGGGGGCAGGGGGGGGTTCCCGTGGGGTTGCCATGGAGACCCACCCTGCCTGGAGTCCCCTCTACCGGGTGCCCCATGGGTGCTCACGGGGAGGACCGGATGAGATGCAGGCTGGGCTCTGACCTGTTTGCCCGCCTCCCATCACTGTCCCTGCCGCCTCCCTTCCTGCCAAGGGAGGGTGGTGTCCCCACGGCACCGGCTTCGCGGCGGGGGGGGGGCGGTGTCTCCAGGAGCAGTGCCACGGGAGCACCGCAAGGGAGCACCGCCAAGGAGCACGGGTTCCTGCCAGCAGGACTGTGCTCAGGGAGCCGGGGAGCCGGTGCGGGGATGTTTTTTGTTAAAGAATCAATTTGTCACCTCAGTAGCAACAACAACGCAAAGGCAGATGCTTCTTTGTAACAACAGAACGCTCTATGGGCCTTTCAAACCAATTTCTGTACCTGTAAAGAGTGGCTCTGCAGGACTTGTCAGAGTCCCTGGGGACAGAGTTTTCCTGTCTGTGTGACAGCTCACAGCCTCCTTTGTCCTCTGCCCCGGGGTCCCCAGGGAGGGGTCAGAACAGGCATTACCGCAGGGACTGCCCCCCAGCTGTGTCTCCCTGAGTAAGAAAATGGCTTGTCGGTGAAAACGTCTGTGGCCCCAACACGCCTTCTTCTCTTTCATCAGCTGACCTGTGGCTCTGGCGCAGTTTTGGGCTGAGAAATGCCCCGGGTGGAGCTGGGCCTTGGATTTCTTTAGGCCGATGGAACATGCGGCCTCTGCGTTGTTTTATTATTATTGTTGTTGTTGTTGTTGTTGTTGGAAGGAAAGGCTGTATTTTAACTTAGACTCTGAGTGTGTGGAAATCTCCACGTGCATCCTGGGTTGTTGGGCTCGGAGCCTGGGGTCGGCTCTGGCCCCGCCCATTTGAGGAGCACCTGAGGAACCAGCTTTCCAGAGAATTCAGGGTCAGTTTGGTGCACAGGGGGCTAGTGGGAACCCCAGTTTGGAGTCTGAGAATCGAGGCTCCGTCTGCGGACCGGCAAGGGCCTGCCCTGTGCGCAGACTCCCGACAGTCGCTGGGGCTGAGAGGTCCCCGTGAAGGCGTTCCGTCTCCCATCTTGGAAAACTGGGGTCGGACGTGCGTGGTTCAGTGGAGAACTGGCCTGGGCTCCGGCCTGGAGGAGGAGGGAGCTGGTCCAGAGACGGACCCGTGTTGGTTCGTTCATTCATTCATTCGTTCATTCACTCGCTCGCCGTGCGGGGTGGTGAAAGCTCAGGCAACAGCGTGGCCGGGACTTTTGCACTTCGGCTTCTTTGTTCTGCTTTTTGTTTTCTCTCTGTCTCTCTCCAAACACAGAGGAGATGGCAGCTGGCTCAGCCCAGGTGGGGACACTTCACAGAGGACGTGGAAATTGAGTTGGTTTTCTAGGGTCTGTTAGCAATTCAGAACACAGTGGATAAGCATTGTGGGCCTGGAGAACAGCATGTGCAGACACACAGGGCTAAGAGTGTGGCCTGTTTGGGAGATGATGAGCCTCTTGGTACGCCTGGGGCACCGGGGCAGGGGGTAGGGGGTTGGGGGGCGGGGGTGGAGGACAGAGGTGTCTGTCTGGGGCCCCCCCACCGCACACTGCGGCAAAGCGGCCCTTGCATTCCGTCTGGGGTCCAGTGAGGAGGCCACCGGAGTAGCGGGGGGTGAGGATGGAGAGGGCCGTGCTGGAGGCTGCTGTATGGGTGACGGCAGCCGTGGTGGCAATGTTGGTAAGAACGGGGACTTTAACGGGTGTGTGCCCTTGCCGTAAGCAAGCTTCTAAGCACCTTGCGTGTAGTCATACTCAGTGACCATGTCGTAGGAACTACGATACCCTCCCCTTCTACAGATGAGGAAACTGAGGCTCAGAGAGGCTAAGTAAGGTCACACAGCTTGGAAAAGGCGGCGTGAGATTTGAACTCGGACCATCTGGATTCATCTGATACCTAGACGCCCACAACTGGGCGGAGACGGCCGATCTGTTCGTGAACCCGGTGGAGGGATGGTGTCACCGTAGGGGCCCGGGGACACCGAGGGTGAGGGTCAGGGAGCGTTTATCCAAGACAGCGGGAGTGGGGACAGTGTTCAGTGCATGTCTTCAGCCTGAGCGGAAAATAGGAAAGAAACGTGTGAGCGGGGCACGCGTACTGCGCCGGGGAAGCAGCCTCGCTTATTTGGAAAAAAGCCTTAAACCGAAAACATGACCTTCTCCAGCGATTTGTCCCAACATTAAATAATGACTAATTTGAATTTAAATATGTGGCAGAAAATTATGCTCGGATCCCTTCTGCTGGAAAGGATTCGGGCTGTTTGATTGCTGAATGAGTCATGCATATTCATAGCTGTGATTTAATCTTGCCAGTTGGATTCTCCGTGTTATTTGCTAACTTGGACGGAAAGGCCTGGTGGAGACAGCGCAGGGAGGTGTGAATCAGGGACGTGAGCAGGAGTTACCGCGGGCCAAGGGAGAGCACTGGCCCCGGAGTCCGGGCTCTGGCTTCCCCGCTCAGCCTGGCATTGGGCTTCACGTTTGCGTGCTGTGGGTAGGGCCCCTTGTGGAAGGCTAACAGCCTCTCAAAGAGGTCCAGGCAGTAATCTCGGCTCCTGCCCACAGCCTGCGCGACATGGCAGAAGACTGATCCCCGGTGATCCCCGTGGTGATCCAATCACGTGGGTCCCCAAAAGCAGAGACGCTTTCCAGGCTTCGGTCAGAGGGAACATGATTGGAAGAATGGCAGAGATGTGCAGTTTGGCAGAGGGCCCCGAGTGCAGCCTGGCCCATTAAGTGGGGACTCCCGGGCCTGGGGGCCCCACTGTGGGGCTGGCCCTCACCCCTTCTCAGGCTCTGGCCAGCAGAAGCCCCTGGAAGTCTGGCTCTTGAGGATTCAGGGTGACCCTGGGTGGGGTTAGCTTTGGAGAAAACCTGTCCCTCTCTGCACCCCGCGGGGCTCTCTGGAGCAGCCTGGTGGCCCCGAAGGATGCCTACGGAGGCCTTGGAGGCGGTGGGGCCGGTGTCGGGGGGGCCCCCACCGCAGGGAGGGATGGGCCCGTGTCTTTCCTCGGCCGCCTATTTGTCTGGGGCCCTGGTGAGAAGTGAGAAGCATCTCTGTGCTTCTGTGTCAGCCTCCAGGGCACATTTGAGGTGCCTCAAAGGATTATAAGGGACCATTTCAGAAAAGCCCAGCAGACCGCAGGCGAGGGGAAAAAAAAACCCTTTAAACTGGCAAAGCAACTGGGACGCCGGCCTGGCTTTTTCCAGCCCCACATGCAGCCTCGAGCTTTTTCCCTTTATCGTTTCAAAAGATCAGCCTCGGTTTGGACCACTCGACAAAGCCCCTTTCATTTTCTCCAGGGCTCTGTTATTTACAGCGGGCCTGCCTGTTCGTTATTTTTGGGGGCTTTACCAACAGGCCACTTTCATCATGCCGTGGCCACTCTCATTAGTATTTAAGAAAAAAAAAAAGTCGCAGGCTGTCCCGGAATATGCTAGCATCCTGTGACGGTGGCAGTGAGCCTGGGTGGCCTCATTCTCTGAGCAGAAGAAGATGGTGCTCACCCACACCAGGTGTCCTTTCCTTGTGGCTCCGTGGCCAAATCCACTCCCTGCCCCATTACACGGGGCATGGCCACATGGCAGAGGAAGCGATGAGGGTCGCTTCCAGGCCGGGGCCCCGAGAAGCTTCGCTCTCCCTCCCCATCTCAACGGATGAGAAAGCCAAGGTTTGCAGAGCGCAGAGGCCCTGAGGGGCCGGTGGAGCCAGCCTTTGTCTGCCCACCGCAGACACAGCATGACGGAGTCGGCATCCGCTGACGTGTCCGGGTGCTGGGGCCGCAGCTGAATTTGCCCAAGACCTAGCCTACCCTTCCGGAAATAGAATCCCTCTTCCATACTATTGTGAGAAATTGTCGAATGAATGAACGAGTGAGTGAATGAATGAATGACATATACCAGCGAACGAAACATCGGGCTCCTGGTAGGCGGACAGGAAGTGCTAGTCGTTTCCCCCTACTCGAAAGTGAAGGCTCTGGTTACGTACGGCTGCGTAACGAAGGGGCCCAGACTAAACACCGCGGATCCGGCATATTCTGCTGGGGGCTGCGGGTGGGTGGGCTCGGCTGGGAGGACCTCACACGTGCTTGCAGCCAGACTCCCGCTCGGGGAGGACGCGGTCCTCTGGCTGCCGTGCAGACGGCCCATTTGTGATGCGGTTGCTTTTTATAGGGGCTCGCCGGGCTTGTGTGTCACACGCTGTCTGCAAAGTGCCCTTCTGCTGCCAAGGCTCTGCTCTTTGACTCAGGGAAAATGCTGTTTAATTAGCCAGCTCAAAAAGACGCCCAATTATGAGGGAAATTGGGCTGGAAGAACCTGCTTTTTCAAATTTTCTCTCCCTCTGTGCTGAAACCCCTTCCATCCGTCCAAGACCAGCTTGTTAATTTTTTAATGTAATTTTAAGTGGAGGTTCTCGGAGGAATGCGCATCCTTCTGGAAGCTGGCTGAGAGCCGCGTGCTTGCCTCAGCACCTCATGGCTCACTGGGGATGGCCGTGTCTCCATCGGGGCCTCTCCGGCTCCACTAGCATTTGCGGAGCGCCCGCCAGGCCGGCCACACGCACGCGGTCCAGCTTTCCAGGCACCTGCCTCGTGCTGCCCGAGCACCTCTGCACCACCTGCCGCCCTTGAGCCCTCTTCCGGCGCAGGAGAGGCTGAGCAAGGGCTCCCTGGGCCGGAGCAAAGGAGGTCATGTTCTCAGAAGGTGCCCTGGAGGGGAACCCCTCCTCCGCCCTCAGGCAGGCCCCTCACCGACGTGGTCCCCTCCCTCTGGCCGCCGGGTGCCGCCTGCCGTCCCGCACCACCCCGGGCCGCTGAGTGGACAGGCGTGGCAGCCAGCCACCACACGTGGTGCATTGGTGGGGACTCACCCGCCAAGGGAAGAGACCCCCAGGGCCACCCTATTCAGGTGGTGAGGGGCTCACGGGACACCCTGGGGATCTTGAAGAGTAAGGACTCAGCTCCTTGACTCCAGAAAACCCCAGCAGGGAGGCCCAAGGAGGCTTGACACAGTGTCCCAGGAGAAGGAGGCCAGGCCTGCCCTGTGCCTGGGGCGGACTCCTGTGTCAGATAGAGTTAAGTCTGGACTAGGGAAGGAGACACCTGATTTGAAGAGATTGCAGGGGTGGGAGGGTAGGGGCTATTACAGTAAGAGAGGGGCTGTTACAACAGGGGTGGGGACTAGGACAACAGGGGAGGGGCCAGTACTATGGGGAGGGGCCATTACAACAGGGGGAGGGGCTATTGCAATGGGGAGGGGCTATTACTATGAGGAGGGGGTATTACAACAGGGGAGGGGCTATTACGGGGAAAGAGGCTATTAATATGGGGGAGGGGCTATTACAATAGAGGAGGCGTTATTATAATAGGGGAGGGGCTATTACATTGGGGAGGAGTTATAACAGGGGAGGGGCTACTCCAAAGGGGGAGGGGCTGTAACAAGGGGGAGCAGTTGTTACAACAGGGAAGAGGCTGTTACTATGGGGAGGGGAAGGGCTGTCATATCAGGAGGCGGGGTTAATTCAGTGTAAGATGCAGAGGTAAGGGGGAGGTGTGTCCTTTTGGGAGCAGCACCGGGGACCCAGGGCTGGGTGGGTCGTGAGCAGGCGGCAGTCTGCTTTGCACCCCTGGCTCTCAGGAGGGCTGCGCGTGGGCTCCTTCTGTGCCGGGCTTGCCCACCGTGGGGCCGGGCATCATTGGGCCCGTTTCGGGAGACGCCTGACGGAAATCAGTCCGGCTCCCTACTGCTCCCGGCGTTTTGTCCAGTTTGGCCAGTGCGGTCCAGTTTGGCTCATCTTTTACGAGCAGAGAGCGGGAAGCTGGAGGTCCGTGTGTGGCCCGGACGCAAGTTAACGGGGGCAGGCGCACAGCTTGTCTAGGTCCACAGGGCAGGGCTTCTCGCCATAGCTCTTTCTGGAGCACAGCGTGGGGTCCTTAACCTCGGCAGTTTCTGAGAGCACGCGGCTCAGGCGAAGTCCCACACTGCCAGCTCAGAGCAGGCCATAGCGCCACTGTCCTGACCCGGATCTCGAGGGTTCCGCGGGGTCCACAGTGAGAGCCGTGCGTTCTCCCCGGAGGCCACCCAGCGTGGGCTCCTCCTTGTTCATCCGCACCCCTGCTGGGGTGCTGTGCGGCTGTGCGGGGGGTTCTAAGGGGCTCCCCCTGCAGCCAGCCCAGCGGGACCCCAGGAGGGGCACCGCGCGGAGCCCTCCCCTGCATCGGCAGCTCCCGGATCAATCTGGGGACCGGTCAGCCCTCCACACTCCGGCGCGATTGTGTCTCAGGCTGGGCTGAACCAGGCCTGGTGCACACCAGGTGAGCCGAATGTGGGGTGTCGGAGAGGTGCCAGGGGAGCCCTGCTCCATGCGAGGCACGCGGGCGAGGTGGGGAGCATGTGGTGGGAGGCAAGAGGCGGCTCGAATGCTAATACACCATCGCTTCTGCTTTTCTGGAAGCGAAACGTGGTTCCTGCCAAGCTTCTTCCTGAAAACCTTACGCGACGGTTTCTCCCGCTACACGCGATACTCTTAAACTTCTCGGAAGCCGCATGTGGAAGTCACCGCAGGTGCACCCGGACCGTGACTGCGTTGGGAGTAGACGGTGGCCGTGTCCTCCCCAAGCCAAGTTAACGTTGAGCTGCACGATGTCCCATGGTTACAGTCATTGCCGTGGCCCGTGGAGCCCCTGTGGCGTGGGGGGCCGCGGGCTACTGGATTTGATGTGCACGGCATGGGTGCCCTTGCCGGCGGTGAGACTGACGCGAGGGTCGTCCAGGAGGTCAGCAGAGTAATGCTCACGGCTCGCCCCGGGTCCTCACAGCTCTGGAGCCGCTGAGCACTGTCAGCTCGCTCCGGAGGGCCGCAGAGACCATCTAAGCAAGGCACTTGGCGCAGATGCCTCCCCGGCAGCCTCAGACATGGCCCCATCCTCACCCCAGCGTCTCAGCCCCCGTCTTGGGAGACGGGTCTAAATGGAGGGGGTGCTGTGAGTCCCCAGGGAGACAGGTGTGCTGCTGCAGCCTTCAGATGGAGAATGGGATAACCCTAGACCCCACACGGAGCACCAAGAAGGCCGTGGATCTCATTGCCCCCCCTTGCTGCTCCCTCCAGTCTGCCCCCCCCGGATTGCACACGTCTCCGTGCACCGCTCCGTTTGGCGTCTCTCACTGTGGTTGTGGTAGAGCCTGGGAGCAGAGCATCCCTGGGGAGAGGTGAGAGGGTGGGCGTGGGCCGGGTCGTAGAGAGAGTGGGGGCTTTGCTCCAGAGCTTAGACGGCAATCTGAGAACCACGGCAAGAACCGGGGGAGGTTTCCGGAATGTTTAAATGTAGGAGGGGTTTTGTGTGACCTTTCTTTGATGAGGTCCTAACTTGATTGCACTGTGTCCTGGCTTCCGGTTGCTTTTATGACAAATTAGTACAAAGCTGGTGGCTTAGAACAGCAGGAATATGTCCTCTTATAGTTTGGGGATCCGCGGCCTCAAATGGGTTTCTCTGGGCTGAAATCAAGGTGTTGGTGGGGCTGCACCGCTCACGCGGGCTCTAGGGGAGAGTGTGCCTTGGCCTGTGACTCCTGCATCTACACCGCAGGGAAACACCCCCAACCTGTCCGTCCGACTCGGACCCTCTGTTTGCATTGCCACACCTCCCTTCCACACTCTGACCTTGCCGCCTCCTTCTTGCAAGACCTTGCATCTTGCGTGATGCCCACCAGATAATCCAGGATAATTCCCCATCCCAAGATCTGTAATTAATCACATCTGCAAAGCCCCTTTGGCCATCTAAGGTAAGATATTCACAGGGACGGAGGATTAGGGCATAGGCATCTCTGTGGGCGGTGGGGACATTATTCCGTCAGCTACACAGGTGGTCAATGAACGTGGCCTGTACGAGACCGTAGAAACCGGCTTTTTCGCACAGTGCATGGTGCATGATCCTGAACATCCCCTAAGCACCTAAGAAAATGTGTGCCGGTCAGTCCTCTGTTGGTTAGAACCCCCCCAGGTATATCCTTGGATGGGGCTCGTTAAAACTGCAGTTCACATTTTCTGTTTTCTCATGGATTTTTGTCTGCTTCGCCGTTGTTGAGAGAAGTGTATTAGGATTTCTGCCCTGAATGCAGCTTTATGAGTTTTTGGCTCGCAGTTCTGTCGACCTTTGGTTTATTTATCATGAGGCTTCATTCCAGATTAGAATGTTACATAGTGTTACATCTTTCTTGTAAATTGAACCTTTTTCCATTACATTAGCAAACTTTCATCCATCTGGCAATGACTGTGTGTGTGTGTGTGTGTGTGTGTCCGGAACAAGATAAAAATGAGCAGGTTTCCATCTACACTGTAGATTTATCTCCGGTTCACACGAACACCAAACATGGGGCTCTTTGGGCTCCAGATTCAGGCTGAGGGTTTCCCATTAAACTCCCTTTCTTAGCTTTGTCCCCCAACCCCCCACCCTCCTGCAGCCATCGAAACACAGATCCAAGGTCTCCTGTTATAATCGGGTCCATTTCATCCATGAATAACATAAAAAACCCAAGCCAGAGTTGTTTAGTTAAGGTAGAAGTTTGTTAGCTTATTTCTTTCTCATGACCAACAAGTCTGAGGGGGTCAAGGCAGGGCTGAGGGGCTCAGTGCAGGGCTGAGGGTCTTCTTTATGCCCCACTCTGCACGGCTTCTGTTTCCAGGCGTCCTCACAGCCCAGAATGGCTGCTGCAACACCGGGCATTGTGTACATAGTCGAGTTCTTGGGAGGGATAAAATGCTGTCATTTTAAGGACACTCCCCAGGTGCTTCACACAGCACTTCCGCCCACAGTCTTGGGCCAAACTTGGTTACACGGTCACCCAGGGAAGTCCGGGAAGCGCAGGCTCTATTCTGTGTGGTGGCACGTCCAGCTGAAAATCGAGGGTCCTGTTGGTGGGAAGGAGAGGAGGCGGGCCGCCCGCGGCTCCCGGGTGCGGTGGGCGTGTGTGCCGCGGGAGGCCGGCTCGACGCTCGCTCACTGCGCTCCGTCTCCGCCGCCACTTTGGGTTTTGACCTCTAAAGCTTCCTGTTCCCTTGACGGCGCAACAGTGCACTTTCAAATATCTGAAGCTACATTTAATCAGGCTTTGTTGTTGCTGCCGCAGGAAGGATTTCAGCGTTGTTTCGCCTGCCCCCTTGCCAGTGAAAGGGGGTCTGCCCAGCTGGGCAGCTCTGGATGAATTGCTACCGCGCACCTGCATCTGTTCGCCCGGCAGCTCGTGCATTTGGCAAGCGCATGTGCTTCTCAGTGTTGGTCCCGGTGGGGTCCAGTCAGGGTAGGGGCGAGGGGGGCGCTCAGCTGGGTCGCATGGCGGGAGGCGGCTGCTAGGGGAAGATCAGGCGGTGGAACAATCTGGAAATCCCATGAACAACCTCCGGGTTGGGGGGGGGTCTCAGTGCAATGGTCTGGGGGCCCAGCACCCCCAAGTCCCAGGAGCAGAAAGGACACGCGTGGGGCAGCCGGGCTGGGGAGTGGGGTGCCCCGGGGCCAGAGACGGGGAGTTCTGGCAAGAAGCGACGCTCGGGCCTGGCCATGTGAGCGGGGGGCGGGGCTCCCCTCCTCGAAGGCTCTTGAACCCGGGCCAGCACACCGCCATTTGGGCCACCGCCCGCCTCGGTCATGAGTCACTCTTCACAGCCGGGTTCCATGCAGCGCTAGAAAGATCCGATGACAGGTGCGCTGCTGCGTTAGCCCAGCGAGGACCCCCTTCACGTCACTCAACGAGCTGCTCTTCAGGACCTGCTGGAGAAGAGCCCCGGGTCCTTGTAGCCAAGGATGACGCCCGTTCGAACCCGTTTGCATTTTTCAAATATTTATTAAACGATTGTCTCTGTGGCCTGGACGCTCCAGTGATGGTAATCCAAGCATTAAAAGGTCCCCCGGCATTCTGGCGTCTCGTGCTGACTCCTCGTGGCTTTTCGCCGGGGCTGGCTGCTTCCCAGACCCACAAGATGCATTGGCCCCGGTGGAACTTTCCAGAGCGCGTCTTTCCGGAGGCAGAGATCTAAGAAGGTGGAGCCCCAGCACCTGCTCCAGGACGGGGGGTGGGGGGCGGGGGTGCTGCTCTTTAGCCTCGGACCTCTCCTCGGGCCCCTTCTGTGCCCATCCCACCCCACCTTCTGCAGGGGGCGGGTCGTAGCCCACGGCAGGGTCACTAGGAAGGCGAGGGCACAGCTGTTGGTGATGACTCCAAGTGTAGCATTCGCTGGCACACGGCGAGTCTGCAGTGACACTGTCTGTTAAAGGTTAGGGGGGCCCCTGGGGCTGCTGGGGATCCCTTGACTGCATTCCTGAACAAACAGGGTGCCGCTGGGGCTGCCGCTGCCGCTGCCCATTGGCCACTTGTGAATCTTACACTTCCTACTGGGCTTTTCCTTTGAATGAGTGTTGAGCTCAGAGCCCAAGACCAGAATCAACCTTCCTGCCCCTTGGTCACCGACAGAAAGCCGTGCTGACAGCTTCTGACCTTTCTATTTTATTTTATTTTTTATTAAAAAAATTTTTTTGAACATTTACTGATTTTTGAGAGATAGAGACAGGGCGAGAGTGGGGGAGGGGCACAGAGAGAGGGAGACACAGAATCGGAAGCAGCTCCAGGCTCCGAGCTGTCAGCACAGAGCCCGACGCGGGGCTCGAACCCACAAACCGTGAGATCACGACCTGAGCCAAAGTCGGACGCTCAACCGGCTGAGCCCCCCAGGTGCCCCCTGACCTTCGGTATTTTAATTGACTCTGTAATGTGGCTACAAATGTACACTTAGGAAGACGTGGGTTGCCAACCTCAAAACCGAGCTCTCTGTGTTTCCGGTCTCATTATGTGTCTCCTGTTGACTTTTCAATAACGGGAAGAAAAATTCTGTCCAGCATTTAAACATTGGCTTTGAGGCAGGTAACTCCTTGTGCGTGTCTCTGGGGACGTGCTCTGATCTGGAGGTAGGTGTCCCCGTGGTGAGGTAGAGATGTCACCTGGGGGAATTCTGTCCCCCTTCCCAGCTCAGCCCATGTCCCTGTCCTCCATAAAACACCGCTCCAGCCCCCTGCCTCTCCAGCCCTGGTACAGAGCGCTTCCCGGACTCCCGGACTACCTCGTATCATCCTTAATGACAGTTCCGTGTGCCAAGCCTTCACATCCCCGTCTCACAGGCAGAATTGGGGCTTGAGGAAGGGACTGACTTTCCCCCAAAGAACCACATCGCAGGTGGATGTGAGATTGTGACAAAGTCTCTTTGGCTCTGCTCTGGGCCACCCTGTGTCACCAGGATTTGGGAGCAGATGGGATTTCAAGGCAGCGTAGGTCCCCATGCTCAACTGGGGGTCAAGGCTCGAGGCTGCCCGCTCCTGGGCGCAGAGAGAACAGGGAGGGGGCCCTTGCCCCTTGGCCGGAAACCCCAGGCCCTAATCCCCCTTCTAGATGTCAGCCTTGATCTACCTGACCCGGGACCAGACCTGACACAGCCTGGCCCTGCCTCACGCCCAGAGGCCCTGCCCCTTCTCAGCCTCCCCTTTGGCCCCACACTTGGGCAGGAGCCGGCCTTGGAGGTCCCCCAGCGGCCTGTCCCAGACATTCTGCATTTTATATGAAGGTGGGTCCTTCCTACTTTGGGGTGCTAAAATGTCCTTTCTTCTGTGAATTGGTGGTTAAGGATAGTAATTTTCTTTTATTTTTAACAGCGTCCCTCGGAAAAATAAAAGGCTACAGCCTAGTGGGCCCCTCTTTGATATTCTCGTAACCTGGGATGGTTGGCCCGTGGAGGCTGGAAGCCTGGGGATGGGGTCCCTCCCCTCCAGCCCTGCGCGTGCCCGCCACATGCCCTGTGCACCTTTCCGGAAAGCCCTGTGATAGTGCCCTGCAGATTGAGATCCCCAACTCCACCCCACAACCCCTGCGGCTGCTTCTCACACCACATCCTTTCCCCACGTTGTCGTCAAGGGCTTCTGGTTTTTAAATATTTATCTATTTATTTTGAGAGAGAGAGAGAGAGAGAGAGAGAGCGGGCTCAAGTAGGGGAGGGGCAGGGAGAGAGGGAGGGAGAGTCCCAAGCAGGCTCTGCACTCAGGGCAGAGCCCGACGCGGGGCTTGAGCTCACGAATCGTGAGATCATGACCCGAGCCGAAATCAAGACTCGGACGCTTAGCCGACTGAGCCCCCCAGGCGCCCCAATCAAGCAAGGGCTTTTCTTCGTCTCTACCCCGAGCTTCCGGAGGGCGGGGGCCGCATCCTGCTGTGTGTCTTTGGCCCGGGCAGCATATAGGTGACCAGGATGGAGGCGTCAGGGTCGGAGTAGCTCTGAGGTGGGGCCTGGGCTCCAGAGCGGTCGGGACGCCGCCCCGTCCACTCAGGACAAGCCTGGGGAGGTAGAGGGGGTGAGCTGGCTTGAGGGGCTCAGCCGGGCGCCCTCGTGGTGACCACGTCTCTGTGCGCCAGTGGTCAGTGCCCCCCACCCGCCGCACCAGCCCGTTTGGACCGACGCCGTCGGCTTGAACACGAGCGCTGTCTGTGTCTCACTTTGTATTTTATTTTTGGCTAATGCGACTTGGCAGCTTATTTTCCTTCATTCCTTGGCCACTGTGCTCTGGTGAACGGCTCCAGTGAACCTGTGACCATAATCCTCTGCGGGCCTGGTCTTCAGTCTGAGGCTGACGATTGGCCCCCTAACGCCCTCTCCCCAGCCTGCGTCCTCGGCGCCCCCGGGCTAAGTACGGCAAGACGCGCTCGCTCAAGTTCCGCGGAGGGGACTTCTGGGAGTCGTCCCAGGCCTGCAGGTGCGGAACAGCGAGTGTGCGCAGAGGACGCCGGTAGCTGTGTCGGTGGGGGTTACGGGCGAGGGGGCCCTTACGGGGCACGGGAACGCCCCCACCCCGCCGCCTCAGCCCTGCGTGCGTGTGTACGTGTGTGTACGTGTGTATAGTGTGTACATGTGTATGTGTGTATAGTGTGTGTATAGTATGTACGTGTGTGTGTACGTGTGTACGTGTGTATAGTGTGTAC
>CM053567.1:188259843-188296046 GCA_028646485.1 Cryptoprocta ferox
GGGGGGGGCGCTCCTCCGCTCCCACGACCCCCAGCCACGTGTGTGAGCACGATCCTGGGGGGGGGGCGCTCCTCCGCTCCCAGGACCCCCAGCCACGTGTGTGTGCGCGCATGACTTCCACATACCTGCCTCCAGTGCAGATTTCCAGGAAGCTCAGCTCACCCCATATGTCAAGGCCGCCGGCGTCCCTCGGGGAACCACAGCTCCCACGTGAGGCTCCCCCGACCACACCACACCTCCGTGTCCTCACCTCCATCAGCAGGGCCGAAGCTTAGGCGACTTGCCCCACTTCCCAGTTCTGTTCATCCTGCACCCACCCACTGAGCTCCAGCTCTGAACCACATTGGAGTCCGCGCTGTCCTCTGCGGGGACCCCGGGTCATCGTCCCCGGGTCATCTCACCTGGATGACTGCCCCGGCCTCCTCGTCGGCCTCTGGTCTGCCCCAGGCCTCAGCCTTCCCTCCAGTCGATGAGAAGACAGCCACCGGGGTCCGGGCAAAGCCAGGAGCGTTCTACAGCTGAGCGTGAGGCTACTGCAGGCGTTTGGGGGACTGGAACTCGGGCCATGAGACCGCGAGGTCCACAGGGCGAGGTCACGGGCCAGTGTCGTGAATGCCATACTCAGGAGCACGGGCAGGGGAGACCCCGAGGGGGTCCCGGGCAGCGACATGATAGCGCTGGCTTGCATTTACATCAATTCAGACCATCCATGGCTTTTCCGACGACGTATCTCTCTGGTTTAAAACACAAAAAATAACGAGGAGCACTTATATTTTTCCAGCAATTTCAGACACTGAACCTAGTTTGGAACCTCGGCACAGAGGTTACCATCTCCAGCGAGTGGCCCGAGGTCACGGAACACAGGGATGGCCGGGCCCCCGAACGTGGTGCTGCCGAGACCTCGTCTGTGCTCGTGGTCACCCGACCTGAAAGCATGGTGTGGCGTGATGGCTCCGGCACCTCGGGGGGGAGGGTCTGAGTGTCCCCCCCACCCAGGATGCATCCGCCCACGGACTGAGGCGCCGGTGGGAGAGTTATTTTTGCTCAGCATGAGTCACACAGGCCCAGACGCTGGCACGGCTGCTAATTTAAGACCCGAGGGTGGGTACCGCTGTGCTGACTTGTCTCTGCTGTCTGCCTCTCCTGGAGTCAAAGCCAAGGGTCCTGTGTCTCCCAGCTGGGCACAGCTGTCCCGCCAGGAATAGACCGGGCGATGGGCGATTTTACGTAGGAGGCAGCGATCCCGGGGACTGGGGTGGGGGCGCTTTTAGGGCGACGCGTGGGGAGGGGCAGACGGAAATAAAACATCCTCCCCTTGCTGGGGTTCTGAATGGAGACCGGAGATCTCAAACGGGGCTCTAGCAGAGGACGCTGTTTGTTTCCCGTTATAACTCGGAGCTTCCAGAGCTGGGGTTTGCGGCAGCCGTGCTGTGAGGCAGCCTGGGGCACGCGCACCACCTCGTGGAGGGGCTGGGCCGGGAGCCCTGCCGTGGGAAGCCGGGGCCCAGGGAGGGCGACCTGGTGGCTCGAGCGGGGCAGGGTGGGGCCACACGCGGTTCCCACGGCAGGGAGGAGGGGGGCGGTGCGAGCAGGGGGTGGGCCAGGCTGGCTGGGAGGCGCACGCTCCTGTCGAAGGGTCCCAGTGGGGCGTCTGCAGGCTGCATTTCCTTAGAAAGTTCCAGAAGGCCTCTCCTCTGCTCCAGTCCAGCCTGGGTGAGGGTCCCCCTCCTCGAGGGTCACCGGCACCGGTTTCCTCCGCACACCATTAAATGCCTTCTGCTGTCTTGGTGAGCTCCCTGGCGGCAGGGGCCTGATGGGCAGCTGAAGGAGTCAGTTAATGCTTTTAAAGAAAAAGACCCTGAGTGTGGGGGGGGGGAGGATGGAGAGGAACAGAAAGCCCCCCTCCCCTCCCCGTCTTACCCCCCCTCCCCTCCCTGCCCTACCCCCTCCCCTCCCTGCCCTATCCTGCCTCTTCACATGGCCAGAATTCCATCCCCACAGCCCTGGACCGACCTGCAGACTTCTGGAAGCCACTCCTAACAGCCCCTGAAGGCGGAGGTCTCTCTAGATCCTCCCAAGTCCGCTGGGGCAGGGGCCCTAGTGTCTGTCGCTACTTCCTGGGCAGGTGCGGTCACGTGACCGGCCAGGATGTGTCCCACTGATGCAGATGGGGATGTAGGGACAGAAGAGGCCTTGGACCCTGGCCGGCAGTGGGACCTTCCCCAAGGCACTTGGCCTCTCCGTGCCCTTGCTCGCACCCCAGAAACGGGTCACTCCCCCGGGGCACCTTCTCTGCCCTCTGCCCACGTCTGTCCTGGGATCTCACGGTGCAGGGGGCCGTAGGCTTCCCATCCCTCTCACCACCTGCGACCTGTGTCCACAACGTGACCCTGACTCAGAATGGTGCTTGGTGAACTTGCTACAAACACTGCCGTGATGAACCCAGTTGTCCTGTACGGTGTCCTTCTGGTGCCCAGTTATCGTGTGCCAGCTCTGCCCCGGGGACTGTCTCTTCTGATGGCTTCTGCCGTGGGGAATCCTCTCTTCAGTTTTCAGAGGACGGCACTGCAGCTCAGAGAGGTGAAGTAGCTTCCCCAAGGCCGCACAGTTCAGCGGGACAGCCGAGGCCTGAAGCCCAGCTCTGCGTGCCTCCAGAGGCTGCCCTGTCCCCCGACCCCCGTGCTTGTGTTGTGGGCTCGCTGGCTTCCGGGAGCTGCCGTCCGTTTTCTCTCCGTGCCGCAGAGAAGCATCAGACAGCAGCATCTCAGAGGCTGCGGGTGGGGCCGTGAGTGACAGAACCCTGGGGACGGGGCCTGGCGCAGGGGGGTGTGGGTTATATCATTGTCGCTGGCCCCGGCGCACCCAGAAGCACGCGAGAGTGGGCTCAGGGCTGACGGCCGGCAGGGGCTGCTGCCTAAAGCAGGCCTCCACCCGGAGGGAGCTCGGGGCCCACCAGCGACTTTGAGCAAATGCACAGTCTGGTCCAGCAGGTCCGGGTGGGGCCAAGACACTGCACTCCTCGCGGGGTCCGGTGAGGTGGGGGCTACGGGTCCCAGAGTTTATTAGTTGAATAGTTTGGGGGTGATGGGGATGGGCTTCCGGTGCGCGTAACCTGGGCCGTCATGGAGGACCCAGCGCTTGATTTAATTCTCTCCTGCCACTGTCTTAAAATTCTTTTTATAAATGTTTATTTATTTATTTTTGTGAGAGAGAGAGAGAGAGCGAGAGCGTGCATGCATTATCAGGGTAGGGACAGAGGGGGGTGGAGAGAGAATCCCAAGCAGGCTCCACGCTGTCAGCGCAAAGCCCGACGCGGGGCTCGGTCTCACACCCCGTGAGATCGTGACCTGAGCCGAAACCAACAGTCAGATGCTCAACCGACTGAGCCGCCCAGGCGCCCCGAAATTCTTAATTCTTTTTGAACAAGGAGCCCCCCCCATTTGCACGTTGCCTAGGTCCCGCAAATTATGTCGCCAGGCCTGGGACTCGCGCTCAAATGGGCCGGCCACTCGTCCTTTGAACGTGTCCCCTATGTCTCTAGAATGCGTGGCCTCCGATTTCGAAACACCCAGGCTCGGGGGCCCCCAGAACCCACAGCAGGTACCATATGCTTCCCCGGAATAGAAAGCAGTAAAAATACACCACTGCTTCCCAATTCGGAGTCCGGTTCCCAATTTGGAGGCGCAACCTGCCAGCCTCCACTCTGCACGATGCTAATCGATTGGTTTTCTTTGTCCCAATAATCCTCTCCTCCGTCGGCACTTTCCCTGCTCCCATCTTCCCTGGCTTACTTGTCCCACCCGGAGGCTGAAAATAGCCCCCGATCCAGATTGCTGGGTCCCCGGCCAGAACTGCTTCCTCCGCTTCTTTCCCCCACCTTGGTGCCACCACAGGCAGGGCTGCGACGGGGGGGGGGGAGTACCCAGGGCCCCAACTCGTGCGGGGAGTTATTGGGAACGCGGCGCCCCCTCGGTGCCAGGCCCAGCGCTCCGGGGCTGGAGATACAGCGACGGCAAAGACACAGGCTCCGACCAAATGGAAAGGCGAACTCACAAAGCGAAGGACACTAGGAATGTTGGGCCGGAGCACACGAATGCACGAGATGCTGGAGGAAGGGGCAGAGGGGGGATTAGAGTAACTCTGTTGGGGGATATGTATCCTGGGAGGCTTCCTGGGGCAGGTGATGTTTGAAATGAGCCTCCGTGGATGAGGAGGTGTTCGGCCGGTGATGGGAAATGTGTCCTATCATAAAGGCAGGCGGAACGCATGCCGGGGGCATCGGCAGAGCAGGGACACCAAACTTAAATGAGACACGTTCGGCTTTATTGACGTTGCCCAGACCTAGGGCCTCAGCACATTCAAGCTGTCTGACTTTTATCGCTTGTGGATTTGGGTGTCATTTGGAAATTGTCAAACCTGATTCTGAATTATCAGGGAGGAGGTCGCGGGTGTCCCGGTCCCGCTGTGCACTTCGGCCCCGGGGAACGGTGCCCGGGAGGTGGTCAAGATGTGGGCGGTCTCAGCGAACCCGAGAAACACGCCAGCGGTCTGAAATCGCGGACACCTGGAGCCTGCGGCCGCGGCGGGAGGCAGGCCAGGGGCCCTCACCCTCCAGTCATCATGTCCCCTCGGACGGGAACACCCGCCCCCGGGTCTGCGGGTCGAATTCCCATCCCTTCCTCAGGGCACATCTGGGTATCACCTCCTCCAGGAAGCCCTCCTTTTTGCCCTACACCTGGCTGCTACTTTCCCCCTGCTCTGCTGCCTCAAAGCCCCGTGCCAGCCCGGACCTGTGCTTGATTCCGCCGTTTTAGCAACCGCGGAAGAATGAAGGAACGGATGAATGAATGAACGCACGGGCGAACGAGCCTTCCTTGACGTACGAAGCTTCGAGTCGTGGAGGGAAATACGTGAATGAGATTTTTGACGACGTCGGGTCTCCGGGCTTCTTAAACATCCCGAGGACTGTTTTCCTGCTGAAGGAGAAAAGCCAGCAGACGGTTCCCCGGGAGCCACAAATGGAGACGGACCTGTGCGTGCGTGCGTGCGTCCTGTTTCCATGGGCACCGATTAGCTGACGTCGCCCTGTCGGGCCTGCGCTGCCCGCTGGCCGTACAAGGTAGGAGCCAAGTCGCTGTCCCCGCGCTCCAGGATCGCGACCCGCCGGGGGAGGTGAACAGTCAATAGTTGCCTCGTAAGAACAGTTAGAAATGATCAGTACAAGAAAGCACTTTGGCGAGTGAAATTCGGGGTTCCCTGGCCCCGTGGCAGCCAGACGTGTGGGTCGCTGCCCTGCGGGGGGCGGGGCACAGAGTGTGGCCGGCGCTTTGGGCGGATGTTGAGTGAACCGAGCCGTCTCCACTGAGAGGGTGAGAGATGTGGGTGATGTGTGTCTCCTCCTGGTAAGCCAGCGAGGCCGGGCGCAGCGCAGACCCTTTGGAAGCAGGCTGGTTTAGGGCAGGGGAGGCGCAGGAGCCGCACAGAGTCGCCAACAGCCGGAGCTGGAGCATTTGGGCGACAAAATAACAGAACGGCATTGAACTACAGCTCAAAAGTCTCACATAAATATTCATGAGCTCGTAGTGATGTAAGTAAATGATTGAATAAGCAAAGGGGAGAGAAGAGACCTGTCTCCCAGCAGAAGAATTCTCCGGAATGCCCACAGCTCCTCTGCCCTCAAGGAGGGGAGCCGCCCTCCCTGGGCAGCCGCGGGCTGTGCCTGGGGACGTCCTCCAAAGGGACAGCATGGACACGGCGAGAAAATGAGTTCCAGGTGCCAGGGGCCACGCGGCCAGCGAGGCCAGCACTGCGGCCATCGGTCCCCTCGATGGCGCGTGCTCTGGACCCACCCGCCGCGGTCAGTGGGGGTCCTCACCTCCGTGCCCTTCCTCCCCGAGACCTGTAACCCCAGTGTCACCGCGAGGAAATTGCAGACAAGCTGAAATCTAAGAGGCAGCCTGCGGAGTGCCCGAACTCCTCAGAACTGCCAAGGTCATGAAGAACCAGGAGAACGCCGCAGAAAGTCGGGGCCCAGAGGAACCCGAGGAGGCGAGAGGACTGAACGTCATGGGGGGTCCTGGATGGGGTCCTGGACCGGGAGGGGCCATTCGTGCGGGGAAATCGGTAGAACGCGGTGTGCCGACGCTGGCTCCTCAGCTGGGACAAATGTCTGGTACCAGTGCAAGATCCCCAATCAAGGAACAGGGCGGGGGCCTGACCGGACCTTCTATACTCTCTTTGCGACTTTTCTGTAAATTTAAGATGATTCTACGCCAAAACGTTTCTTTAAAATAAAAAGATAAATTCTTAACTCCACCACTTGAAACCTACCACTGTTATGGTCTCCTGTGTTTCCTCCCCTTCGTGTTTTTTGTTAATTGAGGGGTAACGGACGTAGGACCCTACCTTGGTTTCAGGTGAACGACGGCATTTGTGAAAGCATCACCCCAGGACGCCTGGCTGTCATCTGTCGCCACGCGTACTTGCACCGTTGTCTTGTGACTGGAGCTTTCAAGATCTCTCTTAGCGACCTTCAGGTGTGCCCTGAGTCAGTCCTGTGGGTAGTCTCTGTGCCGGGCACACTTTGTAACCGGAGGTTCGTGCCTTCCGAGCCCTTCACCCCTCGCCCACCCCACCCCCGCCCCCGCACCGCCCATCTCTTCTCTGCCTCTGTGAGCTCAGGTTTTGTCTTCTGGTGTTGTCACTCTTTCAAGGGTTTTGGGGTTTTTTTAATGTTTTTATCTTGGGGAGAGAGAGAGAGAGAGAGCTGGAGAGGGTCAGAGAGAGAGGGAGACACAGAATCGGAAGCAGCTCCAGGCTCCGAGCTGTCAGCACAGAGCCCGATGGGGGGCTCGAACCCACAAACCACGAGACCATGACCTGAGCTGAAGCCGGACGCTTTACCGACTGAGCCCCCCAGGTGGCCCTTGTTTTCCTTTTTGAGATTCCACCTGGAAGTGAGGTCACACAGTATTGGTAGCCCAGCGCCCGCAAGGTCCGTCCACGTCGTCCCCTTTTCTCATGGCTGGACAGTGATCCCTCCGATCCTACTCCTGTGCATCCCCCCCTCCCCCGCCACGCTCACCGTCTGGCCCGTGTGAAATCCATAGGAATTGTCTACTTTGTTGCTTCCACGGGGGCCTGGGCTCCCTTGTCCTTGAACGTTGGCCGGGAACAGTCTGCATGGTGCCCAGCTGCTGCCACCCCCTCCGCTTCTCCTGCGCGGAAACCACACCTGGAGGACACCTCCGACCCATCCTCCCCCGCCTTCCAGGAGCACGGCCGCGGAGGGACCAGGCTCAGGGAGCGCCCTGCCCTCCTCCTTCGGACCCTCCGTTCACCGGGGCGGGTGGGCTCCGTGGCCCAGGGGACCGGCTCACATACTCGCGGAGCTCCTCGGGGTCCCCTGGAAAGAGCAATCGGATTCTCATTTGTAAAGACAGGGGCTCTTTGTGCAGCCTATTGATTTATACGCCGTGTGCTTCATCACCCTCTGGAGGGATGCTGGGGTGTGGGGGGGCCGCACGAAGGGGGCTCAGCGCCCCACAGCCTCCCCCCCGGAAAGCCGGCTCATCTGGGCCAGGCGAGCCCCACCCCTTGCCAGCACCCCACCACCCTCTCTGTGCCTCGGTTTCCCCATCAGCCACGCAGAGCTCTAACGGGGACGGTCTAGTCACACTCGTGTTAGCCTTTCGTTGCAGGCCGGCCCGGCGCCATAGTATTTTCCCCATTTTACAGACAAGGAAAATGAGGCAGAGAATGGCGAATCAACTTGCTTGATCAAGGCCACAAAGGGGATTGAGTGTGCCCCCCGCCCCCTCCTCCACCAGCCCGTGGTGTCTGTTCATTCATTCATTCATTCATTCACTCGACAAGTTTGTGGAGTCCCCAGGCCCTGCAGGGGTGGGGCGGGGAGGGGGACAACAGAGAACTCCACAGACCCGGACGCGGGGAAGAGACGACTTCCAGGAATGGGGGTGAGCTTTGCAGGGGCAAATACCAGGTCCCCTGCAGCCTTGAGGCAGGGGTCTCTGCCGGGCCCGGGGGGTGACAGGGAAGTAGGGGACAGGTGTGGTGACTGCACGTGGTGGACTATCCTGGCCACGGCCAGGACACAAGGAGGACCCAGGGAGGAAGGCTGGTTCGGGGGTCCCCGCCACGGAGCTCACAGTCTCCTTGGGGTTGCGAGGAGCCCAGAGGTTTCCGTGAGGTCTGAGGGTGGGAAACCCCCCAGCTTCTCTGTGGGGACTGCATCTGCCAGGAGGGGGGGCTCGCCCACGCTGCAGGGGGCTGGCCACGTAGGCTGGGGGGCCCTCCGCTCCCAGGGCCAGGTGCCCGCGTCACCGTCCCAGTCCCCAGGCCGGCCGACAGGAGAGGCTCCGGGGGACCCCACCCACAGCGGCCTTCTGCAGAGGGGGGTGTGCGAGGGGCTGCCGCTCCGTGGGTGCCTCGTGTCGGTCTCCAGGGTGATCTCATCCTGAGATGATTAACTCGATCGTATCTGTAAAGATCCTGTTGTGAGTGAGGCCAGGACGTGGGCACCTCTTCCCCGGGGATGCCATCGACCCGCTGACATGAGGCCACGTCACCAGGCCCGTCTCCCCTTGGCCACCTCCCCTCCAAGACCTGCGCCCTGGTGCACGCTGCCCCGGGTCACCCCCGACCTGGTCCCGCTCTTTGCATCTCCGCATCCCCCCTACCTGCGCTGTCTCCTTGGGGCGCCCGTCAGCCTGGAAACAGTACTTCCCACACGATGGTTGACGTGTTGGCTCTTGCTGCCCCCACAGAACGGGTCATTGACCCCAGGACCCCCAGCTCGTTGTCGGGGCCTCCCCGTCTGCGTGATGCCCGCCCGGCACCCCGGGCTGGGGAACACCCGTGGAGCGGGCGAACTGCTACGCGAACGAGTGACCGGCCCCCACGAGGGGGCAGGGGCGGGCGGCCTGATGGTTCCGGTCCGCTGCGCGCAGCAGGCAGGCCTCACGCCTTCCCACTTTGTGTTCCAGATCGTCCTGGTGAGCTCCTCACTCAGCGACCGCGACCAGAGCCTGTTCCTCAGCACGGACGAGGGGGCCACCTTCCAGAAGCAGCTCATCCCCTTCTCGGTGGAGACTCTGATTTTTCACCCCAAGGCGGAGGACAAGGTGTTGGCCTACAGCAAGGAGAGCAAGGTGAGCGGGCCCGGGGCTGGAGCGCTGCGGGGGTCATGGCCGAGTGCAGCCTTCTCCTCACAGGGTCCCAGGAGCCCTTCTCCCCCAGGTCTGGGTGGTCTGGATGCCCCCCCGCCCGGGTCGGCTGCCTTGTGCGGGAACCAAGTGGGCGAGGTGCAAGGTACACTTGGCACAGGTAAGAGCGTGAGGCAGGATGGAAAAATGGTAGGTAGTTATTAGGGTTGTTCCTCTCTGCCTCCCCTCTGCATGTACCAGCCATAAGGCGTCTTCCGTTTCTAGAACATTCCGCACATCCTCCCACGCTGGGCCTTGCCAGTCTTCCTGCCAGCCTGGGATGTATGTCCACCGTCACTAGGAGAGGGGAGCGTCCTTCTCCGTGTCTTCTCCTCGGGGGCTGTGCCCACAGGGACCCAAGGGCACCTCCCTGGGGCAATCAAGGGGAATGTAATGGAGGGCTCTTTCCAGCCCCAGGAGGTAGGAGAGACTCAGGGCAGGTGCAGCAGGGACGGGACCCCAGCCCAGGTCCTGCGGGCTTCGGAGGAGGGGCCCACGGCGGGGCAGGAGCCAGTGGAGGAAGGAGCAACTCAGAGTAGCAAAGGCTGACGCCCACAGACCTGATGGCTTACAGCAGGAGTGTGGTCTCCCAGAAGTCCACAGTCGGTTTCTCTGGGCCAAAGTCAAGGTGTCTGCAGGGCCTCACTCCCTCTGGAGGCTCTGGGGGGAACCCGGCCTCTTCCACCTTCTGGCATTTGGTGGCTTGTGAAGGAAACACTCGTTTTCAAAGCAGCACCTTCCTCTCTCTGTCTGCTCCGTTTTCGTAGGGGCAGGGGGCGGGGAGATCTGAGAAATCTCCCCCTGCCCCACCCGGGTAATCCAGGCGAATCTTCCCATCTAAAGATCTTCAGTGAATCACATCTGCCCAGTCCTTCTTTGCCCTATAAGGTCACGTTCACAGGTGTGGGGATTTTTCAGCCTTTCAGTGTGGAGGGGAGACCCCCAGAGTCTCCGGCAGGGGCCCAGGAGGAGGCCAGGCCTGGGACAGGGGGCTCAGCCAGGGCAGTGGACACCATGCACACAGGCCAGCCCCCAGGGCAGAGAAGAGTGGAGAAGGGCAGAGCGTGGTCTGGGGGCAAATGGAGTGGAAGTGTCCATTCCAGAACCTTC
This sequence comes from Cryptoprocta ferox, assembly GCA_028646485.1. Classification (NCBI taxonomy): domain Eukaryota; kingdom Metazoa; phylum Chordata; class Mammalia; order Carnivora; family Eupleridae; genus Cryptoprocta; species Cryptoprocta ferox. Next base: position 188,270,178 of record CM053567.1, read on the forward strand.
CTCTGCAACCCCCAGGTCTGCTTGGGCCCCCGGCTCCACCTGCCTCCAGGCCCCAGTGCAACTCTTTCCCAGGGCTGATTGCAGTGCGCCTACATGTCTGTGGTATTATTCCGTTACTGTCTGGGTGAGCTCCTTGAGGGCAGAAACTGTTCCTAGCTTTTATACCATTTTATCTCAAGTTCCTGGCTGACAGCATTGGTTGGATGGATGGACGTTGAAATGTGGATGGATGGTTGGGTGTGTGGGTGATGGGTGGGGTTGGGGGTCCTTGATCAGGTGGATGGATGGGTGGGTGGGTGGGTGGGTGGTGGGTAGAGTTGGGGGTCATTGATGGTGGACATGGATGGAAGGGTGACCGTTGGTTGGATCAATCAGTGAGTGAAGGATGGATTTCTTTCATTAGGGATGACCCAGGTCAAGGGCCTCCAAATGGAGACTTCCGGCTGGTCTGAGCCATGGCTCTCTACAGGACCCGGCCTCCTTGCCCAGGTCTGGTCCTCACCTCCTGGCGTCCCAGAATTCCCTGGCCTCATGGTCTGTCTCTTTGCTCCCGGCACCCTCCTTTGGGCCAGCATGTGCTTCTGGGTATTAATAGCACTACTTACCCTTCATGTAATTAGACTAAAGCACAATCACGGAGACTTATTTTCCTGCAGAAATTGACTGCATTGCAATTGCTCTTTAATTTATGGTGCCCTGAAAAATTAATGGAGCTGAAATCTTGGTTATTTTCCATGGTTCTTTTTTGCGACTCTAAGGAAAGAAAAAGGAGAGGAAAAAAATGGCTTAGTGGTGGTTATAAAAGGAATGAGGAATGTAAAGAAATTAATAACAATGACAATAGGGCCTTGGGTGGTTTTTTTTTTAAGGTTTTTATGGTTTTTCGAAGCTCTCTAACTTCTAAGAAGGAGGGTAGTGTGGCAGAACAACGCAGACTCTTGATTCCGAGAGACCTGGTGTAGCAGGCAGGCATCCACTGGTGCCGTGCTGCGTAACAAGCAGCTCCAACCTCATAGGCTCCCAGCGACAAGCCTTATTGGCCTGTTCCCAGGACTGTGAGCTGGCCGGGGTTCTGCCAGGCTCTGCTGGGGTTGCCTAGACATGGCTCCTGGCTGATGGAGACACTCGGGTCCCTGCACGTCTAATTCAGGGACCTGGGATCACCTGGGGACATGCTGTTCTCATGGTGGAGGGCAGAGGCCCCGGGGGCGTGGCAGGAAAACCGCCACAGAAGCGTTAGCTTTGTCTGCTTTGACCTGGAATATATCACATCCCCACACACCATTGGCCGAAGCAGGTCACGTGCCAAAGCCGGCGTCCACAGGGCGGGACACTGGCGTTCCGTTCTCAAGGACTTGCAGACGGACACAAAGCCAGACGCTCCCTCCAGGGCCCTCCCTTCACTTTTCCTGCAGCACGCACTGACACACTCTCCTCCACCCTCTGACCGCCCTGTCCCGCTGCCTTCACTCCCCCCCACTTCGCCGGGACATTGTACCTCCGCGAGGTCTGGGGTTACCTAACTGGGCCCTTCCTGGGTGACGCCTGATGCAGGGGTTTTTCTCTCAAGGCTCAACCACCGGCACTGGGAGCCTGGGATCAAAAGGATGTGAGAGCCGGGCAGCCCCTTCCCATGCTCTCTGGGCACCGCTGGCACCAAACTGACCTTCCTGGCTCCCTGTGCTTGTCCCCAGGACCTGCTTACGGGCACACCCCGGGACACTTAACCTCTAACACGATAGACCCGCTGTTAGGTTTTATTCTGTCCTCCATCAAGAACCTCCTGGTTCCCAGCGCTGTGAGACATGAATCTGAGCCCGGGACTGCCTTCTAGAGCCTTGGTAGGGAAGAAAAGACACCTTAGATGACCAATCAGGGAAGCCTTCCTGGCGGAGGGGGTCTGAAGAGAGGCGCAGGGAAAGAATGGATTGCGAGGTACGTTTACGTCAACACGACAGAGATGACCGCAGAAGCCATTAGAAGAAAACTGAACGCCCGCCACCCTCCAGCCACGTAGAACCGGGTTTACATTTATCCGCGTTAAAGCACAGCGGAGGAGGGGCGGGCAGGAGGCCCCCCGACGACGGGAGGGTCTGCAGGGGCCCCAGGCTCCAACGTCCCACTTCCTCCCTGACCTCAGATTTCAGACTTGGGCAGAACTCGGGCTTCTCGGAGGCAGGGAACAATGTCGTGAGCAGTGAGAACCTTACACATCAGTGTGTGTCGCTGCGTGCTCCGATCCCTCGTGTCTGACAGGGCTCAGCGCGGGGAATTTTGGCAGAAGAAGGCTTTGGCGTGGGGGACGGGGTGCTCTCTAACCTGTTGGGTGGCGTGGAGGGGTCCAGGCTGGACCCCCCCAAAGATCTACCGGGAGCCATAGAGCTATCCCACCCGGGGAGCCCCTGCCTCACATGCCAGGAAGCCGCGGTGGGGGGACCAGGAGCCCCACTGGACTTACCAAGGTCGAGGACACACAGCTGATGTGGAATCGTCACTGCTGCAGCCGGGCTGCCCGGTGGCATCCGCAGACCCAGTGACGGACAGCGGAGTGCAGAACCAGCTGCGGACTCAGTCACAGCCCCCCCACCATGCCCCGCAGCTGAGGACAGCGAGTCCCCGTGAACTTCCCGGCCAGCAGCATGGCCCCAGGTGGCAGACAGTGCCCCCATGCCGCGTTCACCCTCAGATTGTCCCACGAGTACTTCTCTGCCCCAGAACTCTAGCTGCAAGGGAGTCAGAGCAGGTTGGATTCCCACTTTCCAGCCCGTGTGCCACGAGGCGCCCAGCCCTCCCCTGACCTCGTCCTGCTCGCCCGCCTTCACTCCTCCCTGGCTCTGACTTCCGAGCCCCTCGTGTTGACGTCAGGGCAGCATATGTGTCCTGGCAAGCCCTCTCCGCTCCCTTCTCGGGTGAGCGACCTGGAGCAAATTGGCCATTCCACGGGGACACCAGCGTGCAGGGTCCACTGGAACAACCAGGATGTCCCTGGTGTCCCTCCGTCCCTGGTGTGTTTGTGTCTGTTTGTTGACTGGTGTTTGTCCTGTATTGAGCGGAAATGTTGTAGTTCTGCAGCCGCTGAAGGCGCGTTCTAAAGGCTCCTCCCGTGGGAGCAAATTGAAAAGGCTCCGTCACCTCCTGGGGCAGGCGCCGTAACTGCCAGTGCGTCCGCGGGGGTGGCAGCGATAATGCCATCCGCTAATGCAGAGGTCTGATGCCCAGGCTCCTGGACGCTGATGGCCGCACACCGCCGAGGGTAGGAGCACTTCTCTCCCGATTCGCAGATGCAGAAATTGAGACATGAGACGTAAGGGGCGGGTCGCTCAGGGCCCAGGGAAAGGACCCGAGGTGGCCTGTCCTTCCCGGGGACGCCTCAGCCACTACGGAACTACATGCAGGCCCACAAGACGCGACCTGCTTCTGGAAGCAGACGCGGCCGGAACTTGAGCGGCTCACTCGCCCCTCTGGGCTTCCGGCTCTTCCATCAGCAAAGGGGCAATGGCTTCTCGTGTGATGTGTGCGTGCACGCGTGTGCATGCGTGTTACACGAGCAGCGTTCGGCAAGCTCTAGGCTCAGTGCCAGGCTCCGTGAAAGGCCACACCTGTGGCCGGGCTCTCCCACGGAGGCCCTACCAGAAGCTCAGTACAACCAGCCCCTGGATCCGCTGGTGTTTATTGAGCGCCTGTGCACACGTGCCAGGCACGGCTCCAGATGGATGAGTTCCTTGCGCTCCTGAATCTCATGTTCCAGGGGATGAAAACTCTCCAAAGAGCCCTTTTCTTTAAATATTAAAGTGATAATTTCATAGCACGGACCCTAGAGCAGGCGTCAGCAGACACGGCCTGGCACCTGTTTTTGTCAATGAAGTCTTGGAACGCAGGCCACCTGTCCGCTCATGCCCCATCTCTGGCGGCTTTCCCGTCCCAGAGGCAGCGACGAGTCATTGCCACAGGGACCCCACAGCCTGAAAAGAGCCAGAGGTATTTACTGAAAACGTTCCAGAGCAGTTTGGCAGCCCCTGGCCCAGAATCGAATTTGCCCGTTCATTCAGCAGCGCACCCAGTGGGGACGAGTCCTGGGCGCGGGGAGAGAGGCGCGCAAGGCGGGGGGCGTGCCAGCCAGCTGCACACGCTTTAGCGGAAAAGGAAGGGGACAGAGCTGCCAGGACCGGGAGGAAACTACGAAAATAGCTGTGGGTTTCAGAGGGTGGGGTTCTCTGGGTGAGTGTGAGGCCGGGGACCCGGAGAAGCTCCCGGAGTGCAGCCAGGGGGACCCCAGAGGTCCAGGCGGTCGAAAGCCGGCTTCCATGATGGGCTGGGTGGTGTCCTCACCGCAGCCCCCCAGATGGGATCTCATTTGGAGACGGGGCTTTTAAAGGGGTATTTAAGCTAAAATGGGTCGTCTGGATGGGACCTGATCCAGTGTGGCCGGTGTCCTTAGAAGAAGAGAGCATCAGGACACAGACAGGCACAGGGACGATTGCGTGAGGACACAGCGGGGAGAGGGTCGCCCACACGCCAAGGAGGGAGGTCCCAGGGGGAAGCCAGGAGCTGCCCGCCTCGGTCTCAGACTCCCAGGCTCCGGGGCTGAGAGAGAACGAAGCTTTGCTGTGTAGACCTCCGTCTGCGGTTGTTCAGGGGCCCTGCCCTCCCAGGGCGCTCACAGGCGCTCAGCCTCCTCCAGGAGCAGAATGTCACAGCCTTGGGTGTTTTCTTCAAGCCGGTGACAGCAGGGGAGGGGGCTTTGCAGAGCAAACTCCCACGTTCGTTAAGAAACGGGACCACGATCACTGTCATCACGGGGCTCACAGACTGTCCCGTCAAGAGGCTGCAGAAAAGAAGGAGCCACGAAGGGGGTCGGCCGGAGGTGGTGGAAGGATCCAGAACACGGGGCTCGAATCTGTGGCCTCAGAGGCAGGGAGTCTAGAAGCCAGGGGGCACGGAGGCCCCAGGTGGAGATGGAGGGGAACTGAGGGGCACAGGATGGACGTGCCAGCGTCCCCGGTGCCCGGTGGGTGACAGCACAGGGGCCATGCTCCGGGGCGCGCCGCCCCCAGCCCAGAATGGGCGTCCGGTACCGGGAAGGCCCTGCAGGCCAGTTCCCTCCGGGCCCTGACACAGCCTTCTCCACCTAATGGACTATGTTCTGAGCCTGCCTCTGTGACACCAGGGCCTCGGAACAAGTGACCTTCGCCAAAACCCTGACCAACAGGTGGTTTTGGACTGAGTCGTGGACACTGACTGGGGGCGAGGAAGGGCATTCCAGCCAGAGGGAACAGTAGGCACAGGTGCTCAGAGGACCCCACGGGACACATTCGCACCACAGTCGCTCATGAGCTCGGAGCTGGGTGCGACAGGGGTGTATGGGCAGGGACAACAGCTAGAGGGAGGCCAGGCAGCCCAGCGGCCCTGAGCACCCATACAAGGAGTGTGGGCTCTATCCCAGGGCACAGCACGCCCTGGGAGGGTGATGCGGTCAGGTGTGTGTCCCGGAAGGACCCTAGTGGCTGTGTCATGGGGCAGGGGCTGGCTGGGAGGGCGGAAGGCTGCAGGGAGGAGGCCTGAATGAGATGCTGCAGGAAGCCACGGAGACGTGGCTGGCTCGGCGGGGCCACGGGGTGGAGAGGGGGCAGGAGTGCAGCGGCCATGAGTCAGGGGCGGGGGAGTGTGGTGACTTGTGCACGTGGCAGTGGGATGGTTGAGGACAGAGCCGGGCAGCTGGCAGACGATTGGCCCTGGGCAGGGCCGGAGCGGACTTCCATCCACACCGAGGGTCAGGACGGCACAGGGCTCATGCTTGAGAAACCCCAGTCTCCCTTCGAGGATCCCACAGACCCTTCTTTCATGAACAGCAACTGTCACGCCACCAGTGGCCTCACTTGCTCTTCGTGACACAGGGCCCTGACGGGGACAGGCTGGGTCAGATGGGGAGCACGTGGCCCAGAACGCGTTGGGCCAGCCTTGAAAGCCAGCAGATGGGGGCTCTAGTTCCAGCCACGGTTGGCATGGCTTTTTAGACCCATTTCACAGATGGAGACACTGGGGCCGTTGTCCCGGAGGTCCAGGGGCTGGCTGGAACCTTCCCTCGTTTTGAGGGCTGGCCATGAAATTGCTCTGCTTAATGACTTATTCTAGACACGTCTTGAGTACAGGGGAGTAAAGGAAGAGGCGTTCAGATCACAGAGAATTCCAGTCCGGCTTCTGGAAGCCACCCACCCAGGCAAATCACTCAGCTGGTCCCAGCTGCCGTTCCCGATCTACAAGCAGGTTGATAAAAGCATCTGGTTCCCAGGGGCGTCGTGGGGACCGTCCGAGACAGGACGTGCCCGGCACACGCTCGCGCAGTCAGCCCTCGGCACCAGCCCCGGCCTCGCTCACACCATCCCTGCGTGACGCTGGCTGGACGCGGGGAGCACGTAGTTAGTGCGACCGCTTTGCGACCCCACGCGTCCCTGTGAGGCGGGGGTCTGGACGCCCATCTTAGAAAGCGGGGAGCTGGGGTTTAGAAAGCTTTGGGGCGTCACACAACTGTGTGCTGCGGAGTCTATTGGGAACTGGGGTTACCGGACCCCGCGACCTCCCAAGTCACAGACTCTCCCCTGCAGAATGTTGCAGCTTCGGGTGTCATTTTATAGATGGGGAAACTGAGGCAGGGAGGTGACATGGTGGCACAGCAGCTGACAGGCAGGGTTCAGGGGACCCAGGTCTCCCCGCCCCTGAGGCACAGCGCACCCCGTCCGCTAGGGCGTGACCTGCACAGTGTCCCCGCCCAGGCCTGCCTTGGCCACACAACACTTTGCTTGTCTGTGCCACGTAGGATTTCCGCGTGTGCCCTGCTCCGCGGCGCAGAGGTCCCTTAAAACCCTCCTTGCCCCGAGCGCCTGGGGGGCTCAGTCAAACATCCGGCTTCGGCTCAGCTCATGATCTCGCAGTTCGTGGGTTCGAGCCCCGCGTCGGGCTCTGTGCCGACAGCTCGGAGCCCGGAGCTGCTTCGGATTCTGTGTCTCCCTCTCTCTCTGCCCCTCCCCTGCTCGCGCTCTGTCTCTCGAAAATAAACAAACATTTTTAAAAAATAAATAAATGAAACAACCCCCCCGTCCCACCCCCCCTCAGGACAAGCGTGGATGCTTTAGCGTTCCCATAAACCCCACCCACCGACAGGCGAGGCTGGCAAAGAAAACTTGGAAAAATCACAAACGAAAGATGTACCTGGGACCTTGACCGTAGCCGTGTCCCAGCGCAGGGTTGGCGTTTATTCTCACCCCAGAGCCAGGAGTGGGGCTGACATGAGGCAGAGCTGGCGGCAGAAAGGGGGGAAGGGACAGGCAGGATGCCCCCCCCGAGCCCAAGCGCCTCGTCTTATAGCCGGGGCCGGAAGGGGGGGAAGGACAGGCAGGACCGCCCCCCCCCCAGCCCAAGCACCTCGTCTTATAGCCGGGGCCTGGTGGGCTCTGCGGGGTCCGGGACAGCATGAGAAATGAGAAATGTATAAAATCAGGACGAACCTTCCTTCCTTCTGCATCTCTCTCAAGCTGCCTTGGTGGGTTTATTCAACTCAAGTGCAGTTGACGCAACGTTCCATTGGTTTCTCGCGTATGACATAGGGATCCCAGGACGCTGTACACGTTATGCTGTGCTCGCCGCAGGCGCCTGCCGCTTGTCACCGGGCAGCAATGTCACGGGACCGCGGACCATTCCCTATACTGTGCTTTCTCCCCCCGAGGTGGTTGTCAGAGGGCAGGGGGGCCGGGATGTCACGGTGCTTTTCATGAGCTCTTTGACATCACACTCCATGCACCCGGGGACACTGGCAGAGCGAGTGCGGACCCTCCCAGGTACCCAGGGCTCTGCCTCAGGACTCAGCACACAGGGGGCACTGACCCGGACCCCCCCCCCCCAGCCCAGGCCTCCCAGGGTCTGTCCCAGGAGGAGGCAGGACCTCACGGGAGCCGGGGCTCTGAGCTCCCCCACGAGCTCACTGCTTCGTCATGCTGCACTTGCAAAACCCAGGTTCAAAGATACGTATATTAGGAAGTTCAAGTTGGTGAGCACAGAGCATGAAACCCAAGTGCGGGGACCTTGTGAGCACAGGCCCTGTGTCCCCAGGTGGCCTGCATGGAGGGGACCCGGCTGTTGCCTCACGCACGGACCCTCCTTCCCACCGCGGGCCCTTTGCAGACCCTGGTCCCTTCTTCCCCAAACGCCCTGTGTCCCGGCCTCCTGCTGCCGCCAGGTCCCTCCCGGACCTCCCCTCGGCCTCCCCTCCGACGTCTGCCTGGCTGGGGTGTCGTGGTTCCTACCAGCTGGCCTGGGGGTGAGAACGGCTCTTCGCGGAGCCCCTGCGCCTGACCCTCCGCCTCTCGGAGGCCGGTCGGTGCCCCCACGTGAGCGCAGGGCCTGCCCGGGCTGGACGGGCCCCCCGACCTCCATGGGGTGTCCGTGGTCCAGGGCGGAGGCCCCGACCCAGAGGAGGCTCATTCCTCGCAGCGTGATGGGACTTCTGTTTCTCTTCTCTGCCCTAAAGCTCTACGTGTCGTCTGACCTGGGGAAGAAGTGGACACTGGTGCAGGAGCGCGTGACCAAAGACCGCGTGTTCTGGTGAGCGCCCCCCTCCCTTTCCTCCCCGGGACTGGCGCTCCCCTTTCCTGCCCGCCTTCTCCTGCCTCCAACCCCAGGGGGACCTCCAGAGCGCTCTCTCTGCTCTGCTGGGGCCTGTGGGAAATGGTGCAGAGTCCGGGCCCGCTGCCCCCAGGTCACTCCTGCGCCCCTGGGCCAGCTGTGCAGCTTGACGCAGGTGCTCACCCTCTCTGGGCCTCCGTCCGCAGGAGGAAGAGGTGCTGAGGGCATCAGGCCGGCACAGTGCCCAGCACACAGTAGGCCCACCACCCAGCCTCCCCTCTTCTCCCCACCACCCCCCTCCCCTCCCCACCAAAATCCCTCCTTGTCCGCCCTCCCCACTTCCCCTCCCTTCCCCTCCCCACTGACCCCCTCCCACCAGCCCCCTCCCCACCACCCGGCTCCCTTCTCTCCCACTCTTCCTTCCCTTCCTCCCCTTCCCTCTCCTCTTCTCTCCCCAACAGCCCCCCTCCCCATCACCCCTATCTCCCTTCCCCTCCCCAGCTCCCTCTCCCCTCTGCTCCCCCTTCTCTCCTGCCCATGGACCCCTCCTCCCCTATCCTCACCCTCTACACCTCCCCTCCCTCCCCCACCCTACTGCCCCCCCTTTCCCCTTCTCACCACCCCTCCCTCCGCACTCCTGCCCCAGGTCCCAACTCAGCCCTGACTAACTGCGCCCTTCTCTTGCAGCCTCCCCTGCCTGCCTGGGCCCCCCTCCCACACTCATGTTGTCTCTTGGGGGCCCCACTAGTCTCCTCGCGGCAGTGAGGAAGCTCACTAATGTGACTAATGTCCGTGAGGCCCAGAGGGACAAGTCCTTGCTGGCCGGGCGGGCAGGCGGCAGGGGGAGCGGCCGCGACAGTGCTGGCTCGGGGCCCGTTTGCCGTCCGCCAGCCGTGGCCATGACCCCATTCTCCTGCCTCAACCACCTCTGGAGACGTGCAGTTGCACACGTGTTCTTCCGACCAAACTGCTGTGTCTTGCACATGGGCGCGTGCACACACACCCCTACCCTTTCCCTGTCTTACCTTGGGTGTACGACAGACTATTGGAGAGGCCTCTCTGGGCCACAGTCCTGTCTCCCCGGCAAAGAAGCACCGTGGAAATGCCCCCCATCCCCCCCAGCCCCCCTGCCCCGATCCGCGTCTGTCTGTCTGTCTTCATGTTCATCGCGGCGTAGTTTCCTGACTCGTGGCTGAAGGGAAGCCCGTGTCTCTAACTCTGGAATATTGGTGGCTGGTATGCGTGCCTTTTGCTGGTGGGGAGAGGTGACGGCTCCCACCACGTGGCTGCCCGCGGGAGGGCCCGGGTCCTTCCTGGGGACCCCGAGTGCTGCACCAGTCACTGGCCTGGTCACTGATGTCAGCTGCTGGCCCCACGGGCTCACGGAGGTGGGGAAGGGCAGGGAGGGGGGATTCCCCAACGGCGAGGTCCTGGGAAATGGGCAGGAGGGCGAGGCGCCGCCCGCGTCCGTCCCAGGCCGGGCCAGGTGCGCGGGAGATCTCTTGGGACAGAGAGGGAAACGTGCCCGCGAATATTGGAAGGTGAATTGGCACTGATTCAAACATGCTACTATCTTGGGCAAATCAAATTATTTCTCCCACAAGTTTCTCAAATTACTCTGAGTTGTCACGCGTGAGGGAATCGGGCCAGACACTTGGCCCCTGGGGCCCAGGAACCTTTCCCGGAATGTGGTGACAGGCCCTGGCCCCCTCTCGTCGGCAGAGAAGAACGCTGTTTTGACAGCGTCTCTAAGACACGCTGGGTCCTGGAGCTGACAGCGGGATCGCCCAAGCCCGCGCTCCGCTGAGGCTTGCACCCCTGGTGCTCTGGGGGGCCCGGCAGGCACAGCCCTGGGGTGGGAGGCCTGCTGCGTCTGCGCCCACGACGGGCACCCGTGTGTGGCCCTCCCCGTGGTCTCCCAGCGGCCCTGGAACAAGGTCGTAACAGCTGCGCGGGAGCTGCCACACTGGGGATCATGTCCACCCACCGGTACCGGACCGAACGCATCGTCCTATCAAGTCAGAACCCAGACCCTGACTGTCTTCCCCTCACGTTCCAGGGGGGAAACTGAGGCCCGGGAAGGCCAGGGCACATGTCCTAGATCATGTCACTGGCAAGGAGCAGCCCAGGGCCATGACTGCCTCTGCCTGTGGCCGTGCCCTTGGCCACTGTGCTGCCCAGACATCCTGTGTCTGCTTCTCCGTTCAGCTTCTTCTGTCAGCCCAGCGCCTGCCCAGGTGTGGGGCGGGCGTGGGACAAGCGTGGGACGGGTATGGGGCAGGAGCAGGCCCTCTGTGGTGGAGGGAGGCAGGAGGCAGGAGCCGGCTCTTCCCACTATGGGAGGGTTTACCGGAACCGTCTGCATCAGGGCTCCCCATGTTGCCCAGTAGGAGTGAAGGCCAACTCCCCGTGTCCCCGAAGCACTGTGTTCCTGAGACACCTGCCTGCCCCTGGGGCATCTCACGGCTGCTGTTTCTAAGCAGCGGACCGAAGACCTTCCCCACTACTGTTTTCGGGGACCTCAACAAACAAGAAGACACAGGGGCCAGGCTGTATCTAAGCTTTGCATGGTTTCCAGAACCCACCGGGCCCCTGCCTGGTCAGGGGCCTAGGGCTTGGTGGGGGGGTTACTCTAGTGGGAGAGCCGCAGGGCGAGGGGGGGGCGCCGCTCAGTGGGGAGGGCAGGTGAGTGAGTGCAACTCACAGACTGAGTGGGAGAGTGAGTCAGTGCAGGGGTGAGCTCGCGAGTGAGTGAATGAATGAATGAATAAGTGTGTGAGGGATGAATGAGGGAGGAAATGAATGAATGAGGGAGGGAGGGAGAGAGTGAAGGAGTGACTAAATGAGTGAGTGAAACAGTGAGGGAATGAATGAATGAATGTGTGTGTGAGGGAATGAATGAATGAGGGAGGATATGGATCAGGGAGTGAATGAATGAGTGAGGGAGTAATTGAGGGAATGAATGAATGAGGGAGGGAATGAATGAATGTGTGAGGGAATGAATGAATGAGGGAGGGGGAGTGTGAAGGAGCTGCTGTCATCACTGCACTTTGCAGGTGACGGGCTCTCGGACTAAAATCCCAGCTGCCCGGCTGAGGGCCCCAAGGACCCGCCGGTGCCCCTGATAAAGGGAACAAATGTCACTTTATTCAGGAAAGAGAGAGAAGTGTTGGGCAGGACACCTCGGTCCTCCGAGCTCCCAAGGGGTCTGTTCACAGAAGCCTAAAGCAAACCTCACCTTGAAATAGTCTCTATTTAGGGGCAGAGTGACAGACCCTGGAGCCCGTGGTTTGCGGCATCCATGGACTACAGGGGACGCCCCGCTGGCTCACATCGCACAGAGCCTCTGTGGGACACATGGCCCTCAGACCCACCGTGGATGCCCCCCCACCGTGCACCTGGGGACCCTGGTCCCTGGAGCTGGGAGGTGGGCTGGGAACTGGAAGGGATCGGCTTGTGGGGGGGGGGGGCACTCGCCAGCACTGGGGGAGGGGCTGCAGAGACCCGGTGCTCCTTCCACGGAGGACAGCTCGGTGGCCCAGAGGGGGCCACGGGGAAGGCAGGTGGCTGGGCTGAGCGGCCGTGGCAGTGACTCCCTTTGCTCACTGGGAAAGGTCAGCGCCCACGAGAGGGGTCGTTCTAGTGGGTGGAGCTTTCAGTCGTACTGGCCCGGACGTCTGTGTTCTAACGGATACAGTCAGCTCACCGGACCCCTGCCGCCCCGGGCGTTCTGGCTCCGGAGAACCTGCGGTGGATGGAAGGTTTTCACGGGAGTCAAGGTCAAGAAAATGGCAGGTAGAGGATGGGCCATTCGGCACGTGAAATGTGAAATCTGGGGCTCCCTGGACCGCGTCACCTCCAGGGCTCCTTTCAGTTGAGAAGCGTGCACTTCACGTCCTGGTGCCAGGCTGTGCTGGGCGGGCGCTGGGGTGCGCCCTGAGGCCGTTGGCCTGTCCCTGCATCCCCCCCCTCAGGGGCACTGCCCACGGAGCTACGGCCCTAGGATGCGCCTCCGTCTGTTCTCGGGTCTCCTCGACTGCCTGCTGCCACAGTCCCCGCCGCCTTCCAGGCGCTGCCTGAGCCCTGGACCCGCCTCCTCAAGGGAGGGGCTGCGCTGTGCTGGGCTGGGGGGCCGCGGGGGGGAAGGAGAGGGAGCCCGGGGCGAACCCCGCTTCTGCACCTAGAGCTGCACGCCCCTGGGTGGGAGTGGGGGTCGTTTTGCCCCTCCGAGCCTCCATTTCCTAATTTGCAAAACGAGGGTGATGTTCCCAAGGCCTGCCCCGCCTCCTGGGGTGTTGGATCATCCAAACAAAACAAAACTGCAACAGAGATATGAGGAACGGGACCGTCTTTGGTAAAGCAAAGTCAAAGATGCCAGTGAACCCTGGGTTCTGGCTCCCTCCCCGGGAGCAGGAGGGGGAAGGCCGTGCCCTCAGAGCCATGAGCAAGAGTGGCCCAGAGCAAGAGTGGCCCCGGGCACGGGGCTACCTGGGGTCAGGGATGGACGCAGGCACCGTGAGAGGGGCTTGGGACCTCCCTTCCCGGCGCCAACCTGCCCGCTCTCTTCCAGGGCTGTGTCTGGGGTGGACGCCGACCCTGACTTGGTCCACATAGAGGCCCAGGACCTTGGAGGAGGTAAGTCGGGAGGGGTGCCTGCACCGGGCGCGCCCTGGCGTCCTCACCCCAGCTCCGGGCCCCCCACCGTGCCCTTGTCGGGTTCCTCGGCCGGCCCTGCGCGACCTCGCTGTGTGATGCTGTGTGACGGTGCAGCGTGACTTCAAGTGCGCTGGTTTTCGAGCCGGGGGTGCACTGACGGTGAGCAGCTCCGCTCCCGCGGGAAAGTCTGTTAAGAGGCAGGTTGGTTCTGGCCGCTGAGCGCTCTTTCCTGCTCACTCTACGCCCCACCTCTGGCATTGCTGCGTGCTGGGCGGGGGGGCTCCGACAGCTTCCCCCTTCAGCGGGGCAGGGGCCTGGCATGCTCTGGGAGCCGCCCCCGGTGCCCCTGACGGAGGGGTGCTGGCCGTAGAGCTATGCGAGATTCCAGAACCATGGGGTTTTCTGGAACATCAGAGCCTTTATTCAACAAGCCCTTATTGAGTCCCCTGTGGGCCAGGCCGGTGCTGACCCTGCTGGGGACGCAGAGGTGAACAAGACACAGCCCTGCCCTTTGCCTGGTTGGGGACAGCGCAGATGCCGGCCACACTGTACAAGCCACGGGGCCCGGATGCAGCCAGGAGGGGCAGGGGCGCCCCTGTGCCTGTCACTGCTCTGGCCGCAAGCGCTGGGCCCTTAAGTCTCCTCCTGCCTGGCTTCTCTCAGAGTGGGGACCTCCCAGGTCAACATTTACACACGGGGTGACAAGGGCCAGCAGCGGAGCTCCCTGAGTAGGACACGCTACGTGGGGGGCAGTCAGAGCCAGGCCACGGAGAGTCCCCGCCAAGATCAGGAGCGCTGGTGTCGGCTCCCAGCCCCCCACGGGCCGGCTGCGTGACCCTCTCCTCCCCGCTCCTCCGTGTCCTCATCTGTGACATGGGTTGGTGCGCACGTGGCGCTCAGTGCAGGGACGTCACGGGAGAGCCCCTGGTGGATGTGGATGGAAGTCGCTGCTGCGTCCCTTAACCTTTTCCGAACCCTCGGCTCCTTCCGGGATCCAGCGTCCTGCAGGGAGGTGAGGCTTCGCCAGAACAAAGCTCAGGGGGTCCCGGCTTGCCCGGGGCCACAGGCCAGTGTAGACCAAAGCTCCCACCATGCTCCACCCACAAATCCAAAAACACCCCAGGCCTCGCTTAGGGAGATACCGGGACCCCCCCAACCCCCACGGGGCTCAGCACAGCAGCCACTGGGGTGGTTGTCCCTCAGGAGAGGAGGAGGGACAGGCCAGCACCCCGGACGAGGGGCGCCATTGTCCACAGCGATGATTTCCGACGACCTGCCCTCCCTGGGGAGAGAGGGATCCCTTAGCTCAGCAGCCGCACGTGCAAACTCCCCGGACGTGACGTAGCAGCGGAGTAGTGTCCCCTCCACAGAGGACCACATGTGTCCCCCTGGAGCCTGACACGTAGCACCCACACCCCAGCCTCAGAGCCCCACTAGGGTCCAGTCCAGCCGAGCCCGGTGGCCCTCCTGGTCCCTCCCCCAGTCGTCACCCACCCTGCCCGAACGGGGGTCACTCCCCAGGTTCACCTTGCCATCTCTCGTCCCCATGTCTCCACCTCTGGTTTCTCATTGTCCTCGCGGATCACGCCCCCTGCCAGCCACCTTCACAGGGCCTGGGCCGCCGTCACAGCTCTGCACGCTGCCCTGGGCCTGGAGCTCCGTGGGGACAGGGTGGGGCTGGACTCATTCACATCCGTGTCCCCAGTAGGTCTGCTGAGCGAGCACATGGTCAAACGCCAGTGGCCCTCAGCAGTTACAGGGCCACTGTGAGCGAGGGGGTGGGTGTGTGAGTGGGTGTGTGAGTGAGCAGGTGTGTGAATGAGTGTGTGAGTGAGCGGGTGTGTGAGTGAGGGAGTGGGTGTGTGGTGAGTGAGTGGACATGTAAGTGAATGATGAGTGAGTGAATGAATGGGTGAGTGAATTGAGTCGGTGAGTGAGCAAATGAATAAGTGCATGAATGAGTGAGTGGGTGAATGAGTGGGTGAGTGTGTGAGCCCGTGAATGGGGTGTGAGCAGTGGGTGTGTGAGCCCGTGAACAGGTGTGCGCAGTGGGTGTGTGATCCCATGAGCAGCTCTGTGCAGTGGGTGAGTGTGTGAGCCCATGAGCGGGTGTGAGCAGTGGGTGTGTGAGCCGTGAGCGGGGTGAGCAGCGGGTGTGTGAGTCCATTAGTGGGTGTGAGCAGTGGGTGTGTGAGCCCATGGTGGGTGTGAGCTGGGGGTGTGAGTCGTGAGCGGGTGTGAGCTGGCTGTGGCTTCGAGTCGGGCAGTGTGGGAGTGTGCCCACCGCGTGCCCAGCAGGCGAGTCGAGGACAGGAAATCCAGTGCTGCCCGCAGGGAGGGGGGCGTCAGTCCTCCCCCCTGCTGGAGCAGAGCCACTAAAACCGAGTTCACGCTGCCACGGAGTTGGGCATGGGTCTTCCCGGCCCCTCGTCACCTCCACGCTGTCCGGCCACCAGGGCCGTGGGCAGGATGTGGCCCAGAGGCGATGACCCGGAGCGCCCTTGTGGGCTCCGCCTGGGTGCCCGCGGTCTAAGCCCGCCCCTGCCCCGCCAGCTGGGAAGGGGCCACCCGGGCCGTGTAGGCTCAGGCCCCTGCACGGTCTCACTGGTCCCCAAACCCCCGAAACCAGGACGTGAATAAAAACAGCAGCCGCCGGCCAGGTGCACACCCGGGTTTGCCTGACCGTAAACACCTGCGAAGGGAGGACGGAGTCCACCCGAAGTGGGGGGGGGGGAAGGACCCTGGGGTCCCCCCCACACCACCCCTGTTTAGGTAGGGGAGGCTCCAGGGGGCAGGAGGGGTCCCGTGCCATGATGGGCACTGTGGGTGCCCACTGGGCCGGGGCTGCCCGTCTGGGTCAGTCTGAGGCCCCTCCAGGTAGGCCGCCGGGTTGGGGATGTGCAGGGGCAGGGGGCAGAGGGCAGGAGGAGGGTGGAGCCCTGCGCTCACGCCGGGCCCTCACGCCGACTCCAGCCCGGGGTCAGCGGCCATTCCCCGTGGGGGGCCGGCTGCTCGGTATTTCCAGCTCGGTGGCCACCGGGTCCCTGCCGCCAGGCGGCATGAAAGCGCCCACAGACGACCCCCCGGATGAACGGGCACGGGTCGTCCCTGGCCAGGTGACCCTGCTTTAGACACGTTCCCGGACCTCCCTCTCTGCCTCAGTCTCCCCGTCCGTAAGATGGGGCCACGACGGCAGGGCGCCGAGGGCGCAAAGAGCCCAGCGCAGCGGCGCGCCGGGCGTGTAGCCGCCACCACGCAGCCGCCGCTTCCGACGGAGCCGACCCGGGTGGCCTTGCGTCGCGCCTCCGCCAGTGACAGTCCGGGTGCGGGAGGTCCCCGCGCCGAGTGCCGGCTCTCCTCTCCCGCAGGGTTTCGCTACGTCACCTGCCGAGTCCACAACTGCTCCGAGGAGGCGCGGACAGCCCCGTTCCCAGGCCCCATTGACCACGGTTCTCTGACGGTGCAGGACGAGTACGTCTTCTTTAAGGTACGGCCGCGCTGGGCCTCCGCGCATGCGCCGCCCGGACGCCAGCCCCGCTGCCGACCAGGGGGTCGCTCCGACGGGAGGCGGGAAGATGGCACTTTCCTTCCTGGGCAGCACCGCCCCCCACCTGCTAAGCAGGTCTGTCTCTGGGCGGCTTGGCTCTTCCTTCTGAGGAAGCAGGGTGCTACCTCCTCCTCCGGGAAGTCTGCCCGGCCTCTCCCACCCCACGGCACTCTCTCTCTCTGACCTCCCAGGACCCCCCTGCATCCCCCATCCCTACACTCCCTGCTCTGCGGGCCCTGAGGGCCAGACCACCGCAGACCGCACAGCCCCTTGCCCTCGGGATAGAATCGTCCTGAAAAACCTCTTCATCCTGTCCTCACGGTGCTTTGCACATCGCGAGCCTGTTACAGTTTGTTGATTTGTAACAACAACTGCAGCAGCTCTGTGATTCCCCCTGGGGCCATGGGGCCGCCCCACGTGCTTCCCAGATCCCGGTCCCCAGACTGCCCCGTCGCTGTCTGCTACCGTCCTCCCCCTTCACAGGGGGAGACTGAGGCTCAGGAAAGCTCTCCCCCGGCCCCCTGGTTTACAGGTGGTGGGGCTGGGATTCGAGCCCCGGCAGTGACGCACGGGGGCCTTTGCTCGAGTGGTGCCCTGCACTGCCCTGCACACACGCGTGCACACGCACACGCACAGGAGACACCCCCACGTGCAGGCGCACAGTGAACGCACGCGTGCATGGACGCGCGCCCGCAGGCACGCGCCGCCACTCCCGTGGCCCCCGGGGCCACCGCCCTCTGCCTCGTCCCCTGCCGCCCCCTGCCCCTCCCCCCGCGCTCTTCCCCCGGCCCCGCCCCCGGAGGAGGAGCCCCTCCTTTGCTGGCAGTTACTGTCTCTGCGCCTCGGGTTCCTCGTCTTCAAGACGGAAACGATCGGTTTGTGGACAGCGCTGTCGTGAGGACGGTCTCCGCGATGTCGCCTCCTGTTTGGTGGCTCGTGCCTCGCGGCTCGCTGGTCGTCTTTTGTGGCTTGAGCTAACCTTGGGCCAGTCTCTCCTCCACCCAGGGCTCTCCACGTACTCTCCTAAGAACAGTTCTGGGGCCAGAGAACGCTTCCACCTTGTTCTGGAAGCTGGATATAGGGAAACGGGCGCTGGGAGAGCGTGGGGAAGGAGGCTAGTTCTACCAGACAGAGGTGGAAGCCGACTTCCAGACGGTGGGCGTTTGGTGTAGGGCTTCGAAGGATGAGTAGGAGTCTGTGCGCTTCAGGCAGAGCCAAGTGAAAGGGCACTGTCACCAGCTGACATACGGCTGACAGTGTCTCATTCGTGACGGGGCCTGACTGGAAACCAGCTTCTTGGAATTGTGTTCTCGCCTCCTGTTCAGGCAACTTCAACGAACCGGACCAAGTACCACATCTCTTATCGCCGCGAGGAATTTGTCCCGATGAAGCTTCCCAAGTACGCGCTGCCGAAGGTGAGAGCGGCTCCCGCAGCCCCCCAGGCCTGTGGCCGCGTGTGCAGGTGTGGCGCGCCCCCTCCTCCCCCTCTCCTCGCCCGCCGTCCGTCCGCTCCGGCCTCACAGGGCCTCCTTCCTGACACTCGAGGTGCCGGGGATCCCCTTTATCGCCTCTCACTTTCGTCCGCAGTTTCTGTTCTATTCACCTCTGCATTCCAGCTGCCTGATATGGCAATGGGTACATAGCAGGTGCTCAGTTAATGCCTCTTCCTTTCCCCGTTGCTGGGCAGGCAAAGAAGAAGGATGTGGGGGATGCCTAGACCCTGCCCCCGCCCTGCCTCGGGACCAAACTCCACCGTGCCGCCCCCGCTGGTGGTATTCCCACCCCATTTCAAACCTCCGACTGACATCCAGAGAGGCTCA
Organism: Cryptoprocta ferox; assembly: GCA_028646485.1. Classification (NCBI taxonomy): domain Eukaryota; kingdom Metazoa; phylum Chordata; class Mammalia; order Carnivora; family Eupleridae; genus Cryptoprocta; species Cryptoprocta ferox. Next base: position 188,288,817 of record CM053567.1, read on the forward strand.
GTAACCTGTCTGAGGTCACACAGCTAGTAACAAAGGAAGGCTGGTCTAAACCCAGGTCCCCGTGGGACTTTGACCCGCCTCGCGCCCGTCTCCCTCCGGAGGACCTCGGATGGCCCACTTCGCAGACCTCCGTCCCACGTGCTTACAGTTTAGAAGCACAGACTGGGGAGGCCCTTCCTCCCACGCGTATTTATTGAGCATCAAATATAAGCTAGGATCTGACGCTACCGCCCCTGCCCTTGTGGGGTTTTCAGAGAGGAAACAGGCAGAGAACCTGTAGACAGCTGTCCAACATGGTTGCGGGCTGTGCCGTGCACTGCGAGGGAAGGACAGGCAGAGACCGAGGGTGAGGACGTGGGGGGACTTCCCTGAGGGGACATTTCCGCTGAAGCCTCAAGGCTGTGGGAAAGCTGTGCAGGTGGAGGGCTGGGCTTGTGCAAAGGCCCTGGGGCAGGAGGGAGCCTGGCTGTAGAGCAGAGGGTGGCGGTGAGGAGAAGAGATCTTTGCTGTGGGCGCCGCAAGCCTCGGGGCTGGGCATTGTTGTGAGGTCCTCCGCACCTGCGCTGTGCTGCGCTGGGCGCCAGAACGCCTCTCCTGAGCCATGAATGAGAAAATACATGAGGGTTTTTTAAGTTACAAGAAAACGTTTTAAAGCGTCTCCTTGATAAAAGGAAAAGGGAGGGCTGGGAAAGAAAAGAGAGAAAGAGAGAATGAAAGAAAAGGGAAGAGAGGGAAGAAAGAAAAGAAAGAAAGAAAGAAAAAGAAGGAAAGAAAGAAAGGAAAGAAAGGAAGGAAGGAAAGAGAGAGAGAGAGAAAGAAAGAAAGAAAAAGAAAAAAAGAGAGAAGAGGAGGAGGGAGGGGGGAAGAAGAGGAGCAAGTTGCGTAGATTAACTCCAGGCTTGGCGGAGTCCGTAAATGAAAAGCTAATGGTTTCATTTAGGACAAATGGGTTGGTTGGTGTCCCTGGGGGGGTGAAGGGGCCTCTTCGGCTTCTGAGGCTCTTCCTCCCCCTCCCCCGGGGCTGCAGCCGCCTGAGAAGCATCCTGTGTCGTGGGCCCCGCGTCCTGGAGTTGGGGAGGGGGACACCGGGCAAGGAGGGTTAGGTGGACGCCGGGCCCCTCCCTGCTCCCCTGTGACACTGGGACCGCGGGCAGCTTCTGACCCTCTCCGGGGACGGGGGTGGCCGGACCAGCAGCCAGGCCGTGTCTGAAGGAGTTCTCAGCCTACGCCACGAGTCCTGGCCTCCGTGACCTTGGGCACTGGCGGCGGCTCCTCCCGGACCCGAGTCCTCGTCTGCGGGTGGTGGTGCCTGTTTCTCAAAGTGGTCGCTGGGCTCTGCAGGAAGCCCCGTGTGTCCCCCCGGAGGACCTTAAGGGTAGCATTCCCTGCTAGCTTCCTTCTTTCCCAGTTCTGTGGGAGAAGAGGGCCATCGAGAGGAATGACGAGGCTGTGGTAGAAGACACAGCCCCCGCGTCCCAGGTGGTGGCAGAAATGAGGCACATACGTCCCCCCATGTGATCCGGGTTCAAGGGAAGTTTTCAGATCGTGGCACGTGCACGGGCCCTGAGCGCGCTCCCCCGGGGCCGAGCCGGGACCCAGTGACCGTGACCGGCAGCTGAGGATGACGGGTGAACTGGCTTGCCCTTGGGGACCACTCCCTGCCCCCCGGAGCCCTGCGGGGTCAAGACCAGGTGTCACCTTGCTGAGCACTTTGTCCAGACAGACTGCAGGGCCGTTTCCTCTTCGCCAGACTCTGGGGGGGGGGGGTAGGGGGCAACTGGACCCCAGGGTTTCCTTCCAACAACGGGTAGAACCGGCTAATGGCGTTTCCTGATCAGATTTGGTGGTTTTATGATGAACTTGGAACTCTCGTCTGTTTCCTCCTCAAGCCAACTCCATCCTTTTTATTTTTCTTTAATTGCTGGAGTAACGTCAGGAAGACAAGAGAAATTAGAGCAGAGAGGAGCCTCCCTCCCCGGCTACCTGGCCCCTGTCCCCTCCCCTGTCCTGTCTCCCGTCCCCATCCCCCATCCCCGTCCGCCATCCCCCATCCCTGTCCCCCATCCCTGTCCTCCGTCCCGTCCCCATCCGCCCGGCCCCCTTTGGTTCTTCTTACGGTCCTTGGCCACATGCCGCAGTGACTTTCCCGCAGCCGAATCAGAGCAGGCGTTGCGTGTACGGCCGAAGGGGTTTCGTGAGACTTTTCCCAGGATGGTGCCCCTTGGAGGAGACTGTGCCTCGCTTAAGCCAGATTTCTGTGGTTCGGGCCCTTGGTTGTTTCCAACAAGGCAGCAATGCTTACATATTGTGGCTGCGGGTATGTCTTTATTTTCCTAAGTTGAAGTCGAGCATCCTTTGCTGGAATTTTTAAAAATTTTTTTATGTTTATTTATTATTAAGACAGAAACAGAGCATGAGCGGGGGAGGGGCAGAGAGAGAGAGGGAGACACAGAATCGGAAGCAGCTCCAGGCTCCGAGCTGTCAGCACAGAGCCCCATGTGGGGCTCGAACCCAAGAACTGTGAGGTCATGACCTGAGCCAAAGTCAGACCGACTGAGCCACCCAGGCGCCCCCTTTGCTTGAATTATTTACTTGTCATGATTTTCAAAAAAAATACCACCTTCCTTAACAGAAGAAAACAAATAGGCAAAGGCTGTAAACAGACAAGAGAGAAATCCAAATGACCATCGATTATATGAAACCGTTCATAGGCATAAAGCAAACGCAAATTTACTTCCAAGTAAAATAGTCCTTTATTTGTAAAAACCTTTGTAAAACAAAACGAAACCCAGAAGACATAGGGGGTGGAGGTGGGGGGCAGGGCGGGAAGCAGCCTCTCCCTTGGGCAGCGGCTCCCCCGCATCCGGCAGGGGCAGCTGTGTTGGCACTCTGGAGTCCACTCGAAGGCTCGTCCAGGGGAGCGTGTGGACAGTAAATCAAGGTCAATGTCCACGATTTTGGCTCTCCCCTGAGAGCAGCCTCGTGGCGGGCGCTGGGCTCATGTGCCCAGAGCCGCATGCGCACTGCCTGTGGGAATGCCGTGGGGGCCCTGTTCCTCCAGATGCCAGGGTCTGTGCTGGGAGTTGATTGGAGGTGCAGACATCCTGCCCGGCAGCCGTCACTGCCACCAGCAACGGGCCAGAGCCTGCCTCCACCCCCCGCCCTCCTTTAGGCTCCCTCTTTTCCCCTTTTGGGAGCAGAGATTTAGGGACGACGACATTCAAAAGCAACCACACGTATGTTGGAATTTAGAAAAGTCACCGAGCACGCCCCGGGAAGAAGCTCAGGCTCACAAGAGACCTTAAGAGAAGAACTTAAGTTTTTAGCTCGGACTGATCCCTGGTACAGAAATAGGAAACCAAACCCAAGGAAGGGAGAGAATCTGATTTCCAGATTTACCGCCTTATTAGTTTCCAGTGTCCAGTTTTCAGCAACAACAACAAATTACAAGGCATTAAAAAAAATACGATCCAGTCACAGGAGGAAAAGCAACAGAAGCTGTCCCTGAGAAGACCAGGCGGCAAACCTACCAGACAAAGACTTTAATACGGTTGTCCTAAAGATGCTCAAAGAGCTGGAGGAAGCCATGAAGCAGGTCAAGGAAACGATGTACAAATAAGCAAAATAGAAATAACCAAGGAATAGAGAACATAAAAAGGGACCAAAAATCAATTCTGTGGCTAAAAAGAGCACCTGTGGAAATGCAAAATTCACGAGGTGGATTGGAAGGCGGGTTTGAACAGACAGAAGAAAGACTCAGAGACTTGAAGGTAGGACCATTGACGTTATGGAGTCTGAGGGACAGAAAGGAAAATGGATTGAGGAAAAGTGAGCACCATCGGGGGGTAGTGGGACACCAGCAAGTGACCAACATATGTGTTGTGGGTGTCCCAGAAGAAGAGGGGACAAAGAGGGGATAAGGAAACTATTTAAAGAAGCAATGGAGGCGCCTGGGTGGCTCAGTCGGTTAAGCATCCAACTTCGGCTCAGGTCATGATCTCACGGTTCATGAGTCCGAGCCCCGTGTGGGGCTCTGTGCTGACAGCTTGGAGCCTGGAGCTGCTTCGTATTCTGTGTCTCCCTCTCTCTCTTCCCCTCCCCTGCTCACATGCTCCCCCCCCCCAATAAATAAACATTTAAAAAGAAGAAACCATGCCCAAACTCTCCCGAAACAGTGAAATACATGAATATAGATGTCTTAAAAACCCTGACGAAGTCCGGGCAGTGCAAACGTAAAGAGCTCCGCGCCAAGACGCGTTGGAGTCAAACCACTGAAAGACAAAGGAAGAATCTCGACAGCGGCAAGAGAGAAGCGCGTCCTCACGTACAAGGATCCTCGAGGAGCTAATCAGCAGGATCCCCGTCGGAAACCTTGGGAGCCGGAAGGCGGCGAGCTGCTGAAGGAATCTGAGCAGGGGGCTGGTTCACCAGGCCCTCCCGTGTGTTTTATATAAAAGTCTGTAGGGAAACTTCCTTCGTGCTTCCGACAAATGGTTTCACGGTTTCCAAAATCACTTCTTTAGAACGTATTCGCAGGAGCCAGTGGAACACGACAGGTATATATACGGCTTCTCCCTGCTGGCCTCCCCCTTCCGTTTCCGTGACGGCCTCACCTCTTCGTTCCTCAAGGAAAGGGGTGTAAGAGTTGTGGAGACTTCTCAACATCCATTCTTCCCCGAGTCTCTGCTTTAACAACCCCCTACTTTCAGCTGGTCCATTGCCTCCCAGGACAAGACTGCATTTCCCAGCTCCCCTTGCAGCGAACGTGTGGTTACGTCTCTAACGTGTGGCGGCCACATAGGGAAGGGAGACTTCTCGGAGCCCCCCTCTGAAGGCAAGCGTCTGCCTCCCTCTCTCCTTCCTCCTTCCTGTTGCTCGCATGTGACCCTGATGGCTACACCTCTAAGCATCATCATGAGCCATGAGGACAAGGGCCATGTCGCAGGACAGTGGGACGGTGACCTTCCAGAAGGAGCCTGTGTCCCCGAGACTGTGCACCTCCAGACTGCGTTTACCTGGGGGAGGAACGAGCTATCTTGCTTGAACCAACTTTGTTTTTTCTAGTTTCTTTCACTTGCAACCAAACCTAATTCTACCCGACAACAAATATTGGCAACTTTGCTATTTCCTTCCACATACTTCTCCAGGCCATACAAATAGAGACACTAACGCATCTACACGTATCGACAAATATACATACAGACGCGTGTACATATATCTGACTGTTTTTCGTGTCCTTTGAAAATGGAGCCAACACACGTCTCGCTGGTTTCTAACTTTCTTTTTAGAGATAGAATAACGTGAGTTCAGATGTGAGCAAAAAAACTGCGTATTTTTTTTATCTCTTTCTCTCTTGTCTTTTATCTTCTTCTCCAATCAGCAAAGATTTTTTAAAAGACCATTCTCAACATGGGCGTGCATGAAGTGAAATGGGGATTCTCTTAGCCAGGCTGGTGGGGAAGGAATTAATATGGACTCTCGGGACCGTCATCGATCATGTAATAACAGCTTCAAAAATGTTCCTACTCTCCAATGCGGCAACTCCCCTAGAATTTATGTTCAGGACGTGATCAGGGAGGCAGAGACCTGTGTCTAGGGATGTTCACGTCTGCCTTGCACATAATGTTGGAGACGCTAAAGGCTCGCCAGGTGGGGAAATGGTTCAATGAAACGTGGTACGCCCACAGAAAGAATACCATGCAGTCATCAAAAAGTGTATGCGTGATTCTAATGACCGAGGGAAGTGCTCCCCATATAAGGTGAAATAGTGAGCTCCACGCTGTATGTGGGGGAAAAAACATATGAATCACACTTGGGAAAAGGCCCCAAAGTGTACATTTTTATTTTTACTTTTTTAAAATTTTTAATGTTTATTTATTATTGACAGACAGAGAGAGACAGACCATGAGCATGGGAGGGGCAGAGAGAGGGGGAGACACAGAATCCAAAGCAGGCTCCAGGCTCTGAGCTGTCAGCACAGAGCCCGATGCGGGGCTCGAACTCACGAACCACAAGATCATGATGTGAGCGGAAGTTGGATGCCTAACCGACTGAGCCACCCAGGCGCCCCTATTTACTTATTTTTAATGTTTATTTATTTTTGAGAGAGACTGAGAGCAAGTGGGGGAGGGGCAGAGAGAGAGAGGGAGACACAGAATCGGAAGCAGCTCCAGGCTCCCAGCTGTCAGCACAGAGCCCGACGCGGGGCTCGAACTCATAAACCACGAGATCGTGACCTGAGCCAAAGTCGGACGTTCAACCGACTGAGCCACCCAGGCGCCCCGAAAGTGAACATTTTTAAATGGTAGGATCGGGTGTCCCTGGGGACGGCATTGCTGGCAACTTCCAGCCACTTCCTCCGTTTTTCTTCGCTTCCCAGATCACAGTAAACATTTCCCCAATGCAGAAGAGACGAGGTTGGGATTCGTGCCACAGCAGGGACTGCTGGTTGATCGCCACCGTCACCACCGGCACTGCCTGAGCGTGGCCCCCAGCGCCGGCCCGTGGAACACTTTCCCCACTGGGGTGGCGGACTGCCAAGCCCCGTGCCCCTGACCCGGACACTCGTTCCCTGGTGACGAGCTTCTTGGTTCCAGTCATTTCCGTGTTAGATTTCTGTCCGTAGACAAAGGGCCCCAGCTCGTGCTGCCGAGGACCTCACAACACCGCCTCCCTTTTCTGCAAAGCCCCTTCTTTTGTCTGAGCAGCGCAGGGGCTGGGCAGGGAGGGCAGGCAGGGGCCGTCAGCACTGCGTCCTAGCCAGGCAGCCAGGTCTTCTCTCTCGCTGGACGCCATGCCCCTTGGGCGAAGAGGGACTCAGTCTGTTCTTAGAGAAACCAGCATCCGAGTCTGTGCCGGCCCTGATATCGGACGAGAAGACGTAGAGAGAAGCGTACCCCGAAGCCGGGCGGGGACGGAGGGGTGGGCCTCTCCTCTGCAGGAACGGGCTGGCATCACCCGCCTCGCCACGCGGCGTTGGGCGCTGGCTGGGAGAGCAAAGAAACTCAGGGCCGAGGATGGCCCTGGGTCCCTTTTCTTCCTTTTCATGTGATTGGGTTTTGTTCTGCTTCTGAGTGTGAACCCCGGAGCTGAGCCCGGAGAGGACTGCGGAGTGACTTAACCCGTCCTCCCCCCGCACCCCGTGGACCGACTTAACCCGTCCTCCCCCCCACCCCGCAGAGTGACTTAACCTGTCCTCCCCCCGCAGAGTGACTTAACCCGTCCCCCCCC
>CM053567.1:188296546-188319782 GCA_028646485.1 Cryptoprocta ferox
TGGGGGTGCAGGGGACAGATGGGCAGACGGCCCGTCGTGGGCATCCCTCCCGCGGCCGGGTGCAGGGCTGGAGCGCCACCCCCATTTTGGAGGTGGGAAGACAGAGGCCCGGGGAGGCGAAGGGGCTTGTCCAAGGTCACAGAGCTGCGGGCAGCAGCAGGATGAGGGCCCAGGTCAGCAGGACCCCAGAGAGCCTCCGCCCGCCCGGTGCCTCGCCCCTGTGCCGCTGACCCTGCGCTCTCCCCTGCCGCGCCCCCAGGACCTGCAGATCATCAGCACGGACGAGAGCCAGGTGTTCGTGGCGGTGCAGGAGTGGTACCAGACCGACACCTACAACCTGTACCAGTCGGACACGCGCGGCGTGCACTACTCGCTCGTGCTGGAGGACGTGCGCAGCTCCCGGCAGGCCGAGGACGGCGTGCTCGTCGACATCCTGGAGGTGGGCGCCTGGGAGGGCCCTCAGCCCCGTGCTGGGTGTCACCCCGTCCTCGCTCTCTCCTCCCCGCCCCGCCCCTTCAATACGCTCCCCTTCCCTCCTCTCCACTCCCCTTCCCTCCTCTCCACTCCCATCCCTCCCCTTCTCTCTACTCCCCTTCAATACCCTCCCCTTCCCTCTTCTCCACTTCCCTTCACTCCTCACCACTTCCCTTCCCTCTTCTCCTCTCCCTTCCTCTTCCATCCCCTCCCCTCCCCTCCAATCCCTTCCCCTCTCCTCCTCTCCTCTCCCCTCCCCTCCCACCCCATCACTAATGCTCTATCTCAGGTCTGCAGGGATTTCTGTAAAGCACCAAATATCTGAGGCTCTGCAAGCCGAGAAGACACTACGTAGGTGCTCTTAGAGCAGGAGACAGAACTCACTCTGCTGCAGTTAGAAGTCCAGCAGTGGGTAGGACTTCTTCAGAGCACAGGTGCCCTAACAGAAGGACGGGGCTCTAGGGAGGAGTATTTGCTGAGCTGGGTCCGCGTCCATGGTCCTCATCACAGACGCGAATGCAGGTGCCGTCCGTCTGTAAGGCCATTCCTAGCGTGCGTCCATGCAAGGCGGGGCCTGGCCTGAGGGACCCCTGCTCCGTCTCAGCCCCCTGAGCGTCCCCGCCTCCCTGCCTCTCCCCCTGCGCTCTTCCTGGGGTCTCCCCTCAGCTCTCTCCCCTGCCCTTGCCGTCCCCTGACACCGAGGCCCGATGGAGGCTCTGAGCAGGGGCTCCTGGCTCCCATGCCGGGGGCTCACCCCTGCACCACTGCCTTCTGTGCCCGGATGCCACAGCTGTCAGCCACGCTGCTCCCTGCCGAGACGGGCTCTCACGGCCCCCTCCTCCGCTCTAGTTCACACCACCAGAGCCAGGGAGGGGGCCACTCAGCCCAGTTCCGGGTCAGGAGCCTGAAGCGCAGAGAAGGTAAAAGCAACCTGCCCGGACAGACCCGGGAATGAGCAAGGAACCAGAACCGGCCCAGCCGTGCCCAGCCCACGCTCGGCCCCAGACCCCTAGCCAGCACGCCCTTGCTCAGTCTTTCACCTTTTCACTCTCCCCCCTGCCGTTGCCCGTGGGGAGCCCCTGTCCGTGGGAAGGTGCCCTAATTACGGTCACCGCTGGGCGGTGGGTCTGCCAGGCCTGCGGGGCTGGGGTGTCCGTGCGCGCGAGCCAGCAGCCCGGCGGGAGCCCGGGGCAGACAGTGGGGGTTCTCGCGTGAGAGGCGGGCTCCCAGGGAGACCCAAGGCTGGCGGGCGCCTCTGAGCTGTTAACAAGCAGCAAGGGGCCATTTTTCCCGAGGAAGTAATGACTGTAATCATTTGTCGGTGTTCACATCCCGCTGGAGAACTCAAAGGAACACAGCCCCAGGCCCGCTGCCATTTGCTAGAAGCTGCTTGGAGGAGCTCCCCCCACCCAGGCCCTGCCCCTGAAGCACCTCCGGGGAGGCCCCCGGGCTTGTCCCAGACCCGGCTTTGCGAGGTGTCCGCACAGCCGCTGCACACCCCAGCTGTGGGCCAGGACCAGGGGGCCGCAGGCAGGGGCGTGCTCCACCGCCTGTCCTGTCCCAAGGTGTCTCTGTGCTCGTCCCACACACCAGCTTTGGCGCCTCGGCCAGGGGCAGGGGGGACAGAGCCCCCGTCTCAGAGCCGCCGGCCTCCGCGAGCAGACAGCCCCCAACAGTGGTTCTGGTCCAGTGTGCCAGCGCCGGGGGGTCCGGTCCGGGGCACTCACTCAACCCAGGGTGGGAGTCGGGGAGAACTTCCTGGAGGAGAGGGTGCAGATTGAATCGTGGCGGAGCAGAAATTAGCCAGCTGAGGAGCCGGGGAACAGTAATCTGTGGACAAAGATCACAAAGTAAGAACACACGAGGGACCAAAGGAGGGTCACAGCGGCCAGGCGGCCAGGGGCAAGGGCGACACCTGCCCACCGGCCGGGTGCCCACACAGTGACATCCCTTCTCTGAAATCCGCCTCGCAGGGGTCGCAGGTGGAGGTCCCAGGCACAGTCCTGGAGCCCCGCTGCCTGTGTCCAAATCCCAGTTCGGGTACGTATTTGCTGTGTGACCTTAGACAGGTCACTCACACTCTCTGTGCTGCGGTTTGCCCACTGAGAACTGAGAATGGCAGTATCGCCTTCCTCGTAGCATCGCCAGGCGGATTCGAGGACATTGTCCCCCGGAAACACGGAGAGCCCTCGCCTCTCCGAGACGTGAGCTGACGCACGGAGGGGCCTGGCCCAGACGCTGGCCCGTGAGGTCCCGCGCCCGCACCCGCTAACTGCCATGGTTATCGTCCCTCCTGTGGCGTGTCCGGAAAAGATCCCCGTCCCAGACGCCGCAGGCAAATCGTGCCCCAGTGGCCTGAGCTTACAGGTGCCGCTGAGCTGGCATCTCAGGGTGTGGCCCGGGGCTCAAGGCGAGACAGCAGCCCTTTCCTGGGTGCCTCTGTGCTGGGCTGGGAACGGGGTTCAGGGGATCCCAGTCTTGTCCCTGTCCCCGAACAGCCCTGGCCATTGTGGGGGGCTGAATAGGGACCCCAAAAATAATGACCACGTCAGTCCCCAGAATGGTGACCACAATCTCATCTGGAAAAGGGGCCTGTGCGGCTGTGGTTAAGTGAAGGCCCTTGAGATGAGACCATGCCGGATTGCCCATCTGGGCCCAGATCCGGTGACGAACGGCCTTTGGGGACAGAAGAGGAGACACAGGCCCAGAAAGGCGACACCGTGAAGATGGGACAGAGGTTGAAGAGATTCGGACAAAAGCCTGGGGCACCGGAGGCACCAGAAACTGGAAGAGGCGAGGGAGGACCCCCCTGGAGGCTCTGGAGGGAGGACAGCCCCCCACCCCCAGCTCTGGAGGGAGGACAGCACCTGCCCCCCTACCCCGCTCTGGAGGGAGGACAGCACTTGCCCCCCCCCTCCGAGGCTCTGGAGGGAAGACAGCCCCTGCACCACCACCCCGATTTTGGACTTTCGGTACCTCCCCTAGGTGGGGAACAGGTTTCTGTTAGGTTAAGCCCCCCTGTTTGTGGTGCGTCCTTACAGCCACCTCGGGAGTGAATAGTGCCCGGAAGAGGGCCCAGGTGTGAGCAGGTCGGTGTGGGAGCCGGTGCTGCTCAGGCCCAGCCTGGGGTGGGCGCGGCCCTGCCATCTGCCATCTCGGGGATGGGCGGCTTCGTGCTGTTTACTGGGCGTTCTCAGGGAGCCCGGCAGGATAGGAAATAGCGATTCCGGAAGGAAGCGAGCCAGCGCTGGGCAAGCCCGGATCCCATCACCGTTAGGGTGTCGGTGGGGTCTCTGCACCCAGCGCTGGGCCTCCGGCGAGCGGGCGGCAGAGCGACATCACCGAGGGTGGGAGAAGGGGCCGTGGTCCTGCCCGCCCTGGGCCCCCCTGCAGGAAGGCCGGCCTGAAGCCTCCTCTGTGGAACGGGGGCTAGACACCCTTCCCACCACGAGCAGCACCCTGGCTGGGGGACCCACTGCAACCACAAAGGTCCCCAAAAGGGGACAGAAGACGAGGGTCCAAGAGACCACGTGATCATGGGCACAGGCCACCGGGACGCCAGCTCCGGAGGCAGAGAAGGGGCCTCCGGGAGCCGGAAGAGGCCAGGACACGGTTCTCGGTTCTCACCTGGAGCCTTGGGAAGGAGCCAGCCCGGCCACACCGCCGCCTGACCTTAGCCCAGCGAGGCCGAGTCGGACTCCGGACCGCCACAACTGAGGCGTCATGAAGTGTCAGCCTGTCACTCTGCTAGCACTTGTCTGTCCTTCCTTCTGTGTTCTCCCCACGCGCGCGCGCGGCAGACGTGTGCGCTGAGGGCCAGGCCTGGGGGGCTTCACACCGAGCCCCCGGCTGTGTGTCTTAGCGTAAGAATGTTCCTGGGCCTCCCTGAGGCTCCCTTTTCTCAGCTTCTCCAAGAGGAGGAGCAGAAACAGCCCCGGGCGCACTGGTCGAGGACCCCGCCAGGCGGGGGCGGGGGGCGTCCCCTAGCCGCTGACCGAGGCCCCATGTGCAAGGAACTTTCTGGGAGAGGCCGTCTCTGTGGGATCGGGAGGCTGACTGTAGGCGGTTGCTGATATTTGACCTTTCTTACGGGCCGAATGAGTAGCCGACTGTTGGGTGTGTCTGGGTCTCTGCATGGGCTCTCTGGAAGTGCTGGGAAAGGGGACAGGGGGACCTGGAGCCCTTGGCCGGGGCAGGAGGGCTGAGCACCGACCCCAGTCCTCACTGCCTGGCGTTTCCGTGCGGGGCTGAGCTGAGGGAGGCCGGAGGAAAGCCCAGAGCCGTGGCGTTGGCCCAGGCCCTGCGGGTCCAGTGGGAGGGAAGCAGGGACTCCGAATCAGGAGCTCTGGGGTGGAGATGGGGTGACGGTGACATGCAGGCGTGGCAGGACCGGAGCTCTGCTCCCTGTCCGATGGCCGGTGTCCGGGGCTGGGAAGACAGCTCAGTGTCCTGAGAAGCAGCCACGCCCTGGGGTTGGACAGAACCGGTTTCCGGTCTTGGATCCCTTGTCCCCTAAGCCCCACTCACCTCCAGAGGCACCGGGCCAGCCTCAGCTCTGGGTGAGAAGTGGGGCCCCGCGGGCGGAGCTCTCGGCAAGGGGCTGGCGCACGGTGGGCGCTGTGTCATCAGAGGGCTCCGGGCAGGGGTTTGTGACATTTCTCGTTTTGCTGTCCCAGGTCAGAGGGGTGAAGGGAGTGTTCCTGGCCAACCAGAAAACCAATGGGAAGGTGGTGACACTTATAACCTACAACAAGGGCCGCGACTGGGATCGCTTGAGGCCACCCAGCACGGACATGAACGGAAAACCAACCAACTGTGAGCCCGTGAGTCCCTCTCCCGTCCCACACCTTCCCCGGGGTGGGCGCAGGTCGTCCCCGAGGGAGCCTGGGGGGCCCGGGAAGCACCTTGCTTTACTGGAGGCTTAGCTGCAGGTCAGAGAGGGAAGATGCCTCAGTCAGCACCCGCCACCACACTGCTGTGTAACAAGCCGCCAGCAACAATCCCGTGTTCTTCAGATCTGGGCGGGGCTCAGCCGGGCGCTCTTTCACCAAGGCCGGGGCCCACTCACAAATGTGGGGTTGGCTGATTTCGGGGGGGTCTGCTCCCTGTATCTGGCCTCCCCCTCCCGGGACCAGCCCCGGCACACTCTCATGGTGATGGCCGGTGAGCAGACACCTGATGGGCTGGCACGTGGGACCGGTGGGCAGGGGCGCACGTTGCTGGCGGGGTGGGCCACAGCCCAGATGTCACGAGCTCCGGGCCGGTCCTGCTATCCCAGGGGGGCGCCTGCCCCCTGAGTACCGGTGGATGCTGCCCTGGGATTCCCTCTGGCCCCTGCTCGGCCACCAGGAGATGCGGGTGGCACACAGGCCCGTGTCTGTGAGGCTGGAAAGATGGGGCATGAGGGGGGCCTGGCGTGAGAGACGGGCTGCTCTGCGCCCTGCGGACCTGCCTTTCCTGGCTCCGCGGGGAGCTCACCACCGCCACCACCACACAGTCTCTGGCGTAGAGCAGGCAGCAGAGGCAGAGCCCAGCCCTTCCTTTTTGGGCTGCCCCCCTGCCCACGCAGCCCTCTAGCCGGGAGGGGCTAACTCCTAGCAAACTCCTATTGACACTTGAAAGCCCTGCCCAGATACTCCCTCCGCTGAGAAGCCTCCCCGGGGCACGCTTGCTCCTCTGTCTTCCACTGGCCCTGACTGTCGGTCCCTTGCAAGTAGGGACCACGCTCTGGGGGTGCTTGAGCCCATCTGTAGCTCTGTCTCTGCACAGAAAGAATGATAGTGTCCGTTTCACAAGGATATTCTTTCAACAAAGGTAAACAGGTACCTACCATGTGTTAGGTGCTGTTCTGGGTGTTCGATGATTATTCTATTTGAAAGCGAGAGAGAGAGAGAATGAATCTTAAGCGGGCTCCATACTCAGCATGAAGCCGATGCGGGGCTCCATCCCGTCACCCTGGGATCGTGACCTGAGCCGAAATCAAGAGTCGGACCCTCAACCGACTGAGCCACCCCAGCGCCCCGATCTGTGTGTTTGGAAAACATCAACACCCAAAACAGATCCCGCCCGGATCTCTGCAGGGCCCCCGCCCCGCCGGCCGTGGTGTGGACACAGCCCAGGCAGAATCAGCTCCTCCCTCTCCCTGGGGACGCTGACCCCCGAGGTCCCCAGGGGCAGCAGCCTCAGCCTGGCAGGGACGGCCCCGTGAGCCCGGGCCCGGGCTGCCCTCCGTCTCCGGCGCTCAGCCTCTGCGCACGGCCCTCCAGCCAGCGGAATGCACCTGGGGCCCGTGTGGCACGTGAGTCCCTGCCACTTGCACAGACTCTCCCGAGAACAGGATCGCCGTGAAGGGCTCACTTGTGGTCGAAGTCAGGCCGTGTTCATCTGTCAAAGCAAGTTTTTGCTAAGAATAGATTCTCGTCTGCGGCTGCGCAGCTCAGTGAGGTGATCACCTTCCTGAGATGCGTGTCCCCGCCTCGCGCCAGCAGAAGTCGGGGCAGGCTGGCGGAGCCCAGGGAAAGCCAGGGGACACACAGGACACAAAAGCAAAGCCGTGGCTCGGGAGGTGTGGGCAGGGGACGTGGGGGGCGCGCAGGGTGGGACGAGCCCGACCCCTCTCCTGGGTTTCTATCTGATGGCCGTGCGTCCTCTGCACGGACAGGGCAAGCCGCACGTGAGGGTCCGCTTCTCTAAACGGGGGTCCTGCCCCTTGCAGAATGTGTAACCGGGGAGATAAGGTTCAGCCGTAACCGCGTCACCCAGAAATAACAACAGTCAGGCATTTTTCCAGACCATCGTGTAGCGTAGATGCAGTTAAAGAGTCATCGCCGGGACCCTGACGCACGTCTGGTCACTAGCACTTCCCGGGGCCATCGCAGGGCTCTCACCCAGAGGAACGGCCCCATCACATCTGTTTCCGGGTAGCTCCTATGTGGAGGAGCTTTGAGTCTGTTTACACCTTGATTCAGAATGAAAACCCATTAGGTGAGCAGCCCTTCTCAGGCCTGGGGCTGAGTCAGGAGGGGGGCTGAGAAGGGGGAGCCTCTCGCCCACCCAAGCCCCCCAGGCACCTGGGCCCCCCTCCCCCAGGACGGGCCGTTCAGCAGAACGGGACTCCCATGCCTCCAGCCTCCGCGTGTGGTCTCCCGCCCTGGCCCCTCTCTGACAGTGCACGTCCTGGCCTCCGGGGGTCTGAGTGCCCCGGGGTCGTCCCCCCATATTTCTCTGCCCCGCCCCCCAGCCCCCCCCCCCCCGTCAGCTCAGTTCTGGAGGACTGTTGTGAGGCCTTGTCCCAAGCTGTCGGACCCCAGCGCGGCCCCGCCCCGCCCCCAGCAGCTCTAGGATCGGCTGAAAGACATTTGTCAGCAGGCCCTCCACGGCTCCGAAGGGGACCCCAGCTCTGCCTGCACCCGCCAGCGTCCTGTGGGCCCAACTGACCGCACAGGCCCCTGAGGAGCGTCCCACTCGTGGCCCAAACCAGTAGCCAGCAGCCAGGACGGCCCACCAGTGGGGGGGGGGTGCATCAGGGGGCGTGGGCAAGCCAGGTGGCAGCCCGGGGAGGCCTGGGGCAACGTCCCTTCTCTGCCCCATTCCTGGTGAGGCTCCTTTTTCTTCTCCTTTTTTTAAATTTAATTTTTTATTATTTTATTTATTGTTTAATGTACATCCTGGTTAGTTAGCACATCGTGCAATGATGATTTCAAGGGCAGAACCCAGTGATTCATCCCCTACGGAGAACCCCCAGTGCTCATCCCAAGTGTCTTCCTTATGCTCCTCACCCTTCAGCCCATCCCCCACCCACAGCCCCTCCAGCAACCCTCGGTCTGTCCTCTGTATTTAAGAGTCTCTTTCACTTTGTCCCCCTCCCTGTTTTCATATTCTTTTTGCTTCCCTTCCCTTATGTTCATCTGTTTTGTATCTCGAATTCCATATGAGTGAAATCATATGATATTTGTCTTTCTCTGACTAATTTTGCTTAGCATCATACATTCTAGTTCCATCCACATTGTCACAAATGGCAAGACTTCATTCTTTTCTGTGGCTGAAAAATATTCCCTTGGGTACAGATACCACGTCGTCTTTACCCATTCATCCATTGATGGACATTTGGGCTCTTTGCACACTGTGGCTATTGTCGATGGCGCTGCTATAAACATTGGGGTGCACGTGCCCCTTCGAATCAGCACACCTGTATCCCTTGGATAAATACCTAGTAGTGCAATTGGTGGGTTGGAGGGTAGTTCTATTTTTAACTTTTTAAGGAACCTCCACACTGTTTTCCGGAGCGGCCGCACCAGTTTGCATCCCACCAGCAGCGCAAAAGCGTTCCCCTTTCTCCGCATCCTCGCCAGCGTCTGTTGTTGCCTGAGTTGTTAATGTGCGCCGTTCTGACGGTGTGAGGTGGCATCTCACTGTGGTTCTGATTTGTATTTCCCTGATGATGAGTGACGGAGGCTCCTTTTTCTTCTGACTTAGAGCTTCCTTCTAGCCCTGGGAGCCGCCCTGCCTGGTCACAGGAGTCCCCCTGCCTGGTAGTGTGGGTCACCAGGTGGGGAGGGGGGAGTCTCACCACAGAGACTCACCAATCTCCTCTTCAGTGGTAAGAAGGCAGAAGACCCACACTGGGAAAGTCTTACCACACGGTCTGAGTGGGGCGGGACTGTCCCGTTCGATCCCAGAGCTCCCGGACCCGACACGGGGCTCTCCTCCCCGCTGCCTCAGTGACTTGGCACCCACCTTCCACGTGGGTCCCCGGTCTCCTCCGGGAGGGACTCCAGCACCAGATCAGCTCCCAAAGTGGGCTTCCGTAGGGCAGGGGTGGGGAGGCCTGCACTCAGCTCGTCACCTTTTCCTTTTTTGGTTTTTACAGCTTTGTGGACAAGTAACTCACATACCACACGGTTCGCCCACTTCAAGTACGCGGGTCAGTGGTTTTCTGTACACTCACAGGGACGTGTGGCCATCACCACGGCCCGTTCTAGAGCGCTGCCGTCACCCCAGAGAGGACCCCGTCCCCCAACCCTCGCCCCCCAGCCCACACCCAGCCCCTGGCCGCCACTGGTCTCCTTCCTGTCTCCACAGACCCCTGGCCTGGGCCTGTCACACGAACGATCACACTGCCTGCACAGCTCACACAGCTTTAAGGGCCCAGCACAGACAAGCAAACCTGGTCCCAACTGGACCGGGCCCTGGGCGGCCCCCGGGGACCACCTGACCCTGGTCCATGTCCAGTTTACTAGACCGTTTCACTTTTAACTTAGCATAATCTAGAATGTGCTCAGTCCTCGGGCCGGAAGACAGTGCCCTGGGACATACAAGGATGGAAAGAAGCATCTGTCAGCGGGGGTGGGTGGGGGTCATGTAGTCCGACAGCGGGGTCTATAGGGACCTGCTTCTGCCCCTACACCCCTGCATCACAGGGAGGAAACCCAAGCCCAGGGGTGCCCGTAAAATTAGTGGTGTCGCCTAAGTTAGAATCTGGATCTCTGAGCGCTCAGTTCCACAGTATTTCTAAACTGGCGATTTTTCCAGGAAATGAAGAAGGCCAAAGAAATTATTACTTTTCTTAGAAGTAAGCAATTAAGCAAAACCTTGTCCGGGGGAAGGGCTGGACCCCGACATTCTCTCCAAAACCTGTGCTGTGTTAATCCTGTGAAGTAGAGAAACGCAGACTCAGGGACGCTGAGCACTTTTTCCAGAGTCCCACAGCTTTTAGGGGCCACAAGGACTCAAAGCCCAAAATATGGTCCCGAATATTCCAGGCCTGTGGAATGCCCAAACTGGGGACCCCAGGAAGGTAGACCCCAGAGTCGTTAACCCAAGAACCCACTTGAGGTCTGGTGTGTGGCGGGCTCTCTGGTGACCCTCCTCCGTCTCCTATGTTATCAAGGTGGGCTTGGCCAACCAGACCCCACACCCCACCACACCTCAGACTTCGGGAGGGATTAGAGAGGAGCAGGTGTTGGAGCCCTCTGTGTGGGCGGCCCCTGGTGCATGGCTGACAGTCACTGCCCGTTGCAGGCTCTGGAGCCCCGGAGGGTGCTTCACGGAGACCTGGGACCTTGTCCCGAGGCTCTGTATTCTGTCATAGGGGTGCCAGGGGGCTGCGGGCAAGAGTGCGGCCTTGAGCCTCTGGGGCCTGGGGAGACTCGGGGAGGCCACGGTCCACAGATCACATCCTCCTCAGCACATCTGCTCTTCCTGGAGCTCCAGTCCCACCCAGGGGCGAGCTGGGGTGCAGGCAGCCAGGAGGAGACAGGAGAGGGTGAGAGGTCTGTTCCTGCTCCTCCTCCGAGAGGCTCCTGGCCCAATTTGGCCTGGAAGTGCACCCCCTCCCAGGAGACACCGCAGGCTCAGAACGTGGACCCTGGATCCAGGCAGCCTGGGTCGTAGCCCCAGCTCCACCACTGCCCTTGGGTGGGTTGCTTAAATGCTCTCTGCCTCAGTTTCCCCACTGGTGAAATGGGGATGGGAGCGGGATGTCAAGAGCATCAGTGACCCACACCTCATGTGGTGCTGAGCTTGGTGCCATCAGCTGATGGAAGTTGCCAACAAAATTATTATTACAATGGGTTTACCTGCCCCTCCAGCCAGGGCATCCCCCAGGGCCACCCTCAGGGTGCCCACTGATGCTCGCCAGCAGGCTCTTCACAGAAGGCACAGGCTGAGGGGGTGTCTTACAGCCGTCCCCTGGTGCCTGGGCTACCGTGGTTCTGAATGGATGGGTAGATGGATGGATAGACAGATGGTGGATGGATGGATGGATGGATGGACAGATGGATGGATGGACAGATGGATGGATGGACGGTGGATGGATGGATGGATGGATGGTGGATGGATGGGTGGGTGGATGGATGGATGGATGGTGGATGGATGGTGGATCGATGGTTGTGGATGGATGGATGGTGGATGGATGGATGGTTGGATGGATGAATGGATTGATGGATGGATGGTGGATGGATGGATGGATGGACAGATAAATAGATGGATGGATGGATGGATGGATGGATGTGGGTGGGGATGGATGGGTGGATAGATGGATGGATGGACAGATAAATAGATGGATAGATGGATGGATGGATGGATGGATGTGGGTGGGGATGGGTGGGTGGATAGATGGATGGATGGACAGATAAATAGATGGATAGATGGATGAATGAATGGATGGATGGTGGATCGATGGTTGTGGATGGATAGATGGATGGATGGTGGATGGATGGATGTGGGTGGGGATGGATGGGTGGATAGATGGATGGATGGATGGATGTGGGTGGGGATGGATGGGTGGATGGATGGATGGATGGACAGATGAATAGATGGATAGATGGATGGTTGGATGGGTGGATGAATAGATGGATGGATGGTGGATAGATGGCTGGATGGACAGATGAATAGATGGATGGATGGATGGATGGATGTGGGTGGGGTGGATGGTGGATGGATGGATGGATGGACGGATGGATGGATAGATGGATGGTGGATAGATGGAAAGAAGGATGGATGGTGGATGGACAGATGGTGGATGGATGGATGGATGATGGATGGATGGATGTGGGTGGGGTGGATGGTGGATGGATGGATGGACGGATGGATGGTGGATGGATGGATGGATGGACGGATGGACAAACGGATGTGGCAATGGGCTGTGCAGGCTCCAGGGGTCGCATTCTGTGACCTGGCATCACATGTGGGAGTGCCCACTGCATGTTGGGAGTGCCCTCTCGTGCTGGGAGAACCCTCCCTTGGAGGAATCCAACTGGCTTCATCCACGAGCCAGGTCAACCCAGACCTGCTGGCTGCCACCCTGTGGTCAGCCTCGGAGCCTCCTTCCCAACCTCCATCCCTCCTCTGAGGTGCTCCTGGCCCTACCTTCCCGCCCGAAAAGCCTCAGTCCTACCTTTCCTGGAAACACTTCTCCCACCCCAGTGCTGACCTTGGCTCCCTTCCCCCCCTTGCAGCCGGACTGCCACCTCCACCTGCATCTGCGATGGGCGGACAACCCCTACGTGTCGGGCACCGTGCACACGAAAGACACTGCCCCGGGCCTCATCATGGGCGCAGGTAGGAGGTGCCGCCACTGCCTGAGGGACGCTCGGTTCTCAATGGCAGAACTGGATGGCCATGGGCCTGGGTCCTTGGTGTGTCTGCTGGCGGGGGGGTGGGCAGTGTCTCCAGGAAGCTCAGCAATCTTGGCCCAGCCTGAGGGGTGAGCATGTGGCCCATAGTGGGTACGAGATACATGCTGCTGTGTGGGAAGACGGATGGATGGATGGACGGACGGATAGATGATGGATGGATGGATGATGGACGGGTGGATGATGGATTGATGGATGGATGATGGATGGACGGATGGATGGATGATGGATGGATGGATGATGGATGGATGATGGATGGATGATGGATGGACGGACGGACGGATGGATGGATGATGGATGATGGATGGATGGATGGATGGGTGGATGGACGGACAGACGGATGGATGATGGATGGATGGGTGGATGATGGATAGGTGGATGGACGGATGGATGATGGATGATGGATGGATGGATGGACGGATAGATGGGTGGATGGCCAACTGAAGGATGGGACAGGTGAGCAGTGGAGTATGGGTGAATGGATAGGCGGGTGGAGGAAAGAGTGGACAGTTAGATGGCCAGATAGGACAGATCACAGAATGGTGAGTGGGTCAACAGAAGGATGGATGGATGCGTGGATGGATGGATGGGAGAATGATTTGTGTCATGGCTGACGTGTATTGATCCCTGAAGAAGGTTCTGGTTTATGCGGGGAGAGAGACACATGCAACTAACATGAGGGAAAAAAAATCAAAGCGTAAGTTGGGCTCACGCCTGTCTACACCCGTAGACCAGAGCCTTTTTCGGGGATGTGTATGAGTCACACTGATGGGACAAGACCTGAAATGAGATTTATTTGACTTCTTTCAAAATGCAAAGCATGTGTTTCGAAAGTGTATTTGCCAGGCAGCGGGTGGCATCATATTTTCCTTGTAACGTGTAGGGTTACAGGTGCTCCGGCGCCCAGCGCTGGGACAGCCCGGTCTGCTCCCAGTTGGGGTAGGAGCCCTGGGTACCGCTGATAGGAAGGAAGAGGAAACGAGAGAATGTTCTTCATGTTAGCAGTTGTCCTGGGCAGGCCTTTCCTCCGTCCAGGCACTGAGTTCTTAATCAGTGCACCAGCCCCGAGAGACCCCCGCCCCCCAGGCTGCCCTTGGTGGGGATTACCTGGCCCACCTTGCCAGGTATCAAGGAGGAAGCAAGCCAGGCTCCTTAGGGACAGGAAGCCCCCAGGCACTCCTGCCTCCCAGCCCTTCAAAGGCACTGTCCTGATTGGCTGAATCCCCACATTCTTGACCAAAATACAAAAGGCACAGTTTTAAATGTATCTGTGGCTCAAAGGCCTCAAACACCCAGAGTGAGCTTCCTGGCTGCCCAGGAAAGCAGTGAGGATGTAGAGGTGTATCACTGGGATGCCTACTGGCCACGCCCAAGGAGGGCGTGCCCAAGGCAGCCTCCCTCCCTCCCGACCCCCCTGCCTCTCTCTTAGTCACATCCCAGACCTCAGTTTCCCCATCTGTAAAATGAGGGCCCCGCCTCCGGGTTTCTGCAGGCCCTTTTGTGCTGACAGCCTGGGGACACATTCCGTGAATGGCCCTTTATTTGTCCCCGGTGCCTGTTTGGTGACTGGCAGCTCTGGTAGATGGAGCAAGGAAGACAGAGCGCATCCCTTGAAAGACAGACGTCTGCACGGCTGAAATTACAGACAGGGATTCGCCTGCTGAGCAGCGCTGACGCCGCAGCATTCGGCGTCCCGGCGCGCCTGCTGGCATCGGAATGCAGGGGAGATCAAGGGCGCCCCGCCTTCCCTCCTTCCCCCGTCATTCCATTCATTCATTCAGCTCCCTCGTTTCATTCATTCAGTGGCCATTTCTCAGCCCGGGGCCAGGGGACCCAGTTCGGCACCTGCCCCTCCCTCGGCGTGCGCCTTCCACCTCCACGCCACCGACCGGGCGTTCCCTCCACCCGCACGGCCTCTCCTTCTCCCTTGGCCAGAGCACCTCTGTCTCTCCAGGCCCAGCTTGGAGGCCACTCCCTGCAGGAGCCTCCTCCTGATGGCCTTCCTTCCCGCCTCCATCTGCCGTCCCCTGTCTGTGCTCACAATGCCTTGGGCTCTGCCTGCGGTTGCATCGCACGCTTCTTCCCCTGCTGGACTGAGAGCTCTCTGGGAGCAGGGGCCACGGTTTACCCATCTCAGACCTCCCTCAGCTCTGTACAGGGCGCGACAGGCAGCAGGTGCCCAGCAGTGCTGTTGAATCAGTGCAGGAATGGATGAGTGAGTGGAACTGGTGAAGAAGAGAAATGTGAGGATGGAGGGGATGATGGATGACGGATGGATGGATGATGGACAGCTGATGGATGGATGGATGGATAGATGATGATGGATGGATGGATGGATGATGGGCAGATGGACAGATGATGGATGAATGGATCAATCGATTTATTGATCAATTATGGATGGATGGACAGATGGATGCATGATAGATGAAGGATGGATGGATGGATGGATGATGGATGGATGGATGGATGATGGACAGATGATTGATGGATGGATGGATCGATCGATTATGGGCAGATGGACAGATGATGGATGGATGGATCAATTGATTTATCAATCAATTATGGATGGATGGATGGACCGATGGACGATGGATGGATGGATAATGGATGGATGGGTGGGTGGATGGATCAGTTGATTGATCAATGATGGATGGATGGACAGATGGATCGATGATGGATGGACAGATGAATGGATGATGGATGGATGAACGGATGATGGACAGATGGATGGATGGTGGACAGATGGATGGATGTATGGTGGACAGATGGATGGATGGTGGACAGATGGATGAACGGATGATGGACAGATGGATGGATGGTGGACAGATGGATGGATGTATGGTGGACAGATGGATGGATGGTGGACAGATGGATGGATGGATGGTGGACAGATGGATGGATGGTGGACAGATGGATGGTGGACAGATGGATGGATGGATCGTGGACAGATGGATGGATGGTGGATGGACGGATGGATGCATGCATGCAGTGGTGCTTGGTTGGACCTCAGGAAAGATGGCAAGCACACACCCCCTCACCACTCTGGTTGGGACTCATTTTCATGCATCTGTTTGAGGACAGTCCATCCCCTTTGGAATTTTCCACTGGCATCTGAACCTGACTCTGGATAAGATAGTCCTGAGAGTGCCCCTTAAATAGTGCTGCAGATGGAAAGTGATGTATGAGTTCCCAGGGCAAGGGCCTCTGGGGCTCCAGGCAGGAGTCCAGAGGCCTTCAGTGTCATCTCAGGTCCCCATCATCCTGGTGGCTCTCACTCCGGTCTCTCCCAAGACCACAGGGGCCGAGTGGAGGCCTGCCAAACCCAGCTCATTGGAAAATCTGGTCATTCCAGCCCTTCCCAGGGGACGGTTTAGGGCAGGCTGGGCTCAGCCCAGAGGCCACCGTGACCTTCCTGGCACCTGGGCTCTGTGAGGTGGACACTGGTCCCTCCACAGGAGTCCATCTGGGCTCAGTTTCCTCATCTGTAAGCTGGGGTTGGCGTGGACACTGAACGGGGCGTCTTTCCCCTCTGGCACCACCCCAAGATTAAATCTGAGCCTATAGAGTGGCCTTGAGGATGGTGACCCATCAGCCAGCCTGGTATTGGGCTCAAGTGAACCACGGCCAAGGAGGACCTGCTCAACCTGCTCAAGGGTCTGAGCAGTTGGTTTGGTGGCCCCCTCACACCATCAGATATTTAATGAGCACCTACTCTGTGCCTCCCCTGCGTCTCACCTGTTCTGCCCCACGCTGCCTGGACTTCTGGTCCCCCTGCAACCAGCCCCCGGGGGCTGTCTCCAAATGCAAACCGAGCTGTGCCCTTGCCCCAGCTTAAAGCTGGCTGGGGGCCACCCTGACCCCACGCTGGCCCACCTGGAGCACGTCCTGTTAGCACCAATGCATCCGTCCATCCATCCATCATCCATCCATCTGTCCATCATTGATCAATCAATTGATCGATCCATGCATCTATCCATCCATCACCAGTCCCTGACCAGCAGCCCACATCTATTCTTGGACACTCATCCCCCTGGACCCCTCGAGTGCCTGGGTTCTGCCTGCCCCCGGGCCCTGCTGGAGCTGCGAGCCTGGCTTGCTTTGGGCAAGGCTAACCCTTTACTGCACAGACTGGGCCCCTGGGCCCAAGCGCAGTGGTTCCACAGGCCGGTCAGTGTAGGGAGAGTGTGGAGAGGGGCACATGCGGGGGTGGCTTTGGGTGTGGGAGATGCAGACCCGGGGCACACGTAACTCTCGCGCGGGGATGTGTCTGGGCACAGACCTAGGTAAGGCTGGCTGACCCTCAGGGCAACCTCGCCCCTGTTCTTCTGGACCAGGTAACCTGGGCTCGCAGCTGGTGGAATATAAAGAGGAAATGTACATCACGTCAGACTGCGGGCACACCTGGCGGCAGGTAAGGGTGCAGAGGCCTGGTGCCCGCGTCACCCCCCGTTCCACTGAGACTCCCCACTGATCCCTGGCCCCCTCCCTCCCAAAGGAGTTCTGAGACACTTGTCCTGACCGGCTGGACACAGAGCTCCGTTTATAAATGCAGGCGTGGTGTCTGCTGCACAGGGACTTACAGACCCGACACGCACCTGCGCACGGCCGGACGCCCGGACGGTTACCGCGGGGGTCTGAGCAGTGGGCATAAACGCCGCGGACGGGGCTGGAGGGGCTGCCCTGGCAGGAAGCCACATGGGGCCTCGGGGGCTGGGGCTGAGCTCTTCTGGGAGCCCAGAGACCAGGAATGGGGGGTTGATCCCCAGGGTCCCTGGCAGGGGTGGCTGTTGGGTGGACGACAGACGCGGGAGAGGAGGAGCATATGGGGGAGGGGCAGGCTTGGGGGAGCCTCGCCGAGCCTGGGCTGGGAGGCCTGGGGGGCATCCTGGGGTGGTGGTTCGAGGCAGCAGTTCTGCAGGAAATGGTGGGACCTGCCAGGGCTCCCCTGGGCCCAGTGCAGTGCCCACATGGAGCGACCATTCTCAGCCTGCAGGGCTGAGACAGCGAGAGAGGGCGGGCTGCTGGCCCCAGGGTCCCCCGGCAGGGGCAGTGCAGTCACGAGGCTCAGGAGCCCCGGAGACGCCTGTCTGCCTCTACACCCGCTGTTTGATTCCCGCACAGAAGGCCTCGTGAGGTCCCCCGACTCGAGTGACAGCCCCTGCATTAAACACTTAGGAAAACGCACTAAACTTTTATGTGCAGCTGCCCTTCCAGACGAGTCCGAAGCTCTGTTTCAGGGCAGGGTCTACGGGCCTGAGGCCCCTCTTTCAGCTCCCCCTGCCCCCCGTAACGCTCTGGACAAATGCCTTACTTCCGAAGGTGCCCAGTTTACCTACAGCCTTAGCGTAAGGCCCTGACATTTTTCAGAATATGCAACAAACAAGGAGTTTTGAAAAGGGCAAAAGAGACTTATTTTGTTATAATATTTCTATTTCGCTAAAACTAGTGAAAGATGCCTCAACTCTCTCAAAGGTCACCTTCCATCCATTTACTAAAGAAACATGCGCCGCTAGGTGAAACAGACAAGGTGCTCTAATTTCGTAGAAAGGGACCGTAAGATACGCACAGTGGGGACTCCGCACTTGGGAACGCTGGGACGCTGGGACTGGCCGGGGGACGTCCAGGGGAATGTTCTGGTGCGGGGGGGGGGGGCGCTCCGTGGGGTGCGGGCAGGTGCGCGCTGTGCTGTGCGGCTGAGGAGTTCACCGTGTGGCGGGGGAAGGGTGGTGGCGGAGGTCGGGCTGTGAGGTCACAGAAGGCCCTGCGCGGCGCGGGCAGATCGCCGAGGATGTGACGGGATGTGTCTGGGAGAAGAACCCTCAGAATACGAATTACGAGTGACGTGTGTGTGCTGCCGGCGGGACTAAGCTTCTATAAACACGAGTTCCCTAGGATGACGAAACAAACAAAAACAAAAAGCAAAAACCAGCCAGAACGCATTCAGGGTGCCCCCCCCCCCGAGTCTGGGGTGCGGGGAGCCAGGGAAAAGGGGACCAGAGACTGCCTGCCCCCGGGCCCTGATGCCTGGGGGCCGATCACGGCACAGAAGACCACGGCCTGGGTGTTCAAAGACCCTGCGCCCCCTCTGCCAGAGCCACAGGCTGACAGGAACGGAGTCGCCGGGGGTCCCCGGCGATAGCTGCGAGGTGCCCCATCTTGGGGATGGGGGCGTGGAGGATGTCCTCCGGGGAGGAGCCAACGGCAGGGTCGCATGTGCGCCCCCCCCCCTTGGAAAGCCAGGCTCTGAGGACCCGCCTGTGATGGTTTCGCTGGCCACACCCCGCCGAGCCTCGGCCTCATCAGCCCGCAGAGAACCAGGACTAGGCCCCGGTGGAGCAGGAATGAGGGTGCCCAGGGCGCGGGCAGAGGCCTCTGCAAGTTCAAAGCATCGGAACCAGCGCCCGCGGGGAGGCGCATGGTTTGCACAGGACTCGGCTTGGGACTGGCAGCTCAGGGGTCCCCGCGAGGAGGCCGGCTTCTCCTTGAATATTCCCTGGGGCGGGGAGCTCACTACCTCCTGGAGGAGGAGCCCGGCTGCTTGGGAATTCATTGTCCTGTGCTGGGCCTCTGCCCCGCCCCCCCCGGGGGGGGGCAGCTGCTGAAGGGAAATCTGCTGGCGTCACCCTGCTGGTGACCTGCCGCGACTAGGCCTCGGGCGCCTCACCGCCATCTGCGGGAGGAAGCCCCGCCCACTGCCGGCACGTGTGTTGGTGCTGCCCGAGCGGCGCGGGCCGTGCACCTGCCTCCCAGCTGCGGCTCCGGAGGGCGTTTCCTGCCCGGCGGACACGCTGCTGTCCTTACCCTCCCGCACACCCCCCGGAACGCCCTGCCTCCCCCTCGGATCAGCCCCGGCGACACTCGCTGCCCCCGCAGCCCGAGGCCCCCTGACTCGGATCTGGACGTGGTGCGTCCCAGAGAGCTAGGCTGGGACCCACCCCTGCCGAGTGCCAAGTGAGAGGGCGGCTGGGCGGGTGTCCCTGTGACGGAGATCTGCCCCCTCGGGGTCTCTCCCCGGGCCCTGACTGTCACCCCTACCTCTGGACCCCAGCACCCAGACAGAGGAGACCTGGAGCACTGGATCTGTTGGCCAGTGAACAGTTGGGGAGGAAAAGGATGAACGTTTCTGTACACGCGTCCTAAACTCTGCAGACCGCCCCCTCCCTCATCCTGGAAACTCTACCTCTGTTAACGTGGCCTCCGGCAGCGCGCTTATCCAGGCACCGTCCTGAGCGAATGGTTAAGCTGGAGGATTCCGGGCACACCTACTCCTCCCACCCCTGCAGGTGGGGCCCAGGGTTCCGGGGAGTGCGCCCTGCAGGGGCGCATCTGTGAGCCCCCCCCCCCCCAGCCTGCAGCCTCAGCGCGCGCCACACACTGCCTTCCTCCCGCCGCGTCCTGCTCCTGGGGACAGGAGGCCGGGACCGAGTCAAGGTGGAAGGTGGGGGCCGGGCCCCCCGTGGGTTTGCCAGACAGGTCACCGCGTGTCCCTGAACCCCTGGGTGCGCAGCAGAGGCACCGTGCCCGCCACCCAGCACCCTTCCTCGTCCCCCCACCCCCCGCACCCGCAGGCACGTTCCAAAGCCCAGCTGGCACACAGCCAGACCCCCTTCTGGGCCCTCCTCACTCCTGCAGGCCCCCGCCGGGCGGCGACTGTCACCGGCGGGGAGGGGCTCTATCTGGCCTCTCTGCGTCCTTTCCCCTGAGCTGACAGCCTCGGCGTGAAGCATTAGGGGAGACAGAGCGGCCTCTGGGGTTCACCTGCTCACTTCCCACCATTTCTCATGAGCGGCCTTTCTTTTTAGTCAAGCCGGAAGGGTTTTCTAGAGAATTCCTGTGAGCAATGGGAAACTCCAGCAGGACTGTGGAGGAGGTGGAAATACCGGGGGAGGAGCTTTGGAGGCCCGGAGGGACAAGCAGGCGCAAAGGGCCTGTGGTGTGTCCAGGGAAAGGCAGCCGGGGTGGCTGATGTATGGGGGCATCTCCTGCAGAGGCCTGGAGGCCACGAAAGGGTTTGGACGGGATTCGGAAGGCCGTGGGGGGGGGGGGGCACTGGAAGGTTCTGGTGGGGCGGGGACATGGGGTGATGCGACGTCAGGGCTGAGGGCTCGGCCCAGAGGCACTCGCCCGGCTCTGCTAGAATTTTACGTTCCCGAGACGTGGGGCCAGTTCTCTGCGTGCCCCCGCCGCGACCTGCGGGGCCGGGGAACCCCAGCCCGCGGCCAGGGGACACGGCGGAGCAGCAGCGGGAAGGCGCCGCCCAAGGTCCGTTGACAGTTTCCGGTTCCCGCTCGCGCGTCGCCCTAGAACGTTCCCCCCAGAGCCAGGGGGCTTTCCGGGCCCATCTGCCGAGGCCAGAGCAGCCGCGGGACGGGGGGCCGGCCGGGCCCCACGTGTGCCGGCCTCGCGGGCGGCCCCTGCCCTCCCCGCCCCCCGCCAGGCGGCATGGAGGCGTGGCCAGTGAGACGCCCGGCAGGCGGGCGCGGAGGAGCGCGCTGGGGGGTCCCCGCGCCCCCGCCACGGAAGGGGGCGATCCGGGATGGGCCGCTTCCTGGGAGAGGCGCAGGGTGAGCATCATGGGACGGAGGGCGGGGTCGACGCCCCTGCTCGCCCTCCGGATGTCCGGGCCCCCAGAAGCTCTAGTGCAGGCCCCCCGCGGCCCGGCCTGACTCAGGGGCCACACGCGGCCCTGCCGCCTGCCTCCGGGGAGGTCCTGGCATGCGCCGCCCCACCCCGGGCCTCAGCTTCCTCATCCGCGAAATGGGACCACAGCCCCCAGAGTTGCCTCCTCCTGTGCGAACCCTGTCCAGGCCGCTCGACCTGACCTTTTGTCACCTGAAGACTTGGCGGCGATGCATTCGTTCACTGCCTTACTCATTCATTCCTTCCTCCCTCCCCCACACACGCTCCCTGAGCACAGGCGCCCCCAGCCCTGAGCTGAGCCCCGCGGGACCACAAGGACGACTCAGAGGCAGGCCCCACCCAGCCTGGCTTCAGGGAGGGCTTCCTGGAGGAGGCAGCACTTGAGCGGAGTCTTTAAAAAATTTTTTTAATGTTTATTTTTGAGAGAGAGAGAGAGAGAGAGAGAGAGAGAGAGAGAGAATGAGTGGGGGAGGGGCAGAGCGAGAGGGAGACGCAGAATCGGAAGCGGGTTCCAGGCTCCGAGCTGTCAGCACAGAGCCCGACGCGGGGAGCCCTAGGCCGCTCCCTGAGGCCGGCGGGCGGCCCCGGCCTGCGCGCTGACACCGCTGCCCCCGGAGAGTGACGCGTGCCCCGTCCGCAGGTGTTCGAGGAGGAGCACCACGTCCTCTACCTGGACCACGGCGGCGTGATCGCGGCCATCAAGGACACCTCCATCCCCTTGAAGATCCTCAAGTAACGCGAGGGGGCCCAGCGGGGGGGCGGGGGGCTGCAGGTGGGGGGGCCTCCGGCGGGGAGCTGCTCCCGCCTGGGCAGGGGGACGTGAGAAACAGGCAATGACAACACAGTATGGTCATGGGGGGCCAGAGGAAGCCCAGAGGCGGCCCCCACCCCAGCCTGGGGGAGCAAGGAGGGCCTCCCAGAGGAGGTGACTTTGAAGCATCAACAAGAGTTAGTCAAGCGGAGGAGGCAGGGCCGGGCAGGGAAGCCAGCAGCATGTGCCCGGGCGGGAACAGGCTTGGATCGGCCTCAGACACGGAAGGGGCGGTTGTGGGGAAGGGAGGGCAGCTGTGAACTCTGGGTCGGAAGGCAGAGCTGGGGGAGCTGCCAGGAAGCCAGTAGCACTTTAGTCTGAAAATCAGTTTTCTGCACCGCAAGCCGGTGGCACCGTGACATGATGAACGGGGCGGCAGTGAGCCCCTGTCCCCGGCCTGGCAGCGCCTGGGCTGGGCGCCCGCATTGGGTGCGGCTGAGCTGGCTGTTCCAGGGCCCACGCTGCAGTCCAGGGGCTGCAGAGCAGCGCCCCGGTACCCAGACTCGCCCGGACCCCCCAGCTGTAGCGTCGCTACGGAGATGCCGCCGCCCCCCCCCCCCGAAGGGTGCGGGCGCAGCTCAGACACCGGCCCCGCCCCCTCTCCCAGCGCCCCCCCCCCCCCGCGGGGCCGGCGCCGCCGCAGGGCGGCTGGGCCGCACCCCGGGTGCCCCGCCCGCCCGTGCGGTGGTGACGGCCCGGCTCCTGCAGGTTCAGCGTGGACGAGGGCCTCACCTGGAGCACGCACAACTTCACCAGCACCTCCGTGTTCGTGGACGGGCTGCTGAGCGAGCCGGGGGACGAGACGCTGGTCATGACGTGAGTGCCCGCGCGGGGTCCCAGCCGGGGGGGCCGTGCTGCTCCGAGGCGCGCCCGCCCCCGCCTCCCACTGCCGCCCTCCACCCTCACGCCTGCCTCCCGGTCCCTGCTGTCCACTCCTCCTGTCGTCCCGGGGACGCCCGTCACCTGCCCCGGGTCGCCTGCGTGGCGAGCGTTGGAACCCGGTCAAGGGCCGACTCTGGGCCGCTGCCTCTGGAGCCCGCCTCCTCCCCCTTCCCCTCCCCCTCCTCCCCTTCCGCCTCCTCCCCCTCCCTCTCCTCCTCCCTCTCCTCCACCCCCTCCTCCCCTTCCCCTCCTCCCCTTCCCCTCCTCCTCCCCCTCCTCCCTCTCCCCCTCCCCC
>CM053567.1:188333489-188354942 GCA_028646485.1 Cryptoprocta ferox
TGGTGGTGGTGGTGGTGATGGTGGTGATGGTGGTGGTGATGGTGGTGGTGGTGATGGTGGTGATGATGGTGGTGATGGTGATGGTGGTGGTGGTGGTGGTGATGGTGGTGATGGTGGTGATGGTGATGGTGGTGGTGATGGTGGTGGTGATGGTGGTGGTGGTGGTGGTGATGGTGGTGATGGTGGTGGTGGTGATGGTGGTGATGATGGTGGTGATGGTGGTGATGATGATGGTGGTGATGGTGATGATGGTGGTGGTGATGGTGATGGTGGTGATGGTGATGATGGTGGTAGAGGTGGTGGTGGTAATGGTGGTGATGATGATGATGATGGAGGTCATGGTGAAAATGGTAGAGATGGAGGTGGTGATAACTGGTGATAGTGATGAAGTTGATGGTGGTGATGGTGATGACACTGATGGTGATGACACATGACCAACAGCAGCCTCTGACATGCCAAGTGCCCTGATGCCCTCTAACCCTGGCCTTTTCCTGGACCCCGCAGCCCCCCTGCAGGCCCTCCACCTTGAAGTGGTTCCTGTCGTTGGCCTCAACCAGGAGGTGAACCTCACAGCCGTCCTGCTGCCCCTGAACCCCAACCTCACCGTCTTCTACTGGTGGATCGGCCACAGCCTGCAGGTGCGCTGGCCCCGGGGCTCACGGGCTGGCACTCGGGTGAGGGCGGGGCAGGGCACTGCCCTGGGGCCAGGACAGCAGGACACAGGCTATGACACTGTGGACTTGAGGCGCGCACACCCCAGCCTTTCTTCGTGAGCGTCTGCTCATGTCTGGCTGGGTCTGAGTGTGGCAGATGCAGGATAAAGCAGACCAGACACTGCCTTTTCCTGGGGCGAGGGGTGTGAGCAATACAGGTGACCCGAGTTGTGATAAGCATCACAGGAAGGCGGCAGGTGAGGTGTTGCGAGCTCCAGGGAAGGTCAGGCCATTTCTAGTCTGGCTGTTGGGTGTGCTCAGGGAAGGCTTCATGGAGGAGGGGATCACTGGGGCTGGACCTGATCTCAGAAGCCTCACCCAGAGCCCTGGGGTGTGCCCTGTGAGCAGCGGGGAGCCACAGACAATGGCTGGTCGGAGGGCTGGAGGGCCTCTGTGGGCAGGGCTGCCCACCTTAGCCTGGGAGCCCTCAAGACCCAAAGAGGGACATCCTTCCCTCACTCAGGAGGCTTATCCCTGCACCCCAGGCAGAAAGACCCCAACAGCGCTGAAGTCCCAGACCCAGAAGCCGGGTGGGGAGGAGCTGTAGCCCCAGACTGTGTTCCTGGAATGGGGGGTGGGGTTGAGGATGCCGAGCTCTGGGTTCAAATCACAGCTCAGCGACTTCCAGCCCAGCCCTTTGGGCAGGTCTGGAGGGAAAGGGACACTGGGAGACTCGGTCCAGGCTGTGTTGGCTTAGAACTGGCATCTCCGGGCGGGGGGGGCCTCCTGTGCATGCACCCCCCACCCCCGCTGCCCCGATGTCCTGACCAGAGCAGTGAGCGTTCTCGGTGAGGCCTGGGCAGCGGGCGGGTCGCGGGGCAGGCTCTCCCGCATGGACCTGCCCTGACCGCGCTCGTGGTCCCTGCAGCCCTTGCTCTCCTTGGAGAACTCTGTGACCACGCGGTTTGCAGACACAGGGGACGTGCGAGTGACGGTGCAGGCCGCCTGCGGAAACTCGGTGCTGCAGGACTCCAAGGTGGTCCGCGTGCTGGGTGAGCCCCCTCCCTGGGGGGAGCACATCTTGTCCTTCTCGGGAGCGCTGGCTTCGGGTGACATCCTGGTTATGCGGGGGGGGGGGCAGCTAGGGAGGGGAGCGGGTGAACACAGCTCTGACGCTCCCCGGCTTCCCTGGCCTCAGTGTCCCCATCTGTAAAGTGAACACGGATGAGTCTTCGTGCCCAGTGGCACTCATGGGCCTCACACGGCACAGAACGAGGACGTGTGGCTGAGTGACTTGTGAGGGTCACCAGGTCTGCCTGCCTCCCAGCAGCCTGACCTCTCCTGCCCCCTTGTCACATGTTTATATCTTAAAGTAAGAGGACCCCCTAATATAGCCTTTGTGGAAACTCCCGTTCTGAGTCTGCATTCCATTTACCGGTACTCACAGGGGGCCCCAAGTCCCTCATGGGAGGCATTTACAATAGATTAATCCTACAAATGGAGGGGACACCCCCCCAAGTGTGCTGTTACCCTCATCACCACACTGATAAAACCTCATTTTGCTTTAAGAACAGCCTCTCCCATGGACAGCAGCCAGCAGTTAAATATTTAGTGGGCCTGCCTTTGGCTGTTCCTTCCTTCACAAGCACATGCGCACAGGGTCCTGAGCCCGGGCTCTGAAACAGTCACCACCTCCCCTGCAGTAAGATGCTTGTCCCTTGGGCTGCTCAGCGCCACAAAGTCTCCGCCCCTGGGGCTCAGGACTTCCCTGGAGGGACTACAATGAGCTGGGAGGCTGCAGTCGGCTCACACCACCTGCACGGGGCTCTAGGGTGGCCTCTGAGTTGGGGACCCTGGCAAATGGGAGAGAAAGAGAAGGTGGGACCTCAGTCCTCAAGGGACTCTTACTCTGGTGGGGAGACCAGCCCAGTGGAAGTCCGTGGGTCCCTGGGGGATGGGAGCCCAACCTCACGGGATGTGTAGTCCTTGTGGGTGAACGGGGCAGACCTCATAGGGCAGGCTTGGCGCGCGCCGGGCCCGCCCTCCCCGGCGGGCACACGGGATCCGAAGCCAGGACAATCCTGGGTCATCCGGGGTGCACGGCCTCCTGCCGGGGGCCGGAGCCTTGCTGCCCGGGCCTGACCGGCTCGCCGTCTCTGCCTCTTTTCAGACCAGTTTCAAGTAGTGCCTCTGCGGTTCTCCAAGGACCTGGATGCGCACAACCCCAACACCCCCGAGTGGAGAGAGGACGTCGGCCTGGTGGTGACCCGGCTGCTCTCCAAGGTGCCCCCAGCGCACCCACACTGGAGCCTCCCCAGCACCTGTGGGGGCCCGGGGTGGAGGGGGCTCGGGGCTGAGCGGGGCGGGGCGGGGCGAATGGGGGGCGGGCGGGGCGCGTGGAGCCCAGTCCCCGTGACGCGGCCTTCAGGCTGGCTGTCCAGTGCTCGGGCCGCTGCCCTGGAGCACCAGCTCACAGGGGAGCGACAGGCCGACTCCTCCATGCACATCGTGTGAGCATCAGCTGCTTGCACAGGACACCGTCACCGTCCTCTGATGGCCCAGAATCTTCTTAGTATGATATTCATTTATTCGTGGAGTTTCTATTCTGGGCCGGATGCTGGAGTCAGAGAGAATCGGTGTGACTGCCGCCCCTGGGAGCTCACACACAGCAGACCGAGGCCGTGCGTTGGGGGGGGGGGGGGGGCAAAGGGCACTCGGGACCCATGGTCCCTCGGTGAGGGACAGAGCAACCCCCCACAGTCATCCAAGGCTGTCACAGGCGGAGGCCCACTCTGCCCATGCCTCTCCTCAAGGGGTTAATAATGCTGGTGATACCGTTCTGGGCGTTGAAGGGTGAATAGGAGTTTGCCAGATGGAAGTGCATGGAGTGGGATTTTCAAAGGCAGGACTTTGTGGGTTGGAGGATCTGTTTGGTCAGGAGCCTTGACCTCTGGGAGGATATTAGCCAGAGAGGGGTCTGCTCACCCTCAGTGTGAGGAATGGACTGGAGGGAGCAGGCCTGGCCTGGGGGAGGCCATTGTCGGGGGTGAAGGGGGCTGAGGGACCAGGAGGGCTGGGCTGCGGGAGGTGGAACGGGGACCACCGGGCTCGGGGGCCATCCCCGTGGGGTGCAGGGCCAGGAATAGCTCGCAGGACCGGTGGCCAGGACTTGGACAGACCAAGAGGAGAGAGGGCATTCCTGGGGGGCCCCGGGGCATGGCAGGGGACAGAGAAGGCAGGCGGCTCAGGGTGGCTTGTCCGCATCCCTGCAGGAGACCAGCGTCCCCGAGGAGCTGCTGGTGACAGTTGTGAAGCCGGGGCTGCCCACCTTGGCTGACCTGAACGTGCTCCTGCCCCCTCCTGGGCCCACAAGGAAGAGGAGCCTCACAAGTGACAAGGTACCTCCCGAGGCCCCTGGACCCACGTTCTCCCTGCACCGCCAGGGGTTTGGTGGCCTAGTGCGCAGGGTCTGGTGGTAAGTCACAGCAAGCACAGAGTCTCGGGTCTCCGTCACAGAGGCCCACGTCTCCCCGACCGCTGCTTGACGCAGGCGGCCGGCTCTCCTCCCTCTGTGGCCGCACCCCTGGGACTCTGGTGGTCTCCAAGACCACTGCTTAGGGGAATGGGGAGGCGCAAAGGCACTGGGGCTGGACCACCCCCCGGGTGGCCGGAGCTGGTCACACTGGGCCAAGCTGAGTGTGAGGGCTGTGCGCACCCAGGGTGTGGTCTCGGGACAGAGTGGAAACCAGATGCCTTCACTGCGTAGGACGACTTCCTCGTCTGGGCGGGTAGAAGACCCGCTGTGTGGCAGGCACTGGCTGGGGACCCAAGGACGAGTCGGCGCCACTTGGGTGCCCTGGGGTGGCTGAACCTCTTCCCCAAACAGAGAGTAACTGGGGTGAAGGAGGAGAGCGGAAAGTTCCCCAGAAGCTTAGGCGGAAGCTTGGCATCGGGCATGGCCCCGAGGGCACGCGCACAAGACCGGATATGCTCCTCCACGCGCACAGCCCGGGGCGGCCATGAGCCGACGTCCACCACCAGGGGCGGATGAGCCAGCGTGGTCCATCCACACCGCGTGGTCTGTCCGCACTGCGTGGTCCGTCCCCACAGCGGGGTCCGTCTGCGCAGCCAGGCAGTCTGACGCAGCCGTAAAAGGGATGCAGGTCTGACACCTGCCACCACTGGGCTGAGCCGGAGCCAGGAAGCTCGGCAGAGAAGCGGCCACCAAGGGCCCCTGCTGTGTGCCTGCGCCGATGGGGACTGTCCGGAGTGGGCAGCCGCGCGGAGGCGGAAGGCAGGCTCGGGCTGCCAGAGGCCGGGGGGCGGCGGACGGCTGGCGGGCCCCGCTTTCCTCTAGGGATGATGAAAATGTTCTGGGCTCGATGGCTGCACGACAAGTGCACTAAACCCGCTGACCTGCCCGCTTGAAGAGAGGAAGTGTTATCTCAAGAAGAAAAATGGACCGGAAGCCCCACCCCCTCTGGACTGGTCATGACACAGGTGTCCCCGGGGGCCTTCTGGAAAGACTGACCAGCGCTGAGGAGGGAGCACAGGCCCGCGGCAGCCCTGTGGGCGGCTGGGAGTGTCTCGTTTTACAGAGGAGCTAAGCGAGACTCGGCGGGGGACCCGTCAGGACCACGGAGAGGGCAGGGAGCCCCACGTCACTGGCCGCCCCACGTGGCCTCCTGGTGGATGCGACTGCCTGGGCCTGGCCCGCAGCGTTTCCCAAAGGGCACCCACATCGGCACTGGGGGCTCCCCGGCCTGCCAAGCCCGCAGCCCCTGCCCCTCTGGGGGGCAGCACGGCAGAGTGTTGAGAGTGACTGTACCCATTTCTCAGACAGGGAGCTGAGCACAGGGGCTCAGCACAGCTTGGGGAAGGCACGGCGGGTCTCGGGGACCCCCTCACTCGGGCCCGCGGCTCCCCTCAGCCACCCCAGCCCCCGCGTTGGAGAGCAGGCGGGCGAATCCTGCAGGAGTCGGATGTGGGCGCTCAGGAGAGATTTGGAAGGAGATGGGGAGGGACACAGGGGAACGGCCACCGCCTCGTCCTGAGCGCTGATGGTGAAGAATCCTAGGGACTTGTCAGGGCCACTGACCACGCGGCAGCCGCCGGGCCCTTGCCGCGTGCTGGGCGCAGGGCCGGAGGCATTGACCTTGCCGCAGAAAGGGGTGCGGCTCCTCCGGGCCAGGGGCGAAGGCGCAGAACCCGGTGCCTCCCCTCGCGTCCTTCAAGCCGGGGGCTGTTTGGGCCTGTCGTTCACACGGTCCCAGACGCGGACCCCGCATTCCCAGGGAACGCCGGGTGCCAAGATGCTGTTCATGGAGGCCGAGTTTGGTCCCCAGAATGTGCCACCCCAGGCGCCCTGGGAGGGGGAGCCCCGGGGACCGCCATCCCGTGGGAGGCCCCCTCCCGCAGCACCTCTGCCCCCACCTGTGTGGAGGAATGACAGACGAGCATCCACACGGGCCAGCTGGCTCCCTTCTGAACACCAGGCAGATGCCCCCTCGTGAAACAGCAAACCGGCCATTTCCCAGAGGCCAGCTGTCCCCCCCACCCCCCGCCCCGTGATCCAGCAACGTCACCTCCTGGGGTTGCTCTCCCTCAGGGGTGCAGTCACTCCCCTGCCTGGGTCACCTGTCCTGTCCCTGTCTTGTTCTCGTCTTGGTCTTCCTCCTCTGGGAAGCCCCCCCGACCACTGCCAGGTCTGGGGACCTCCTGGAGCACCCCTGGGTTCCCCAACTTTGCCACACTCTGTGGTCCCAACCGAACCGAGAGCTCTCGGGCCCCAGCTCGGTCACCTTTGTGCCCCTTCGTAGGTGCTCGGTGCAAGCTGCCAAGCACTCCCATTTTACAGATGAGGAAACTGAGACCCAAAGATGCTGAGTGCCACCCCCCCAACCCCGCGGCCCTGGCGGGTCAGAGCGGATGTCTGCCCAGCTCTCCCGCTCCCCCCGGTGGCTTCCGGAGGGACCCCGTCACTCTCCTCTTTCTGCTTTCAGAGACTCCTGGCCATCCAGCAGGTGCTGAAGGCGCAGAAGATCAGCTTCGTCCTGCGAGGCGGGGTCCGGGTCCTGGTGGCCGTGAGGGACACAGACACAGGTGAGCAGCCGGGGGCCCCTGCAGGGTCGACGGGGTGTCATCCGGGCCTCAGGCAACACTGTTACTACGGGGACGGGGCAGAGGGCCCCTCAGGCTCCACCAGCTCCTCCCGGCTGGACGGCCGGCTCCAGTTACGACCGGTCAGACCCAAGGGCCTTGCTCAGGCCGCAGAGGCAGCACGGAGCCCTGGCTTTCATTGACGGACATTTGGGGTCTCGGGGGACCTCGGGCTCCGCCCCCACCAGGGGTGTGTCCTCTCCTGTTTGGGGAAGAATCTTGGCAGAAGCTGAGGCACGTCCCTCTGCACCGTGTAGGCTCCCCGCACACCAGCTCTGCTGCCCGCCTTCCAGAAGGAGGGGCCGGGGCCCTCGTGCGCACAGCGGGAGTCGGGGGGCCTGGGCTTCCCCCGAGGTCTGCCCACACCGCGCAGCCACGCGGGGAGCACCTGTCCCAGGGGGCCGGGGGGCGGGGGGACGGCGGCGCCCCGCTGACCGCCACTGCTTTCCTTGCAGACTCTCAGAGGCTGGGAGGTGGTGGCGGCTACTGGGCGGTGGCGGTCCTCGCGGTCATCGGCCTCTTCGCGGTGGGCGTGTTCATCCTCTACAAGTTCAAAAGGCAAGGCCGCCGGCAGGTCGGGCGTGAGGTCGGGCCTAGGGCAGCGCCCTCGATGTGCTGCGGCGGGGAGGGCTCGAGGCTAGACGGGCTCCAGGTTCTGAACGACCGCGGTCCCGGGACAGACCGTCAGCCGCTCGCGACCCCACGACCGCCTTCCACCCCGTCTCCTGTGGGCCGGCACCGCGGCCTTAGGCCCCCGACCATTTTACAGACGAGGAGATCTGGGCTCAGAGAGGTCATGCAGCGTGCCCAGGGCCGCACAGCTGGTGAGCAGAGGAGGGGGTCTGAGCCCGGCTGGCCCAGACTCCCTCCCCTCCGGCACTCAGCACCCCTGCTCCCGGGGGTGCGGGGAGCCCTGGCGGGGGCCCTGCTGAGGCTGGGAGGGGTTGCAAGCACACTATGCAGTGCTCAGTGCGGGCTTCCGGGACTCTCCTCCGCTCTGGGCCTGCTCCTCCTCTGTAGCATGGGTTTAATAACCCCCATTCTGGGGTTCCTCGAGGCCGCCCTGGAGGCGCTGGTGACCCTGAACCTACCTGGATTCTGGACCTGACAATGAGCCAGACGTGTCTCCAGACTCATTCTTCAAAGGGCAGCTTCGAGCTGTGACCTCATTGCTTCTCCTGTCTTGCTGGTTCACGTCCAGAAGCCTCAGGGCCGCCCTTCGGGCCAGTCCAAGACGCACTGACCCTTCCCTTCATGCCCCTGTGAGGCCGAGGGTCCCTCCTCCAGCCCCGTCTTCCCCCCAGGCCCTGGGCCCCACTCACCCCTCTCCAGACCATGCCCCCCAGGCTCCTTTGTGTTTGGTTGGTCTTTTAAGTGGTAATCATACGCCCGCCCCGTGCCTCCTTGTGGGTCATCAGCTCTATTGTTTGGGTCCAACTGAAGGGGCAGCCTGAGGTGCTCTGAGAGTGTGTAACAGGGACCTGAGCTGGTCTGGAGAATCTGGGAGGACTTCCCTGAGGAGGGGATTTCTGAGTGGGGATCCTGAAGGATGAGTAGGAGCCTGCTGAGCAGAGAGGCTGGAACAGGAGCCAGGCTGCGGCCTTCCTTGGTCCGTAGGCTTGTCGAGGCACTGGTTTCCGGTGGACAGGCCCAATCCAACTCCAGTTCAAATCAAACTCTACATCCCGGCCCTGAAAAGCCCCTCCTGGACGAAGGACACAGCCCTCTGCCAGGTGCCCGGGTCAGGAATGCCACCTCCTCCCTGTCCGCTTCCTCCCTGCAGCCCGATGACATGGCTCGACACCCACAGCCGCTCTGAATGTGGGATTTGTCACAGCTGGGAAGTGGCATCCGAGACCAGGATTTCTGGGGCTGAAGCCAGGGCCGCTCCCTACCCCGAATCGGGGTCAGCTTAAAGCAGGGATCGGCAAAGCCCCAGGGACTGGAACTCCGGGCCGGGGCAGAGAGGCTCCCCTGCTGGCCAGGGCCCCTCCTGGGCCCCCCTGAGTCTTCAGGCGGGTGACAGATGCACTTGACCCCTTGAGAGGCAGGTTCACGCCCCCTCGGCCTCCAGGCGTGATGGGGGGCCAGGTGGAGAGCTGCCACCTTCACCCCGATTGAGGCCGGGGTCCCGTGACCTCCTGGAAGAGTCCGCTCGCGGCCTGGCGCCCGCTGTCCGCGGGGCTGGCCCC
This sequence comes from Cryptoprocta ferox, assembly GCA_028646485.1. Classification (NCBI taxonomy): domain Eukaryota; kingdom Metazoa; phylum Chordata; class Mammalia; order Carnivora; family Eupleridae; genus Cryptoprocta; species Cryptoprocta ferox. Next base: position 188,342,494 of record CM053567.1, read on the forward strand.
AGGCCCACCACCCACACGGTACCAGGCCCCACACACTCGACGGCCGTGGCTCCACCAGGAGGGGGCCTGGTATTTACCTGGAGGCACACAGGGCCGCCTCCCAGCAGCCCCCCCCCCAGTGAAAGGGCGTCCCTTCCCCTGCCCCCGCCACTCCCTTCTCATCGTTCCACGCTGTGCCAAGGGCTGCAACGCTTAAGTTCTTCCAAAGACGGGCCACGGAGGTGTGGCCGGGCCAGGTGGGACGTGCTCAGAGCCTCGACTTCCAGATCTGTGGAATGGGCGCGCTGGTTCTCCCAAGGATGTGAAGAGCAAGTGTCCTTCCAGCCCCCCTCTGCCGCTCACGTTGGGGGGGGGGGTCTGGCGTCCTGTATATTTGCAGAGATTAAATGAAAAAGGAGGGACTTGTAGCCCCATCTGCCCCATCTGGGTCTCCATCCTGGAGCACCCTTCACCCTGAGTGCAAGGCCCTTCCAGACTGCGGGCGGCCCAGCACTGCCTGCCATCCACGGGCTCCCAGGATCCCCCTGGGGGACCTGCCTCGGCTTCCTCATCTGTGAAAGGGAACTGAGAAGGAGGGGGGTGGGGGAAGGGAAGGGGGAAAAAAAAAAGAGGAGGAGGGAGAGGAGAGGGCGGGGAGGAGGGGGAGGGGCAGGACCTCCAGCCCCTGCAGGTGCGCTCCTATGTGCCCTCCTCTGGCTCCCGGGCAGTTAGCTGGCAGGGGTGGGGGGTGAGGGGGACGAGTGTCAGGCTGCAGGGACGGCCCTGAGGCCCCTCTCTGAGCTGGAGCTGTGGTGGAGGCCAGCGGCTGGGAGCAGCCCCACCCATTTCTCTTTCCCCTTGGACATCAGCGTGGACGTGGGTGTCATGTGGACTTTGTCCAGGGCAGGATTGGTGGGTCAAGGCCACGGAAGGGACAGAATTCGGGCCTCATTAACTGTGTTCTTCAGACTCCCCCCCCCCCAGGGGCCAGATAGCAGCTCCACAAACAGCTCCAGATACCTGTCCCCAGAGGAGGGGGGTGGGAGGAGGAGGAAGGGGAGGACCCCGGGTGGGCCCAGAAGGTGCCCCACACAGGGGTGAGGGTGTAAGTGCCGGTGCGCTGCCTGGGACCCTGAGGGTTGCCTTGGAAACAGCACACGGTCTGCTCCCAGCGCCAGGTCATGCAGGGAAGGTGAGCCGAGCAGCAGAGAAATGCCTGGCTGGTCCTGAGGGTCTGACACAGACTGTGGGGGTCCGGGGAGCGGGCTCAGTTCCTGGCGGCGGAGCAGTCAGTGTGGACTGGGCTCAGCTGCCGTAACAAACAGCCCCGACGGCTCCGGGGCTCACGGCCACCAAAGGCTGACTTCTCGCTCGTGCTGTCCCCTGGGGCTGGGAGGGGCCAGTGTCCGGTAGTGGCTCGGGGGCAGGGCCATTTCGAGATGCAGGAGGCCCAGCAGAGGGAAGAGAGTTCTGGAGGGACCAAGTCACCCCATAAGTGTCTCAGCCTGGAGGTGACATGTGCCACCTTTATCCACCCTCAGTGGGCAAAACCGGTCACGTGGTCTGGCCCAGCCCGGAGGCCTGAAGGTGCACCTGCCATCCGGGCATTCCTGCAGAACGGGCGGGGCTTGGGGGGCGGCGTCTGAGAAAGCCTGCTCTTCCCCTCGGACCGCGGGCTCTTCCCCTCCGACCGCGGGCTCTTCCCCTCCGACCGCAGGCTCTTCCCCTCGGACCGCGGGCTCTTCCCCTCGGACCGCGGGCTCTTCCCGGGTTTCGCTCAGAATAACCAGGTGTTTACATGAAGGAGCCTGGCTGGGGGACCCTGAGCCCCGGCCCAGCCGAGGCAGAAGGGGCTGTGCCCACGGTCTCCTCCCCCTTTGGCCCTGGAGGGACAGGAAATAGAGACAGCACAGGCCTGGGACCCGGGCAGGACTGGGCAGGAGCCTCTCAGAGCCGGGTCAGCGCCCTGTGTCTCACGGGAATGCCCGTCCCACCAACCCAGTCCGAGCCCAGGACGCTGCTGTCCCGGAGACACCGGATGATGGGGAACCACAGGACAGTAAAATACCCCCCCTCCCACCTCAGTCTAGGTCCCAGGGGAGGGAGACAGTGAGCACCCGTGCCCCAGGGCAGGGGGGAATCCAGGGCTGCAGAGCTCACAGGAGGGAGGGCGTCGTGGAGGACGTGCTTTGGCGCAGAGATGGGGCAGGAGATGAGATCCAGGAGCACTGCCTGCACCTCGCGCGGGAGTGCTCCGGGGCGCAGCTGTCTGGGGGCCGCCGGGGGCAGACGGCCTGGGCGGCGCCCTGAGCCCCGCCTCTGCCCCCACAGGAAACGCCCCGGCAGGACCGTGTACGCCCAGATGCACAACGAGAAGGAGCAGGAGATGACGAGCCCCGTGAGCCACAGCCAGGGCGTCCAGAGCGCCATCCAGGGTGAGGAGTTTATAGATGATGATCTCGACTCGCAGACTCTAGGTAACGCCCGTCCCGGAAACCCGCCTCCCCACCCTCCTGTGGGTCCCTGCCCGGCGGGCACTCGCTCGGGACCCAGGGCCAGGCCGGCGGTGGCTCTGCGTCCCCTCCATCCGCGGAAGGGATGACCGGAGATTACATCAGCGGCCTGGGGGCGGCGGGCACCACGTCTGGCAGCGCCCCTGGGGGAGCCCCCACGGGGAAGCTGACTCTTCTCAGGATGTGGGTGGCCCCTCCCCCGTGCCCCCCAGTGCTCCCAGCCGTCCTGCTCCCTGGAAGCCAGGATTTCGCCAGCGTGTGCGCGGGGACGCCACCGCCGTACAGCTTGCAGAGCGCTCTGGCTCCTGTGGTGCCCTGGCCCCTGACCGTGCCTGGCGGGGAGGGTCCCGGCCCCCGGCCGCACTGCACACCCCACGGCGGCCCGGCTCTCCCCGCTCGTGCTCCTCACCCACGTCCCTCATGAGCTGGCGCCTGGTGGCGTGGAGTCACCCTGGCGTGAAGACGCCCTGAGGGCGTCACTGTCGCCAGGACTGTCAGTACTGTTGGTCCTGTCCCCTCTCTCGCTGTGTCTGTCCCGACCGCAGACGCGGGACAGACGGAAATCGGTGTCTCACTTGTTAAGTGGCCGAAGACGGGGCTCAGAGGTGAAGTCATTCACCCAGGTGGCGCAGCCCACTGGTGGCTGACCTCGAATCCAGACCCGCCCGGCCAGCCCCCTAAGTGCTTCAGTTTCTCGCGAGAGTGGCCCGGGAGGCGACCCCCGCCCTTTCTCCTTCCCCCAGCCGGCCCCCTCCCACATCTGCCAGCCCCGCTGTGCTCCCCAGGAGTGCTGCCTCCGCCCCTTCCCGGGCCGCGGTGACAGCTCAGTGTCCCGGGCCCTGGCTCCGGCCGCCCGGGCTGAGGGACCTGGGTGACGGAGGCCGCAGCAGCGGGGCCATTTGGCAGACGAAACAGCTGAGATTCAGAGCGGCCACCTAGCCCATAACCCGATTCAAGCCCAGCTCCGCGGCTCCGGAGCCTGCCGTCCCCTCCCCCACCGCAGCCCCCAGGCGGGGGGCGCACTCCCAGGGGGGGACACCCTCCACCGGACTCTCCCCTGCTAGGGGCTCACGCTGCCTCCCGCATGGCCCCTGCCCACCTGCATGCAGGCGGCCTCACAACCCGGTGGGACAGCGGCGGCGGCTGCGGGTCCGGGAGCGGCCCGGGGCTTCCCGAGCTTGGATGGAGGGCGTGGGTGTCCCGGGGAGACCCGCGCTCTGGTCTCCCGCCTGTGCGTGTGTTTGCTGTCACGCGTGACGAACAATCAGAGCAGAATACTGGCAGGTTATTTTAAGGGAGCACTTAGTATGCGCCAGGTGCATTTCCCCACGTAACCCCCAGGCGGTCCTAACCGAGGCCTCAAGGTGATGGACCTCGGGTGAGGGTCTCAGCCAGCAAGCGGGCTCGTGAGCCCGGAGACCCGCAGCCGCCCCCTCCGCGACCCCCCGAGGACAGGGCTGCCCCCCCTCCCCCACGGGGCGGGGCCTCCGTCCCCTGGTCTAGTGATGCGTGATGCAGCCCCCGCGCAGGACCCCCGGCCGAGGCCTGCGTTCTGACGTCCCCGCGCCCCTTCTCTCCTGCCGCTCCCGCCGCGCCCCACAGCGCCCGCCGCCGGGAGGGGGCGCAGCCCCTCCCGCGTGCCCCTGCTGCCGCAGGTCAGTGGGCGTGGCGGCGCGTGGCCGCTGGGACCCGCTGCTCGCGACGGCACCGGGGGAGCGCGCCCTGCCACGCACCCAGGACACGGAGAGACCCCCCACTGCCCCGCGCGGCTGGAGGAACCGCGGGACGCGCCCCGCACGTTGGCCGCGTGGCGCCGCTGAGGCCACGCTGGGTGCCCCCCCCCCCCCCGCCGCGGCGCCCTCCGCAGGGGGGCGGGGGGCGTGCTCACGGCGGCCGTGTCCGTGTCCTAGGGAATCACTCCGGCGTCGTCCTGAGTATCAACTCGCGAGAGATGCACAGCTACCTGGTGAGCTGATGTCCCCCGAGGCCCGCGCCCCGGACACTCTCCTCTGCGCCGTCTCATCCCCGGAGGGCACCGGTGCTGGGACCCGCGTCCCCTCAGATCAGAGACCTGCGGAAGCGCCACCTCCTCCAGCGACAGATGCCCCCTCCCCTCAGCTCACGCCCGCACGGGGGGCCTGACCCCCGACCCCCCCTCCCCCCGGACACCAGGCCCACGGCGTCCCCCGCCGCCCCCAGCCCGACTGGGCACTTCTCTGTCCCCGGACCCCGCGTGGCTGCCCCACACCCCGTGGCCCCAGCCCGAGGCCCGGCCGCCCTGGAGACGGGGAGGTGCGCCTGCGGGGCTGCCGGTCACTCTGCAGCGGGGGCCGCTGTCCCCGCACGGGGACCCCGGAGCCCTGCCGGCTTTCTTGTTCATAACCCCCGGGAGGGCGGCGCCTGCCTGCATGGCCTCCCTCTGCGGGGGCCGCCCCTGCAGAGTCCAGAAAGCCTGTGACCCAGACCCCACCCCTGCCCCGGGCCCTCCCAACGCCGCCCTCCGTCCGCCTCTTTTTAAACTGCAGATAATGTAAATACCTCTTTAGGTAGCTGTTTGCGTTCTGGGGGTGGGGGGTCGTTCAGCTTTCTAGTCTGTGGTCAGGCAGTGGCCATCTGGGTTGCTTCGTCAGAGCCCCCTTCCCGGGACCCTTCTTTTAGTGCCCAGCTCGGCCCCTCTGCCGCCCCGGCTCCATTCCATTCCGTGCACCCCCGGGTCCCTGTGGGACAGGTGCTCTGACGGCTCCGCCCCCAGGGCCCGGGGCCCGCACTTGTGCACCCAGCCGGCAGGTGGCACCGTGCGCAGGCTCCCTGCCCACCCGCAGGGGTCTCCGCCTCCCCTCGGGCACGGTGGGAACTGCCCATGGGACGAACCCGAGTAGGAGCCGGGGTCCAGAAGAGGGTTCGGATGGCAGAGCGGGAAGGGCCGCCCAGGAGTGTGCCCCTCCCTTATTTTGAAGATGGAGAAATTGAGGCCCAGAGAGGGGTTGACTTTCCCAAAGTCACACAGCAAGACAGTAGCAGAGGTGCCCCAGGGACCAGCCCTCTGCACCCTGTGCAGTGAGTGCACTCACTCACAGACGCCTAGAATCAGGGACGCTAGCCGAAGTCTACATGTGAATATGGGGGGGGGGGGGTGCTCACCTTTTGCCTTGAAACCGGAAGTCAGTATTCACCTCCCTCCCACCCTCCTCCCCTCCCTCCTCCACCCTTTATTCTCCCTCCTCCCTCCTCCTCTTCCATCCCTCCCTCCTCTCCTCCTCTTCCCTCCTCCCCCACTTTCCCCTCCCAGACACGGCTCTCAGCCGCCAGGTCTTCCCCTAGGAGGTGGGGACACCCAAGCCCAGGCTGGGAGCTCGCTGGCTGGTGGTGAGTCCAGAATGAAGCTGAGGGGGTGTTAACTCACTTCCTTACAAAGTCCTGCAGGAGGGGGCCCCCCCCGAGATGAGCGATCACACCCACAACAGCCCCCAGCACACTGGAGTCCCTCAGTCTGTGTGTCACAAATAGGGTCTTTGGGACCACAAGGAGGAAGGGGTCCCTGTGAGTCACATGCCAGGTGGTGGAGGCATCCTTCTCCCCGGCCGCCTGCCCACCAGCCGGGGCTCCTGGGCCCCACCCCAGAGGTCACCCTGGAAGTCGTTCTTAAGACCCTCCTTGGGGAAGGGCTGGGGCCCAGGGATGGGGGGATGTGTTGCTGGTGAGGCAGGTGTGGGACCCCCGCTGGGACTCTCTGGACCTTTGCCACCCGCCCCCCAGCCTGTTTGCAGTCTTCAAAGACACCTTAGGGAGCCCTGTGTCCCACCATCCACCCCCACCCAGCCTGCCCCATTGAGCATCAGACACACAGGGTCAGACACCTGTCGGCACCACCCAGAGCCAAGGTCAAGGTCAGCATGAGTCCCTTGGACACAGTCCCCCCAACCCAGCTCGCCAGTGCCCGCAGGTGACCACCCCTTTGACCTTCCTTGACCACTCAAGTTCATTCTCTCTGCTGTTTCGGTCGGGGTTTTTTTTCCCCTTAGTTATTTGTGTTTTTCTCGTATTTTATGTTATTATTTCTATTAAGAGTATTTTGAGTGTGTGGATCCCAGAGCCTGGGAATAAGGTGGCATCTCACATAACCTTATGCTTTTCCATCCCCATAACCACACAGACCCACACGGAGGTGTGTGGGTCCCCGATTATACATTTGAGGTTCCACGAATGTGCTGCGCAGGTGCGTCCAGGCGGGCGCCTGGGGTGACGTGTGGTCTGCGATGGGGCAGCTAACACTTCATCCGACCGGGCTCTGCCCGTACTTGGTGCATCACGTAACAAAGATGCGGAAAAGTCTTTCTTATTTTTCCTTTTTAAAAATCAATAAATCATTTGTGATGCTTTTAACAGATTAAATGAATATAGTCAGCTTTTGCCTTATTATGAAGCTATTATTCCACATTTCCCTAAACACACACACACACACACACACACACACGCCGCTAGAACTGTGGTCTCAGGGCCCCTGGGAGAGGGGCCCGGGGCGGATCCTGACGCTGGGGGCCGGTGGTGATGACATTAACCTTCTCGGTCACTGGATCAGGAACACGCCGCCTGCTAAGCAACGATACCCCCCGGCAGCTTTTAACGTCCTTACACGCAGAGTTCAAGGCCAGCAGAAGGGCCCGGAAGCATCAGCCCATTGGCCAGATGGGGAGCAGAGGCCCAGGGAGGTTGAGGGCCAGGAGGTGGACAGCGCGATAGAGCACACGCTTGGGCCAACCGTCTTTCTCTAATTTTTTTTTTAACATTCATTTTTGAGACACAGAGTGTGAGCAGGGGAGGGGGGAGGGGCAGAGAGAGAGGGAGACACAGAATCCGAAGCAGCTCCAGGCTCCGAGCTGTCAGCACAGAGCCCGACACGGGGCTCGAACCCACGAACCGTGAGATCGTGACCCGAGCCGAAGTCGGACGCTCAGCCAATGGAGCCTCCCAGGCGCCCCTGTCTCTTGAGCCTCTGAAATGCCATGTGGCTTGTCTCCGGGGGGCCCGGAGGCCGGACCTGCCCTCCTTCCCGCTGGCTTCCTGTCAGAGACGTGCAAACACGCCCCAGCTTCCAGGGCCCCGTGGCCACAGCCGTTTCCAGAAGGAAGAGAATCTGAAGCTGCGTCTGGGGGGCAGAGCAGAGGACCGGTGGGGACCCAACGGCCCGACTCCCTGACTCCCTTGCGTTGCCCGGGAGCAGGTGCCTCAAACCCAGGGAGCTCGCACCCCGGCGTCGTGGGCGCTTAAGGAAAGGGCACCCTCTCCACAGGATGGCGGGGCGAGGGCCTCGGGGGTGGCCCTGGGGTCAGGCTGCAGGCCACCGGGGCAGGGGGGCACCCACCAGGAGCTCGGTTCCCAGGGCACCGCCTGCTTATGCGGTGGGGGTGCGGGTGGGGGGTCCCTGGCGGCCGCAGCACCGCCCCTGCACACCCAGACGTGCCTTAGACACGCAGACGCCCCAGTAGCCTCGGTTTGCTGGAGGCTCGCCCAGTGCTGTTGGTTCCCACAGGCTGGCAGCCGAGGCCCCCGCGCCGGGCACAGCTCCCGCCTCTTCGGGGGACCCTCTGGGCCTCGCTGTGCGGCCCAGCGAGCTCGGACTCCAGCTCCAGGCGCGAGGACGCGGCCGTAACCCGCCCGCGTACACACGGCCTGTGATGGATCGTTGATCGCAGGCGGTTCCCGGCCCGGCCCCTGGCCCTCCGCGCTCGTTCTAGAACGCGCCCTGGCTCGGGGCTGGGAAAACAGGATGATTCGCGCCGTTTGCAGCTCACAGGGTTATGGCCCAGACGCTCAGCTCTGCTCACGGTCCAGCAGCATTCCGGCTGCGGACGCGGCCGAGGGGCTGTGCCTGCCAGCACGGCAGTGACGGGGACAAGGCGACCGCAGTAAGGACGACAGCCCCCGTGGAGCCTCCGCCAGGCGCCAAGTCCGGGGAGGTGCTGCTCATGCGGTTCCAACAAACCCTGCCGCCAGCAGCCCCGGGCGAGGGTCTCCAGTGGGCGTCCCTGGGAGCCACCAGCCCCCGTGACCGCTCAGCCCCTGCAGAGGGGGTTGGCGGGCGGGCGGGGGGGCCGAGCACGGCCAGTGCCAGTGGCCAGAGGGCTTCCCGGCCGTGCGAGGACACATGCCTACGAGGAACGCGTCCTGGAAATCACCGAAGGTGAGGAAGTAGACAGCCGCTGGATGTAGTGATGTTTCTAGAATTTTCTTGGGACCCAGTGGAGAATTAGGACAGCAGCTGTGTGCAGAGTGAGGGTGGGGACGGCTCCCTGAAGACGTGTGGATGGGGATGAGCAAATGGAGGAGGGGAGACGGACGGCCTGCCAGGAGAGAAGGGAGCACCTGTCTGCGGTAACACCGCAGGGCCAGTTCCCGCGTCTGAGCAGGCGGCCTGCACGGCGGGAACCGGGAGGCACAGAAGCACCTGGGTTTGGAGCTCCTCTTCCAACTGGTCTGTGTTTTCAGGGAATAACAGGTGAGGCGGGAAAAGGGGGATCAGGGCGGCAGGAGAAGGTGTGAAATTGTCATCGGGGAGAGTGAGAAAGTGGCGTCGCCAAGGAAGTTCGTAAAATTTCTAGCAGTGAGGAGGCTCCACGGGGGATTTGAGTCACAGAGTTCTCTGGAAAACTCATGGTGTGGCTCCGTTTCTCCCAGCCACCTTCCGCTGCTCAGGTGTAGGGACACATACATCATTGTCCTCAGGTCACAAAATGGCTGCAGTAGCTCCAGACTTGGCATCTTCGTCTCCTGAAGTCTAGAGGTGCTGATCAGGTCACATGGCCATCCCAGAGGGAATCCCTGTAGCTCACTGTCTTGGTCGTGAGTCACGTGCTCCCCTACCCTCACCCCAAGCCAGAGTCAGGGCCACTATTTGTCCCTACACCGGGGAGAAAGAGCAGCCACAGAAGGCTGATGAAGCAGAAGTAAACACTCGTCTCGGCGTCGGGGGGTGGGAGCCGAGGGGCCCCTGCCTCAGTCCTGGGGGCGCCGGATACCCGTGATCTGTCTGGGGCTCTGCCTACCATGCTGGCCTCGGGGCTAACCTGGAAAGGAGGAAGGACTCAGCATCTAGGAAGGCGGCCGCGGAGCCTGGTCCCCCCTGAACCAGGAGACGCTTGGTCCGGGGGGAGCACTCCTCCCTCAAGGATAAGGCCCTGGAAGGGAGAGGGAGCACAGGCCGCGGGGCCCGGCCGACAGCCCCCCAGCCCGAGGCGGTTTCGCGACCCGGAGCGCGCCGCGGACTGCTGGGCGCCCCTGCGGTGTCTGTGCTCTGCTGTCCCGCGTGGCCCGCTGTCTGCTGTCACTCAGGGCAAAGTTCCCCCCTGCAAGGTCAGGGAGGCGCGGAGACGCACCCGCCAGACCGGACGTGAGGCACTGGCGTGGCCGACGAGGGCGGCCGTGGGGCGGCGGAGGAGAGGCCCCGGGAGCCGTTTGCGCCCCGCTCCCCACGGGGTGGGCGCTGGGATTTCCGGAGGGTCCCCAGGATCTGGCCAAGTTCGGGAGAGCCGCCCTCTCCGGGGCTGAAGCTGAGATTTTCACGGCAGCTCCCGCGGCCGCTGCCCCCTCTGAGGAATCTCTCGTGCGAGGATGAGGACCCGGTGGCCACGGAATTTGGGATGTGGCACGTGGGTGTCTCGCCGAAGGTCCCGGGGAACCCGGTGCTTTCTCCTCAGCAGCCCCCTCGGCAGGATGCTGGCGGCGTGGACGGGCCGTCCCGGGGACGGAGACAGTGGCCAGTTTGCCCGCAATCGCTCTCGGTGGCCTGCGCGCCTGCGGACAGAACGGAAGGACGCCCACCGGGGCGCTGGGAGCTGTGTTTATGCTCGTAAAACAAGCCACACGGGCCACAGCAGCCACGCGTGTCCCGCCCCCTCCTCCTGCCCGCCTGTCGTCCACGGGCAAGCAGCGGGTGGAGGTGTGATCGGCGTCACCAGCCCCGCGTCCTCCAGGTGCTGCGTGGTGGCAGGTGGCACTGACGCCTGCGGTTCTTGCAGTGACTCGAGATTGGCCTGGTTTACTATTTTAGCAGGAAGGGGGCTTCCGGGGGCTTCCGGGGGCTTCCGGGACCCCTCCTCCCACGGCTAAGGACGGACTCCACCCACGCGCTCAGAACTCAGGGATCATCGCGGGGTGGGTTCAGTAACACACCAGACACACTGTGCGACACAGGCCGGGGCCCCTACTCCACCAATAACCCCCTCAGCACACGCCCCACGCGGGCTTGGGGTCCCCGGGCACGCGCCTCGGGTCAGAGCCGGTGTCCCCGAATCTCCCAGAGCGAGAACTTTCTCTCCCTCGTGCACGTCTCTGCTGCAGGGGAAACGTTAGGAGGAAATGTTCACTTCGGATTCGGGTCAGGGCACAAGGGGCCTGGGGAGGCGGCCCCTGCAGGTCTGGGGGTGCCGAGGGCCCGAAGTGTTGTGGTGACTCCGTCCCCGCGTCGCCCGCACCACCCGGTCTCGAGTGCACGTGTTTGTCTGGTTCCGTCCACACAGTCCTGGGGACACGGTGCTCGGTCACAGTGCACGTCTCGCCGCACAGGCAGGCCCACGTGTCTCTGGAAAGTTCCAGCTGCCCTCCAGACCCTGCAGCCGGGGTCCCACGAGCCCCAGGGAGTTCGGGGACCGGGGCTCAGCGGAGGCAGCCCCTGTCCTCAGCTCCAACTTGCAAGAAGCAGCCCCTAGCCACTTTTCCGGAATGTTCCCTGGACCAACCACCCTCTTGTGCATCAACAGTGGAGGGAGCGTCCACGATGACGAAGTCGCCCACACGTCCGTCCCGCCTGCAGTGCCCGGAATGCAGTGGGCGCTCACGAACGATGCTCGCGGGCCCGGGGCCGTCTGTCTGTCCTGCGGAGAACAGGACCTGCAGAGAAGGGGGTTTCAGCTCGACCGAAGCTTCAGGGGCCTCAGGACGGGCGCGCGCCCCGTTCCTCGCGGTGCATGAGGCAGGCGGCCAAGCCCGAGCTTGAGGAGCGCGGGGCTGTCATCGTCACCGCCGGCCGTGGTGCTGGAGTCACTGCTGTCACACTGTGTTTCTGAGCGTCCTCTCCAGGCCAAGCCCGGCGCCAGGCGGCAAAGGTCCAGAAGCGGGTGGCCCAGGGCGTGCCCCTAGGGGAGCCCCCAGCCCTGGGGACGTGTTTACAAACAGGCGTGGGAGAGCCACACACAGAGGGACGTGACGCGAAAGCCACAGGCACAGGGGTGGGCAGCAGGGGAGACACATGCCCATGCGGCCCCCAGGGCACAGAGGGGCCTTCGGGTCACCCTGGGAACGCTGCTTCTGAGATGGGGGGGGTCAAACGGGGGGCAGGCCAGCAGCGACGGCAACTCCCCACACACCCCTGCCAATGGAGCAGGCTCCTGGGGCGGAAGGTGGGCGGGAAGGGGTGAGGCCCTGCCGTTCGGCGCCTTCTACGGTTTCTAGCTCCGACGGTCGCTCCCCAAGGTGCCCTCGCACGCGGTGGGATGGGGGACAGCGAGTCCCGGGTCCACCACCAGGAATGGGAAGGACACAGTTTCTCAGGAGGCGCACAGCTGAAACACGCGGTGGAACATTCTAGATCAGTGTCTAGATGGGCTTGACGGACATGGGTGGGGCAGACGGAGGAGGTGTGGGAGGAAGCTTCCAGGCCTGCCTCTCTCTGCTCTGTCTCCTGCTCCCTGTGCTGCTGGCCCCCGCCCCCCTGGCACCCCTGGCACCCCCAACCCACCCACAGCCCCCAGGGACCCACCCAACACGCCCCCCCCTGCCCCCCTGGGATCCCCGACCCAACCCCGGCTCCCGGGGAGCCCTGACACCCGCTGGTTCCCCAAGAGCCCCTGACCCACCCCCCACCCCTGGGGACCCCCAACACCCCCGAGACCCCCGACCCACCCCCAGCCCCCGGGAACCCCCGACACCCCCCTGCCCCCGGGAACCCCGACACCCCCCTGC
>CM053567.1:188355042-188384871 GCA_028646485.1 Cryptoprocta ferox
CCCCCGGGACCCGTGACACACCCCAGCCCCCCAGGGAACCCTGACACCCCCCAGCCCCTCGGTACTCTGACCCCCCGCAGAACCCCCAGGATCCCCAACCCACCCCTGGCCCCCAGGAACTCTGACACCCCCCTGACCCCAGGACCCCCGACCCTCCCCCTGGCCCCCAGGACCCCCAGCCTCGTGTCCAGCGGCTGGTCCGGTTCCCACGTGACTTCAACCCCCTCCCGCCGTGAAGCTTACACACGGCAGTCGTGGGGACCCTCAGCTTTCCCGAGAAGACGAGCCGACCCTGCAACGTGGGGGACGCCCACCCGCAAGCGGGGAGGGGCAGGGGTCACAGGCGCATCGTGCATGCGTCCGGCTGGCCTCCCCGCGGCCTCTGCCACCTCCTGTGACCAGTTCTGCACGGTGCCCTTCCCTGCCTGGAACCTCCAGTGCCTTCCAGCCCCAGCGGGAAACTCCTTTCCGTCCCAAAGCAGCGTCCGCTGGCCGCCCCACCCCGCACGCTCCCAGCCCAGCCCCCCGACCCAGCAGAACCCCCTTGCATCCAGCACGTGCCTCCTCCCGGAGCCCCCCCTTCAGGGGAGCCTTGGGCGGACCCCACGGTGGGTGCAATTCAGAGACATCAGCCCAGGGGCTCTGGGAGAGGTCTGCTCGGCCCCGGGGGGGACTTGTGGGGGGGACCGTGTCTTCCCTTCCAGGGGCATGGCTGGGGCTCCTTGACGGTGATGGGGTGCTGACCGGCCCACCCCCTGCTCGGGGACCCAGTCACCAAAGCTGGACTGTATTTCCTCTGACCCGCAGCTGAAAGTACCGGGCTGCCCACCCCCCTCCGGCTTGAGGGCCCCGCTCGGGCTGCGCTCCCCCCGCCCCCGCCCTGCCCTGTCCCGTGACGCCCCTCGTGTCTGCCTGACGGCCTGTGCCCTGGGTTCTCTCGGCCTCAATGCTGGAGCCGAAACCGCCCCCAGGAAGAGAAGCTCCGTGGGAGCCATGACCTTCACCGCCCGTCCGCGTCCCCCACCGCGTCCACAACAGCCGTGGGCACAGGACGTGGCAGCTGGACTGCACTCCCTCCCCGCCCGTCACCGCCTGCTGTGACCCAGGGTGGCAGCAGATGGAAGCCATTTCTGTGCCCGCGGCGCCCAGTGTGGCCTGACCGAGAGGGTGCTCGGGGAGGGGGGGTGTCTGTGCAACAGAAACTGTCGGGCCCGAATGTGCGGGGCCCCGTGGGTGCCTGCTCCCGTGGACGCGGGACCCACCACCGCAGCTGCCCCGGCCGGCGGAGGGAGAGGCGCGACGACTCCCTCGGGAGAGCAGTCTGCGTGTGCAGGGGCGAGGCCAGGCACCCCCGGGGCAGGAAGCAGGCACCCCTCAGCCCTTTGTGGCCCCGCCCCTGCGCACAGCTCCAGGATAGACCAGCCCCCTCGGTGGTCAGGCCCAGCTGGACCTACTAGCGCCCCCAGGGCACCCCTCCTCCCTCTCACCCCACTTCTTGACGAATTGGTCCCTTTGTACGAAAAGACAGCCATTTTTAACAGCATCATAAAACTGATGAAGTTTCCGTCATAAAATTTCTGGGTCACAGGCATCCGCTAATGTCCTCCCGCTTCGCGCTAAGCAGCTGTCGCATGCCGGTGAGGCTCATGTCGCCTGCTCCCTAAATTTAACGCACACGAATGACCATCCTGAGTCAGCTCCGTGGTTGTGAAGAGCAAAGGCGAGAGCCCGGAGTCTTCCTGCTGTCCCTTCGGCAGCCCGCCGGCACGTGACCTGTGTTCCAGACCTGAGAAAGCTGTCGACACGGACGGACTCCCCAGATGTCCCGGGGACAGACTGCCCGGCGGAACGGCTCATGTTGGGGCAGAGAAGACTTTGTCCCCGGCTCCTGCGTGGGGTCACACAGCGTTACGGGACACGCTGAGACCCCCCTCCACCTAAGACGGACGGAATGAAAGGGGCCTTTCACCATCTGTGACGTGACCAACCCCCCCTCCCCCAGGGAGACAGTTCGGGGCGAGGAGGCACCTGGGGCAGCACCAGACCCTGGAGGGGTGGGTCTGGGTGGGCGCTCGGTCACCCAGACGTCCCTGGGTCCCACACAGCCGCTCTTGCACCCACTCCAGCCACACCCCGACCCGGGGTCCCTCCCCCTGCTTGCTGAGCGGGATGTCCTGCAGACTTCACGCCAGGGGCCCACCCTCATCTCCTCACCAAGGGCGGGCCGGCCTGGCAGCTTGGGCCGCCTCCGGCCCGTGCAAGCCCCTCGGCAGGACCGCATCAAGGAGAGCTCTGGGGCCGGGGCCGGACACCTGGCAGGGGCGGGGCGGGAGGGAGGGTTGGTCCGCTTCATCTGCCGGCTCAGACTGGGCGCTCAGACTGGGCGCAAGGGCACCAGGGAGGCCCCGGTGACCCTGCGGGGGGTGGGAGGGCACTTCTGCCTCCGCACCCCTGCGAGCCTTCCTCGGGCTTCACTCTGACTCATTCAGGGCCCAGTGCCGACTTTCTAAAAACAGACAGGACATCCCGCCCACATGCGGAGCCCTGGACGTGCCCCAGGGCTCCCTCTTCTCCACAGGGCGCAGGGGCCGGGGGAGCCCTCCGGTCTCTCCAGCCACTGGTCTAGACTCACCTTCACTTCCACCCCCCTCCCGTCCCGTGTCCTCAGAGCGGCCAGCCTTAGCCCGAGCCGCCCCTGTGCCGACTCTCCCCCTCTGCTCCCTGCTGAACTCCTGTGTAAACACCACGGCCCTCCCGGACACCTCCCCGGCGGTCTCCAAGGCGGCCGCACCTCTCCCTGAGATGCCAGACGACTCCACGCAGCCCTGCACTGGCCGGGGTCGTCCCAGCCGACGGTGCGCGAGAGCGAGCTCCCGAGAGCAAGGCTCATCCGATCCGTTCGTGTGCCCCGCACCCGGCCGAGCCCGGCACTCAGCAGGCGCCCCAGCGCTTCTTAACTTCGGGTCTGTGGGCTTCGAACAGAACAGGTAAGGCTCTTCCGCGAAGGAGGATCCTTGTGGATAGAAACACGGCACAGCCCCCACCTCCCCCTCTACCTGCTCCCCCTCACCCCCCTCTCCCACCAGAGACTGCCGACTCCTCGCCCGGCTCGCCTCTGCTCTGCAAACCCAGTGAGCGGGACACGGAGGCTGGCTGGGCGCGTACGGCTTTATTGAGAACACGCGAATGAGGCACGCCCGAGGGCGCCAGTCCGAGCGCTACACTGCGCAAAACAGTAGAAAACTCAGTTAGTAAAGCAGAAAATTCAAGTGATTTACTACAATATGGAGCGAATGGCCTGAAAACTGGTGTCTCCGTTGGAACTTTCCATTGATAAAAGTTCTTACTGGAGGAATTAAATACATTGAGAAATACAGTGAAAATATATTTACAACCATTTAAAATGGGCACCGGCGACATATTTAATTAAAAAAAATCTTTGATGTTTCTTGTTTGTTTTTTGATCAAAGAGAATTTTAAATAGGACTTTAGCTTTTTTAAAAAATACAGTAAGAAATAATTACAATCTTAATATGAAAACATGTTACAACTTATAGCCGTGGTCAATTAATGCTAAATGTAATGTAAGAGTCGGTGTTAAAATTTAAAGTCACTGTTTCCTTTTCTTGCTAGAAATCAAATACAAATAGTAGAAACACCTTTGGTCCCTAAAATTCACCATCTGACGATCCCACGTTCAAAGTACCTCCCATGGCGACGGCTCGGAACGCCTGGGGACACGTGCCCGCTGTCGGGAAGGGGAGCTTTTCTGGAAGATCGCAACCGGAACTGTTTCACGACAGATGGGGCAAGGGAATCGCGGGGGCCCGGCGACTCCGGGTGCGCACGCAGCCCGTGCGCCTTTGCTCTGGACAAGCTGCCCGGGGGCGCCTGCGGGACGGGCTGAGCCCACGCTTGCACGCGGCGGCGTTTCCCTTCACCTATTCACAGTATCAGCCCGGCCCACCACGGGGACGGTGAGGAGCCAGCAATGACAACAGGAACAAAACCGTAATTGCTCTCTTTAAAACGACACCACAGATTTGAAATTTTTTCCCACTGAACAATTATCTTAAGAGAGAAAAAAAGAGGGAGGCAAACAGCTGGTCGTGTGAGCGACACCACCTTGCCCCCGCGGGAGGCCCTGTCACATGACTTGGCCAGCAGGTGTGCGGCGAAGAGGTGGCTTCCGGCCCGAGCACACGCGGGGACGGCCGCTATCCCTCTCTGGACAGAGAAGAAGTGACCACAGACAGATGGGTCCTGCCCGTGACACCCGTGCTGGCCCCACGTTCACAGCTGTCCCCTTGCACCTGCACAGGGGCTCCGGATCAGTGCTGTGGTTAAAACGAGTCTGGGTCTCCTTCCTGGGTGCGGCCTTCAGGGCTGAGGCTACACACTGCTGGGAACAGACTTTGCAAAGGGTGACAAATCTCCAAACCATCAGACTAGTCTGGGGCGTCTGGACATCGGACAGGTGAAATGCGTGTGGAGGAAGATCAGGCTTGGCAACACGGAGGTGTGCAAACGGGGGTGGGGGGCAGGGTGGGTTTACGCCGCGGCGTATAAACGCTCACCCAGAGAAGACTCCAGAAAGCTCACGCCCTTCTGGACCGCTCCCCAGTCTCACACTGGTTACCCTGTGGTGGAACCATCCGGAAGCCCGACATGGGCCTTGCCCGGCCCTCTACGGACTGCGAACAAAGGAAAGGTGGCCCAGCTGCGCCCACACCAGAGGTGGCCATTTTGTTTCTGTGCAAAAGGCTGGGGAGCGACTTTCAAACATTACAAACGCATAAAACTGGAGGGCGTTTTGAAGGTGGATGACGTCTGACCAGAGGCAGAGCCCCGAGGCTGACGGTGTGTGTGGCTTCTAAGGAAGGTGGGCTGTCACCGCAGAGCTGGCCCCATCTGCGGGGCCACCACGTCCCTCCGCTCGGGGTCAGGACCCTGCTGGTCTGGCCATCGCTCCGTGAACAGGACGGTCTGTCACAGGTCGGGTGACGCTGGGAAGGGAAGCTGACTTCTCCAGCGGGACGTGACCAGCACCCGCGCGGTGAGGAGCCCTCGGCCCTGGGGAGGGCGGTAACGAGACACCGCTGTCAGGATTCTGACAAGATGGCTAATGGGGGTCTAATATGTACAGATATAAATTAAAAACTCTATTTATTGAACATATACAAATAAATAACTTATTTTGAAGCAAATCCCTTCACCTAACTTTCTGACCAAATCTAAAGGCATCGAGGGGAACGCACAGCATCAAAGGAGCCCCGTGTCGGCAGCCTTGCCCTCTGCGGCCCCCACAAACGGCTCCGCGGAACGCAGGACCCGCCTGGGCCTGTCGGTCCCTTTAACGGGCTCACGGCTATGAGAGTGAACTAAAAACCTGGGCGTTTTAGACACCAGCTGTACACGTCAGGAGCGTGAGGCCCAGGGTCCGAGTCCTAGTCCCGGCTCTGGCTCCGACGGGCTGTGTCCGTGGGCAAACTCACGGGGAGGAGGGTTCGTGCCGCCTGGGGTGTCCCCGCTGTGCTGGCCATGGTCGGGCGCGCAGGCTGCACACGCCCCCTCCCGGTGGCCCTAACCCGGCAGCTGTCTCGGGCAAGGCCTGCCGTCAAGCAGAGAAACTGACCAGAGGCAGCAAAAATCTACGGTGGATCAAACTTTTTGCTTTTACCGAAAACCGGTCTCATACAAGGTGAGGCGGTCCAGCTTCCCGCGCGGACAGCAGTAGTGCAGGGAAGACGGGCCCTGAGGTCTGGGGGGCACCCCCTCGATCGCCCAGGGGCTCGAATGCGCTGGGTGCCAAGGAGACCTGTCTCCACCTGCTACCATGTGACGGGGGCCCTGAGGGACGGGCCGCCGGGCTCAGTGCCACAGCGCACACTCCCTGCTGCACACTGTCTCGGGACGGGCTGCGGAGGCGCTTGGTGGGCGTGGGGGGCACGGGAGACCGTTTCTTGTCCGCCGCTCCCGCGTTTGGTAGGAGGCACACTCAGGACAGAAGGCCCGCACCGCCGCGGCTCGACGGGGCGCAGGAAGCGAGCCTCCACGCGGTGTGACTCATGCCCCCGAATCTGTCTGCAGAGGGTCCTGGGGTGACTTGCTTTTACCTCATCGGTAGCTGCACCTCCTAACTGAGGATTCCTGAGAGGGTCCCTCTGGGGACAGAACAGATCGCCCGGTTCTTGGAAACGCCACACAGGCGCAGGGAGCAGCCCAGGGTCCCCACGCTCTGGGTCTGCGTGCGGCAGGCTCTGTGGCTCTGCGGGGGGCGGGGGGGGGGGTGCCCAGAATCTGCTTCCCTCTCAAGGGACCGGCCCTCGGTGCGTGAAGTCTCGCTGTCATCCTGGGAGGCGCCTGTGGGCTCTGAGTGGCAGGCAGGGCCGGGGACGCCGGGGAAGGGGACAAGGACACACATTAGTGAGGCGGTAGAGACACTCTGCCACCTTTCAAAAGCAGTACAAATAATTAATAAAATATGACACAGAATCTTTGAAAAACCTTAGAAGCTAAGTGCAGCACACGATAAAAAGAGAAATTTTTTTAAAGTTTAAAAAGAATGGCAGCTTTTCACGTCACGGTGACAAAAGCATTTGTCCAGAAAAAAGACAACAGAGGGTAAAAGATGCTTCACAGCACAGGCTCGTCACGTGCCCGCCTCTAGTGACGAGGGGGACGGGCACGCGTGGAGGGACGCCGAGACCCCGGCCCTCCCGGCAGACGGGCAGGCCTGCCGCGCGCTCCCGCGAGGGGCCCGGGTCTGGGCCTGGGGGACCCCAGGGAAAGCGCTCGCAGAACCCGGTAGAGACGCAGCTCCCCGTTTCCCACGGGCCCCTTTCCGTCCTCTCTGCTCTTGGACGAGCGGAGGGTGGAGACCAACGGGTTACGGGAAGTTTCCAAAAGGAACAGCACAGCAGCAAGGGTGCACGTGGCGGGCGCTGGCGCTGGCACTCGGTCACAAACCCTGGCATCCTGCGCTGCGGCCACACGGGCGGGGCGTCCTGCCGTGCTCTACGTCCCGTTCTTCAGCTCCCATTCCTAAGTGGCGAGAGGAAGGACACGGGTCATGGCGGCCGGGGGGGTGGGGGCCAGGGCTGCGCCCCGGGGACCGGCAGGGAGAATGGCCGTCCGACCCGGGGATCAGACCAGAGCGAGGGGCCGCCGGGGAAGCAGAAGGAGAAGGGGTGTGTGGGCGCGGGACCGGGCGCCCAGCAGGGGTGGCGGCGCTGGACGACGTGCGTGCCCGTTCACCGCGCACCTGGGCACGTCGCATGAAACGGGGGATTTCTCACTGTTTCCAGGGGCAACAGTTGAAGCTTAATGACAGTTAAAAGTCCAGCATGAGCCAACATGTCAGGAACGAGAGCAAAACCGAGCCACCCGCCGCCCTCCACTCCCCGCAGACCACACGTAGGCACCGTGGGCAGGCGGTGTGGCCTCCCGTGGCCCTTCTCAGCTTCCCTGCGACGGCCACGTGGGCAGGTGTCCGCAGTGAAAGCCAGGAAGCCCCCCCGCCCTGTTCACGATGTGCCCGGGGCTATGCAGGCTTTAGAGAGAAGACGGGCGTGCGTGTTACCCCCAGAGGCTGCCACGGGTCCCCCCGACAAGTTAGCAAAGGTGAGGCCATCGCCAGGCGCAGGTCACAGTGGCCAAAGCCAGGAGGGACAGAGAGAGCTGCACGGACACACAAAAGCAGGAGGAGGTGGAAAGGGAGACCACAGCCCTGCAGGCTCTCGCTGGAGAGGCCGGGCGCCACCGCGCAGGGGCCCAGCACCCGTCACCTCCGGAAGGGTTCGCCCGTGGCGGCTCCAAAGCCACGCTGGGGCTGTGGCACCTGGGTTCCGGAGCGCCCCTCAGCCCGCAGCTTTCCCGACGGAGTCAGGGGAGCACCGGGCCTGGAGCTGAAAGCTCCAACCGGGTTCCCACACGCGTGCTCTCTGGTGCATGGAACGTTCCCATGGGCACCCGGAAGTCACTTTAGGGACGCCGTCTGGGCTGACACCTCCCGCGCCCAGAGCGAGCTGACCGTCCTGGTCCCCAGAAAGGGGCTGGGGAGGGCCCCTGAGCACGCGTGTGCTGCCCCCGAGTGTGGATTCCTGTTCGCAGAACCCCCGGCCCTGACCTCAGCCGTGAGGCCCGTCACCCCTCAGGGATCCCGGGAAACCCCTGTGCGAACCCCCTCCCTCAGTGAGGGACCCGCCAGCAGGGATGGCTGCTCCCTGCTGTGGGCCTGGGCTGACCGCCGTGCATCTGAACCGGCCAAGGTCACGGAGAAGTGGCCAGAGCTGTCCCCAAGCCGGGGGTGGGGGTGCCGAGCGCCCCCAGAGCATACAGCTGGCCTGGGGGGGCTGCGGCGGCTCAGCGGTGAGTCTGATTTCCTCCACGGGAGAGGAACCAAACGAACGTCACACTCTTCCTGCACGGCTCATCTGCAAACCATTAGGGGGCCTGCACTGGCCGGCTCGGCTCTAAACTCGCTCCCCGGCCAGGGCACCAGGCACCCAGCGGGACCACCTCTCACACTCAGCGGTGCACGCGGGCTTCGGTCACGGGTGTGCCAGGAAGGACGCGGGTCCCTGGATGTGACCGCAGCCACCGCCCAGCGCCCGCCCCCAGAAGACCACACATGTCTAGCCAGTTGGGGCCACAGAAGCTGCCACAGAACAACGTCACACACGACAGCGACAGGGGCCCAGAGGCGGCGGAGGGGGGCCGTCTGCCTCCACACACGTCACAGCCGATCACGTTCATCTGATGAATTAAGGTAATTACTCCGAGCGCGTCTTCTCTGCATGCTGCGCTCGCGGTTTCCGCCGTCAAGAACCGCTCGCTTTGATAAACTATAAACGGATTTAAGATTTTCTGAGAGTTTTACGTTTAGCATCCCAGCTTGTCAGGGCCGATCCCAGGCGGGAGGCCGGAGGGCACAGCGGGCACAGGGCTTCACCCTGCGCCCCCAGCACCACCGGCGAGGCAGCAGGGAGGGGCACAGCCTGGGCTGGACGACAGCCCGGGTCTGGGCCCTCAGGGAGAACCGCAGAGGTCACCTCGTCCCGCCTCCGCCCCAGCCAGGACACAGGGCCACCCAGAGCTGCCGCTGCGAGGGACGCCAGCTGGTCGGCGCCCTGAGCGCGGTTCTGGGGCTCCTGACCTCTGAAAAGGAGGGTGACCCCGAAGGAGGCCCCGGCTGTGGGGAGAACGGCAGGGCCCTTGGAGGCGCCCGCCCACCCCGACCGCGCACCCCGGGGCAGGTGCCCCCACGCAGGAGGGCGGAGCTCACCTTGGCTTTCCGCAGCACGTGCCCGCGGCAGGGGGAGCTCCCGGGCGGCTGGCTCTTCCTCAGCACGGCCGCGCTGTTCACCGGCACCGGGCCCTCGGCGTCGCTCGTTTCGCAGCTGGACATGGGTGAGCTCTCCAGGGTCCGGTGCCTAAAACCCGGAGACTGAACGCAGAGAGGAGGCCCCGTGTGAGCGCGCTTTCCATCAGCCTTGTCCAGCAGGGGGATCATTCATTTAATTTTTTTTAATGTTTATTCATTTTTGAGAGAGACAGAGACAGAGAAAGAGAAAGAGAGAGAGAGAGAGAGAGAGAGAGAGACAGCGAGCATGCAAGCAGGGGAGGGGCAGAGAGAGAGCGAGACACAGAATCCAAAGCAGGTTCCAGCCTCTGAGCTGTCAGCATGGAGCCCAACGCGGGGCTCGAACCCACATACTGTGAGATTGTGACCTGAGCCAAAGGGGGACGCTTAACCGACTGAGCCACCTCGGCGCCCCGAGAATTGCTCATTTTAAAGGAAACACATGGGTTTTTGAAACGGGCAAAAATGATAATGACGATGGCCTGCGTGGTCTGTCCCCAGTTCTGAGAGCACCGTCTAAACGCCATTTCAGAGGGTCGAGCTGGTCGAGCTGGGCGGCGGGGGGGCCCAGGCCTGTCCATTCGCACAGTGCTTTGACCCTCTGAAGAGCTCTGCGTACCACCAGGTGGCAGAAGTCACTGTGACCGTGGCTGGTGGCAGCGCGGGGCACGTCACGTGGGTGGGGCTCACCGGAGTGACCCAGGCCGGATCATCCTGAGGCTCCCAACCGTGTGCAGCCCGTACAGCTCACAGACACCAAAGGAAGGCATCTTCTGGAAGGCTTAGCGTGTGACCAAACGTGCCTTCAATTGCCGGCACCCCCGGCTGGCCACTCGAGGCACAGTCTGCTCCTCGGGGAAGAGCAGTGAGCGGTGCCTGCCCCGATGGGGGCCCAGGACCAAGCCCCCCGGCACGGCGGCGTAACACGTGGTCACAGGCTGGTTGGGTCATGTGGCACGCCGCCGAGTAGAACACTGCTTCAGTCACCACTGAATTGGGTCACTCGGAACCCCCTAGGGGGCTACTGGCCCTGGGTGCCGAGCAGCCTGCTGTACCCATGCTCCGGTTTACTCGGAAATGCTTTTAAAAGGCCACGCTGGCCGGGACGCAGTGGGGGTCAGGATGGTGGGCAAGAAGGAGAGAGTCACACCATCTCTCCTGGGAGGGGCCGAGCCGGGTCTGTGAGGCAGCCCGGGATGTGCCCCTGGGACACCGCCCCGCGAGCCGCGTTCCCAGGACAAGGTCTGGGCGGGAAAAGCCCAGAGCTGCCAGCGCCGGGACAGGTGACGGCAACCGAGGTCCAAGGAGAAACCTCCCAAGAGAGGAGGCGGCCAGGCCCTGCGGCTGTGGGGGGGAGGCTCGAACAGACCCGTCCTGAGCCCCCCCAAGGACAGGCTTGGCTCTGTGAGCCTCAAAGGAGAAGAGCTGACAAAATGGGGGCCAAGATGGGGACCCCTGGTTGGGGGGAATGCAAGGTCACCACTGGGGAGGTTGGGGTCACTGCTGGGGTGGACCCTGGGGGGTGCAGGGTCACCACTAGGGAGGGGGGCACCCTGGGGAGTGCGGGGTCACCACTAGGGAGAGGGCGGACCCCGGGGGGTGCGGGGTCACCACTAGGGAGAGGGAGGACCCTGGGGGGTGCAGGGTCACCGCTAGGGAGATGGGGGGCCCCGGGGGGTGCGGGGTCACCACTAGGGAGAGGGAGGACCCTGGGGGGGTGCGGGGTCACCGCTAGGGAGGGGGGGACTCCCGGGGGGTGCAAGGTCACCACTAGAGAGAGGGACCCCAGGGGGTACAGGGTCATCACTAGGGAGATGGGGGGCCCCGGGGGGTGCGAGGTCATCACTAGGAGAAGGGGGGCCCCGGGGGGTGCGGGGTCACCACTAGGGAGAGGGGGTACCCGGGGGGGGTGCGGGGTCACCGCTAGGGAGAGGAGGGACCCCGGGGGGGGGTGGGGTTCAGCCCTGCCATACATCCATACAGACATCAATCTCCCCGCGGGTCCGCCCCAGCGCCGGGGGGAGGGGCAGGGGCCTCACTCAGGCTCCGCCTTTCACCAAGCAGTTTGGAAAGAGGGACAGAAACGAGCCCTGGGGAGCTGGCAAGGTGGGGGGAGTGTCGCGGGCTCCCCAGGGGAGGAGGTACCGCGTTCAGGGCTGCGCGCTGGCCGCGTGTGCTCAGGGGGGATTCACGTCACTTCTCTGGGCCCCATGTTCCTCAACCGTAAAATGGCAGTGGTGACATCGGACTCTGCAGGTCACCCGGACCCGATGGAACAGTCACGGGAAGGACACCAGTAACTTCTCAGTGACCGTGAGTCCTAGAGAGTGATTGGGAGGCCCCTGAAGGCGCTAATTCATGTTTGAAAAGTGCTTCCCCGCCCCCCTGTCCTGTCAGATTGGAAGGGGTTCTGCCCCCTGAAACTTGCCAGGAGCCCTGGCACGTGCTGGACGCTTCGTAAAAACCTGCTACGTGGGACTGAGATTTCTAGCTGACTGGAGTCCAATCAGGACGCGTTTGGAAAGATAGAGAGCTGTGTCCCGTGACCGGACCCGGGAAGGGACGGGAGGTGGGCCACTGTGTCCTGTGACCGGACCCGGGAGGGGACGGGAGGCGGGCTGGGGCGTCCTCCATGCTCACACAGCGAGGGGAAAACGCAAGCCCAGTGGCTCGGAGTGCCAGGAACCCATCAGAGCCAGCATGCAGTTGCGTGCTCGCCAGGCTTGTGGGGACTTTACCTGTGGACTCGACGTCCCCGACCTGGGCTCGATGGCCAGCCCCAGGGTGACCCCGCCGGCCAGCGCCTTCTTGAGGCTCTCCTTGACCTCCGTCAGCTCCAGCTCCAGGTTGACCCGCTCAGCCTCCTTCTGTTTACACTCCTCCTCCAGCCGCTTCAGCTTGCCTTCCAGAACCGCCTGCGGCTTCCTGCCTGCAAGGCCACGGACAGGCCCACGGACACGCTGTCGCTCTGGCCACAGACGGCGCACGCTGCTGCCCCTCGCACGAGCTCGCGCACTGCTGTGGGCTGAGCAGCCCTGACCTGGGTCCCTTATACAAAACTCAAGTTCAGCCATTTCTACAAGAACAGGGACCATTTCCAACCGCGCTGCTCTCCTGCAGCTGGGAGACGGTGGCCCTGGAGGCCTGAGGCCTGGATTCCCACAAATCCCAGCATTCTGGGCCTGGGCCTCAGCGTTCTCACTTCAACACACGGCACTCAAAGCAGCTGCCTGCAGGGGTGCGGCTGGCTTGAAGGGTCTGGCGGTCGTCCCATTCCTACTGCCCCCACTCCGTTATTCCTGAGCCCCTCTCCTTCCGGGGGACCCACGGGAAGGCTCGCACCCCCACAGGACAGGTGCCTGTCGCTTCGAGGAGCGCTCACCGGACTCACTTGATTTGAACTGTGTCCCACCGACACAAGGCAGCGGGTAACGCACCCACTGGACGTACGGAGAAACGGATCCCAAGGGAGCGCCTAGTTGCGTGCGTGGCCCTGGCCTAGAACTCGCGGCACGGGGGCCGCTCTAACCTGTCTGCATCTTCGCTGCCCTGCAAGCCTTAAACAAGGAGGGAAGGGCTCCTCCTCTGTCTTGTTGGCCTGGAGGCTCCTACCCAGGTCCCTGACTTAGCGTTTCGTTCCCGCAGGCAGGCGGCCGGGGCCACATCCCGCCCCTCACCCAACCTCCCAGTCTTCAGGCTCCAAAAGCACTTCCTGTCCCCAAACTCATTTAGGCACAAAGTCCGGAAAGGCTGGACCTGCTGATTAACTGCTTCCCGTGCAGGTCCAGCAGCGCCTCCTGCAGGGGGGCCGCGTGGAGGCAGGTGTCTCCCCGCCGGACCCTCCCGGTGCTCTGCACGGCGTTCTTCCTCTGGTCCCCTCCGAGGCCGGCAAAACCGACACCTAGAGCGTGAGCCTTGCCCCGGGGCAAGGACGGGCCTTGAGCTGCGGTGACATACATCAAACAGCTCCATCCTCACACCCACGAACCCCCCGGTCCTCCCAGAGACACCCCTCGGTCCTGACCCGGCTCTCCAACAACGGCCTTCGGGGGCTGTTCCGCTAACCTGGCCTCTTTCCCTGTTCCCTTCCAAGAATTCAGACAGCGTCCCTTCTCGGGGCACCGAGGGCTCCTTCTGCCTCTTACCTGGGCTCCTGCATTGTCCCCGTCCCTGGGGACTGTACCCTGCCCACAACCCCAGCTGCTTCATCATACACAGGACTTGAAACTGCTGAGCCCCGGGGCTCGTCCCGCAGGCCACCTCCGCCAGCAGCACCTGAAGCCGCGACGGCTCCCGGCGCCACCTGGCCTGGAGAGCAGGGGAGCAGGCTGAGGGGCGGCCGTGGCCTCCTCTTGCCTGTTGCACCCTCCCTCTGCTGTGGCACATGTCCCAGGCTACCAGCATGGGGACGGGCGGTCTCACTGTGGGCGGCACAGCACGAGGTCCGCACTCGAGCCCGAGGAGGGGGCCCGGCCGGCCAGCACCGCCCCCTCATACCTGCGTTCACGTCGATGGCGGCCCGCAGGTCCTTCCTCTCCTTCCGGAGCTGGGCCAGCCTGTTCCGCAGGGCCTCCTTCCTCTTCACCAGCTCCTCCTCTTTGCTCTGCAACAGCTTGGCGTCGGCCTCGACCCGGTTCTTGCCATATTTGTACTGGTCAGCATCTTCAAAAAAAGGCCAAAGCACATCAGGTTCAACCGAGCAGATAGCGGTAATTCACCGAGCCTACGTCAAATCAGCCAACTCGGTGAAAGAAACTCTAACCTAGCTATTTTGCTAGTTCGGTAAGACGAAGACTGGGACCGACTGGACTCGAGTAGAAACCGGACAAGTTCAAATAGTTTCGATAGCTTCCCAGGAGCCTCTGAGTCGAGTCAAGGGAACGCAAACAGAACATCAGGACATTTCTTAACCCGCCTTCCTTCGCAGCATGCGACAATCCTCAGGAAGGCCGGGGCTCAGCATCCCTACTCCACTGGAGCTGGGCACTTCTCTGTGGGTTTCAAACATTTCCATAACACCGGCACGTCGGAGCCCTGTGACTGCGCCGTCTGGCAGTGTGGCCGACGGGACGGGAGCTCTGTCCCCGGTGCTGGGGTGGGGCCTGGACTGAGCACATGGTACCCACTGAGCCAACGAAGGAAGGAACGGGAACGCGGGGAGTCTGCGCGCAGCGGGGCCTGGCTCTGACTGGCTGGTTGGAATCCCATCACGCCGAGTCAGCGCGGCTCGTCTCCCTACGCCTCGGTTCCCGCATCTGTGATACAGTGACTCCCAGGGCTGTTATGAGGACTAACTTAACATGTATGGAGCACTCAGAACAAGCACAATGACACCTGCTAAATACTCATTAAATAGGGGAGGGAGGGAGGGAGGAATGAAGGAAGGAAGGAAGGAAGAAAGGAAGGAAGAAGGAAGGAAGGAAGGAAGGAGGAAGGAAGGAGGAAGGAAGGAAGGAAGGAAGGGAAGAGGAAACCAGCCTTAGGGAAACTAGTCGGAGATCTGGCCAACGTCACACCACTAGTTAACACTGCATTAAAGTCCTGACCTCAAGCTCTTTCCCTCTTATTGGCCTCACGATAATAATTTAGAGAAATGATCACACATGTGATCAAGGATTACGTGTGAGCCTGATTACGGCTCAGAGGCCACCTGCAGGTCAGCCGCACCCCTGCACCCGCCGCCTCATCCCCCACAGCACCGCCATCGTTGGCTTGTGTGTCTGCTGCCCCACTGGACTGGCAGCGGCTTCTAGGCAGAAGCGTGTGTGATGCCACAGAGGCCGCTGCGACGTGGGCGACGAGTCTCAGCTTCGCCCTCGACGGAGCAGAAGCCGGAAGGCCTACCTGGAGGCTTAACAAAATTTGATATAAAGATACCTAAATCCCACCCCAACAAAACCACAAGTGCCCAGGACAGGGTGGACCCTCACTGGCAGCTCCAATCACTGTCAGCGAGAACTGGGTCCCCAGGGCCCTGCCCGGCCCACGTCCCAGATGCCGAATGCGCTGAATCCTGCAATGAAGCCCTGCATTTATGAAGACGGATGCACATTCCAGTCCCCAGGGCACCTCCCCTCCCCACAGACGGACAGAAAAAGTACACGCAGAGCATGATATTAATTAAAAGGATCGCAGCATGAGGGTAACGAATTCAACCGCTTGACACTAAAGCGCTGCTAGTACCGGCTAGTTCTATTCACCCACTTCTAATCGGAGACGCTTTCCCAACAAACCTGTACGGAATAACCTGTGCATTTCCACATCTTTTGGTCCCCATGCAGTTAACCCCACGCAGCCTATAAACCAACTGGCTGAATTCAGCAAAAACACTGAATGCAATTATTGTTCTCTTTTGTCACCATTAGATGTCCCCAAAGTTAATAAAGATTCCCTACAGAAGGTTCATGAACTGAAGGGATAAACCATCTAGAAGTGAAACGAGCACAGGCACTGGGAGAAAGGCTATCAAGACAGACATGTCAGAAGGCTTGGGTCCTGTGTGGCAAGGCTCTAGGGCACAAGGTATGCCCCTTCCCCAGGCCCCTCCACGCATGGAAAGCACTAACATTTTAAGTGACTGTAAATACACCCAACTGCATTAGGAAAATAAGACTTGCCAGAAAGATAAGGTCAAAATAAACCAGCACAATAAAATGGTGACGGAGAAGCTCTGGTCCGACCGGCTCCCGACCCACCTGCTCGAAACGCACGTATGAGGAGAAGGGAAGTATAGACAAGCTGATGTACAGGACAGGGGTCCCCTGGGGCGCAGGCAGCCCAGGGTTGGCGGTCAATGCCAAGGCTTGTCCTTGCGCGTGGCCAAGGAAAAGGGCGGCCTCTCCACACTCTGACCGGCCATCCCAGTGCAAACAGGAAGTCGGCAAGTCAGGTGCTGAAAACACCGGGGAGAGGGCGCTAACTGGAGCCAGCGGGCCTCCTCGTCACTCACACGGAGGCCAGGCTACCAGCCGGCGACACCGAGCCAGATTCAGAAAGTACGGACACAACTTCCCAAGCCATCACCGGAGTCTAACTCCCCTCCTCCTCCCCTGACGCGTCCACACCTGCTCAGGGGCTCCCGAACCTTGTCAACACCTGAGTGGCAGCCCCTTTACCCGCAGATCTGCCCGAGAGCTTCCCCGAGAGACCGGAGCAGCCGGGTGGCAACGACCCTACCTTGTGTGTGCAACCCCAGCAACAGGCAGAGGGCCCCGATGAGCGAGTGCTGCCCGCTGGCCGAATGAGTCAGGCCTGACACAGCCGGGGCCGAAGCCAAGAGGCAGGGGCGTGGGCAGCGCCGTCACCTAAGGAGAACCGGCCTGCAGCTGGGGCAGGGCACCGGGCGCTCAGGCGGGCTGAGCCCCTCAGCCGTGTCCGACCTCTGCTCTGCTCGGCCCCTGCGGATTTGGAGCCCGAAAGCTGGCGCTCACTGCCGTGAGCCATCGGCAGAGCCCCTCGGTCTCTCGGAGGGTATTTCCGCGTCCGCACCGTGCGCAGGGCAGCTCCCTTACGCGCGCCGGTAAAGAGGCTGGAGAATGCACCGGGGACCGCGGCCGTCAGCTCGCAGGCCGAGAGGTGTGGCGGGAACATGCCTCCCGTACAAACCCTTCCATCGCTCTCGTGCCTGGAGACCCACGGGGCACCTCAAAGGCGTCACAGACCCCACCGCAGCCACTCGTCCGCACCTCCAGCACAGGGAGCTGGGCTTACAGAGCCTTTGTGTGGCTTGACAGGAGTCACCAAGTCACCAACAGCTCGAGGACGCAAGCCCAGGGCCCCCTGCACCTACAGTCACCTCCTAAGGACACAGTCGGAGCAGTGGCACGCCGCCTGCGCACCTAACTCATCAGCGTCGCTCACAGCTCTCAGGAAAGCTCAGGTAGAGACCGGCCCCCGTCTTCAACCTGGCAAGGAGGGTGGCTGATGACAAACGCAGTCCCCTGTCCCCACCGGACCCCACACCTGGCATCTCTCCCGGGGCGGGTGAGAAGAAAAGACGGCTCTCACAGCCGCAGCGCTGCAAACCGCACCTGAAACTAGAACCAAGGATCGGGGTGGGGGTGGGGGGTTACTTACTTGAAGGCGTGCGCTTCACGCTGGCTGTTGAATCGGGTTTTTTTTGCTGACTGCTCACGGCCTTCCCCTTCCCCGTGACCCCACTGGAGGCTGCCGGGGGCTTTTTACCCTTCAGCTGTCAAAACAAACGGAAGAAGATTAAAAACAAACGATTAAAAAACACTCCTTTTTCTAGTAAGTTGTCTCAGTCTCTGAATCTACTATAACCTGGCACAGACGGAACACCGGCGTGCCTTCCGGACACCGAGCTGCTGTGGTTTCCCTGCTCTGGCTTCAGTGGGTCTGGAGCTGAGGTCCAAGGCCAGTGAGGAACTTGGATGTGACCAGTCGGGATGCAATAAAAGTTCTATATGCTTCTACCGGGAGGTCAGAAACCCTAACCGAGAAGCTGGCCCAGGCAGCGGAGTGTCCGAGAGCGTTCGGTGGAGATTACTAAGTCTCTGCTTCTAAATCTGAACGGCTTGTCTTTCCAGGGGGTGCTCTTTAGGGGAGCGGCCGGGCCGAGCATCAGATTTCTGCTTGCAGGGCTCTGCCGCTGCTTGACGTCCTCCCGGGACAGGTAACTACCTTCTGAGTCACGGGCGGGTCCGAGGACGGAAGCCAGGCGGGCGACACGGGACCGGTATGAACCAAGTCGGTTCTTAGTGAAGATCCAGCAGGACCTCTACCCCTTCGCTGCCAGCCGGCAGAGGCTGGGTTTTGCTTCCGTGATACACGTGGACCTTACCGATTTCATCAATCAACCCGGCTTGGTGGCCAACGTCCACTCTGGACCCACGCTCTCCCACAACGCTACATTCGCTGCTTTTGTGGGCCCGGAGTTGGGGAGACGGACAGACTGAGCTCCAAACTCTGGCTCTACGATTTGGGACACACTGAGCAAGTCGTTACAACGTTCAGGGCTTCTATTTGCTCATTAAAAAAATATAAATATCCCGGGTCCTCCCCACAGGGCTCCTAAAGAGGGCAGGTGACGCGCCAGACACATGTACCACACGTGGTGTGCTGTAGGCGCTCAGTAACTGAAAGCTCTCTCCAGTGATGGCCCACTAGCATGGGAACCTAAAGGTGCTGGATTCAACTTACAAACGTGTTTCCTACCTTCAAACGGAGTAAAAATGAATAGAAACAAGCACATGGAAATGACGTATCGAGTCGTTCCAGACTAATCTGGGGACGAAGCAAATGTACCAGATGGCATGCTTGTCCCACAGTTTCCATCTAACGGAACTTGTGTGCCAACAAAAGGAGGGAAGTCCACGGACACACCATGTTCACTTAGTGGATCTTCACGGATCTGAGCAGCGGTTGGTAAAAACCCGAAACCAACCAACCTTCCCTGTGATTTTGGGGAAGTCGATGCGTTGGTTAGAGCTGCTGCTGGCCTCCACTGTGTGAAATGCTGGGGCCTTGCCAGGCAGCCACTGCTTCCTACAGTTACCCCCAAAATGGAGCGAAACGAATATAATTTAACGTGTACCCTCTGCTTTATGTCCGCAGAGTAGTCTCAGACTGTGGCGCTAAAGTACAGAAAATCCTTAGGCGGAGAACGCACGAACACACCAGGTGAGCATTTGCACTGCCGTGGTACTGTCTGCCGCAACTACGAGGTCCGGAGCGGACAGCAGTTCAAAATCAAGGTTATTTATCGTTCAGCGATCATCCAAAATGCTCGTTACTACTTGGGTTTAGGCAGTATGCTTTCAGACTCATTACAGAAAAATACTCTAGGCTGAAGGTCTGTTTAATGTTTAAAGACCAAAAGCAACTAGTACCGGGAGTCCAGCGTTCCTCACGTACAAGCGATGGGAACGTATTTTAAAAAGCTTGCAGTACAAGAACCTCTGGAAAGTTCTATCGTCCCTGTCCTTTTTTGAAATCTTTGCCTTACGTCGACGTAATGCACAAAATTCACTGGGGAATTTTCCAAGAACAGAAAAAAAGAGCCAGATTTAGGCCAAGAGATAGAGTGCGTAAGCCATGAACTAGTTAGGAGCGTTTAATCCCTTCCGGGGCAGCCGAACGGTCGACTGCGCTTGCAAATTCTGTTCTAGTCGAGAGCAAAATCCCGCCTCACCCTCCGGGGGCTCAGCTGCTGCAAGCTGGGGGCTACGCTCGCTCCCGTTGTAATGCCCGGCAGGAGGCCCACGGTTCAGACAATTCTAGAACAGGACGGAAGGAGATGCTGTACCTGGGAGCTGAGCCCGACAGAAGACGCCCTCCCCAGAGAAGAGGTGTTAGTGGCAGACTGAGCGCAGGAGGGAGGGTGTTTGTAATGGGTACAGGACAGTCTGTCGGCAGACGGCCGAGAAGGCTTCCTGTCAGCAGGCGGGTAGCGCGCAAAGATTTTCGGAGACGGCAAGTTATCATACAGGACTGCGTTATCATAGAGCACCTCTTGTCCCAGGCCTCCGGCGCGGGGGGCAGGGGGGCCGTCGTCAGGGTCCCACTGCAACACACAGCTTCGTCGTTAGTGCCCTCGGCCACAGAAAGCAGAGCAGAGACATTGTTAGTTCCCCCCAAACACACACGCGTGCCCCGCACCGTCATCAGGAACACACACGCACGGGCACACACACGCAGGCGGGCAGCTTCTCCACGTTGGGAGACTCAGGAGGGGTTTCTTTGTTCCTTAAGATCATTTCTGGGGTAACGGGCTTATGACGTTTCTGTTTTGTTCCGGTTTTTAAAAGCAGAGGGGAAAAATAAAACTGATTTGACATTTTTTTTCTTTAGAGACCCCAATTGTGGAAGTCCCGATCCAGAGAGCAGAAGTCGTGTGACAGAAGGAAAGGGGTGCCAGCCCGGGGGCCCAAGCCCCGGAGCCCTGGCCCAGAAAGCACCTTACGGTCCCAGCAGAGCACTTTATCTTACAGTAACTGCTACGGCCCTGATGCTGTTTTAAGGGCTTTGACATTGCCGACCCCTAGATCTCCCCCGGGGATCTCAGGACGCAGGAGGAGACCGCGGCAGAGAGAGAGGTCCCAGGGCTGCGCCGCAGAGCCGGGCCCGTCTCCAAGCCGCAGGCGCCCCCGGAAGAACACTGCCTCCTGACTCTGCCCGTCTGTCACGCGCGCATCAGCGGCTCAGGTGTTATGGGTGACATCAGCGTGCACCCGGGTGCCACACTCGGTCATGCCTGAAGAAAGCGCAGTGACCAAAACAGTCTGTTGAAAGAAAGAAATCAGATTATCATAGAAAAGAGGGTGTTTCAGAGCATAACGGATTTAATGGTGGTGTTGTAGCAGGAAAGCTTTGTACAAAGGACGAAAATAACTCCGGGCCACTTAGAACAGGGACACTGAAGTGTGAAGTGAACCCAAACTCACAGCCACGGCCGGAGACCTAAAGGTCTTTGCAAATTGCTTTGCACTTTCAAAAAAAGAGAGAGATTAATTCCTATGTTGTGCTCATTTTGTGCTATTTTTACACCCTTCTGGCAGCACACTGCAATTACAGCCTTTTGTTCTGAAAATAGCCGCAGTCTGAGATCTCACGGGAGGCGGGCTTCTGTCTCTTGCAGCCACTTTGATGGGTCTGTTTCTGTGATGCGGGGACCCGCCTGCTGTCTACACTAAGCGGCCCCGCGCACAAGCCCGGCTGAGGCCCGTCGGGGCAGCCAGCTCACAGCTGTCCGGGGTTATCTGAACGCTCTAGACTGACTGTCACCTCCCCAGATGCCAAAGGATCGAGTCACATGGAACTCTTAGACAGCTGATACCCCACAGAAGTTTCTAGATTAAAAGCACATCAAAAGACGCCTTTTGAGATGCATTTTTATCTTGTGCTGGCATCGGGGGGCACCGAGGGTCAAGGATCATGGAAGTCGATACACTGACGAAATGTCAGGTCTGGGGCCACAAAGCGTGACCTTCGTAAAACCGAGGGAGGAAGCCTTCCAAACAAGGGCAGGCCTGGTGCTGGTGCCCGGAATGTAGAGACAGTGTAGACAGAGGCCTGGGCTTCCAGAAAGCCCTCAGTAAGCGAGAGAGCCACAAATTCTGCACACGGGACCTCACGTTGTCAACACCGCTGCACACACGTGTGGCGACTCCCAAACGCAGGGTCCTTCCAGAGCGGCTTTTGGGTTGGAATCAGATGACCCTGTGGAGGCTCTAGGGAAAGTTCATTCCCGGGGACGGGCTGCAGCCACGTGACACAAACCTAAGGGGATGGGGGTGGGGGGGCGTGCCGGCCCCCCCAGCCTCTCCCTGAGCGTTGCGTGTGGAAGGTAAGGAAGAAGGCAGAAAACGCTTTGAGGGAGAGGGACGCCGAAGGGCCTTCGGGCGGGAGGGTCCAGAGACAGGTTTGTGTGTTATCTCTCCAACACAGGCGGCGGCTGGGACCAAGGGCTGCGAGGAGCCGGCCACTGCGAGAGCGAGCTTGGTGGCTGGGCCTACCACCAGGGGCAAGGCGGCCCTGACACAGAGCAAACGGAGGCCGGCACGGCCAGCGCCCAGGAAAGCAGACTGCCCAAGAACGCGCTCTCACAGGGGCCACTGTGGGCCTTCCTTGAAGTCAGTGGGTTCAGGGGAGGAGGGCCAGGGCCACCGTGGGCACCAGGGGCCCCTCAAACCCTGGAGAGTCCGCTGACAGGGGTGGAGGCGGGAACAGGGGCCAGGAGCTCACGTTCTCTTGTCGGGGCAGGACTCTCCCCCCGCCCCGGCCTGGACCCCCCAGCCTCAGGCAGGACACTGTCCGATGGGACTGCACCTTGGCTCTGCTCCTACCCCTCGCCTGCGTCCCAGCACGGAACCTAATGTTCGTATGAACCGGCCAGGCCCGGGCCCCGCTCTGCTCGTGCTCCCCACCCCCTGCAGCCCCGATGGACCGGAAGGCCATTGGGGGACAGAGGCTATGACCTCTCCGTTGTGTCTTCAATCCCTAGTGCAGACCCTGGGCGCTAGGGGCCATGCGCGGCAAATCAGGAAGGAGGGAGAGGGGATGAGCAGGTAGGGAGGAGGGACTGCGTGAGGGGTAGCACGCACGTACTGGAGGAATCCAGTAAGGAGCCTGTGGACAGGCCCCTGCAGGGAGCCCGGGGCAGGCCCGAGGGGGCGGAGGGAGGGACGCCCAGGGCAAGATATTCAAGACCCCGGAGACACATGACATCACTGAGCTCGATGACCAGCTGGCCACCTCCGACCAGGACCACAGTAGCCTCTTCCCCGTTTGCTTCTCCTTCCGAGCTCCAGGATCCTTGCCGGACCCTGCACTTCCCTCGAGGAGGCCGTGGTCCCCCAGTGCCTGCCTTGGGCAGGTACAGGTTTTGTGACCATGGACAAGAGGGGGCTGCCCGGGGACATCCGCCCAAGTACTGAGAGAAGAACGGGTGAGCAAAACAGTAAGGAAAAAATCTAAAATTCCTTCCGAGGTTTGAAAACCACAATAAACACATTCTATGCCAGCCTTTGAGGTATATCTTGACACAGACACCAATACAGGGGGACGGATGCTGGTTTCTGGAGGGCCTCGTCCCTGGTGGCCCAGAGGACGGCGCGGGGCCTGGCCCAGGGAGCGCGCTCAGTGACGGCTGTTCGGTAAAAGCTTACTGATGAGGGCTGACCCCGTACAGAACACAGAGTGCTGAGAGCCGAGCGCGCCCCCGCGGCCACGCAGAGCAGGCGGCTCGGGAACACGGGGCCTGTCTCTGAGCACCTCTGCCTCGTTCCTACAGGGGGATAAGCCGCCCGGGACCAGGGGCCAGGCGTCCCGGGGCTCCATGGCCACCAGGGGGAAGACGCCTCGCATCTGCGGTGCGGCCACACCTCCTTTCTGCTCACTGAGAACCGAGACCGGGCTCTATTTGACGGATCCGGGGTGCCGTCCTACAGCCCATGTCTTCGGACGTGCTGAGACACGGGGACGTGGACGCGGAAGGACAGTGTACCAGTGTCCGGTTGCCTACTTGTCCGGAGGCACCCTGAGATCACAAGCCTGGGAGAGGGGACGCGGGCTCCTCCCGCCTCAGAGCACCGCCGAAAGCACCCGCCTGGAATCGGGGCCCGGGTCCCAGGACTCCCCGCGCCGCCCCGCCTCTGACACGCGAGCCCAGAGCCTCGTGGGAGCGGCGCACTCACCGAGCCGTTAGTGCAGGGCACGTCGTCATAATGCAGCGCCGTGCCGCTGGGGTGGGCGTAGCCGTTGGAGGTGCTCCCCAGGTAGGGGCTGGCGGAGATGCCTCGCCTGTTCATGAAGCTGCAAGACAGGAAGTGCGTTGGAGGACATCGCGGGCTGAGGCACCGTGTGCACGGATGGCCGGCACGGTGCTCACGGACCGCGTGTCTGGAACGCCCACGGCGGGGACCGGCGAGCGCTTGGTGTGTGGCTGTGTGCGTGCTGGGGAGGAGCGGGCTCCAGCAGGGGCAGGACAGAAGCTTGGAACGGACCCCAGAGAGGTCAGCGACACGCAGGACGGCCCCCCTGGAAGAGGCCCGGGCCGTATGGAGAGGCACCTGCCCCCCCACCCCTGCCCCAGGTCTCCCGGCCCGAAGCTGCAAAGACGAGCCCCGTCCTCCGCCTGGTGCTCTTTCCGCAACAGGGGTTTTAACCAAATACGAAAGTGGACGTGAGCTAAGAGAGCACGTGCTACCTGCTGAATCAAACACGTAAGACGCTCACAGAATTACACGTGTTGTGGTAAAATACAGACAACGTACGGTCTTCCGCTTACCACTGTCAAGTGCACGGATCTGGGGCACTGAGCGCATTCACGGTGCTGGGCGGCCGGCACAGCTCCCCACCCCAGGACCTCCCCCACCTGAACCTCCGTCCCCATGACACCCTCACCCCCCGCCCCGCCCCCGGGCCCTGGGCCCAGCATCTGCCTTCCGCCTCTATAGATCCGTCTGCTCCAGACCCCCCCAGAGCGGAAGCAAACAGATGGCGTCCTCTTGCATCTGGCTTATTTCACTGAGCACCAGACCCACAAGGTGCATCCCTGTTTGAAGGGTTCACGTGGAAGGTGACTCAAGACAACAGCTCCCTTCCGGCCCGTCCATCGCCCTGTCTCTGTCCACCCCGCTCCACGGCCTTTTCACATAGCGTCATCTCTCCTACAGCTTCCTCATGGGTCTCCCATGGAGCGTCACTTGAAATCAGTTTTGGGAAAAAAATTCAGAACGTTTCCCTTGTGTCATATAATCTATATCTCATTTAAAGATA
This sequence comes from Cryptoprocta ferox, assembly GCA_028646485.1. Classification (NCBI taxonomy): domain Eukaryota; kingdom Metazoa; phylum Chordata; class Mammalia; order Carnivora; family Eupleridae; genus Cryptoprocta; species Cryptoprocta ferox. The sequence continues at coordinate 188,379,647 of CM053567.1, forward strand.
GGCTAGGCCGGGGGAAAACAGGTTCCAACTGTTTACCATTATTAATATTCCTAAATACGCTACTCTTCCCGGGAGAAATAAATGACTATTTTTTCTTTTTGCTGCCCTCTTCCCCAAATACATCACTGTCCTTTCCCCTCAGACATACCCAACGCACAGACACCCCCCGCCCCGCGAAGACCCTGAAAACATTCCTTAGCCAGCTGCCATTTGCATCAAAGCAAACATTAATTTAATCCTAGGACATTCATTGTACTGGCGAGCTGCCGTGGTTTATATTTTGAACATTATCTCCTTGTTAAATGTCTTCTCTCAAGGTTTATAAGAATATCTAGCTGGCAAACTGACAAATGAAAATACTCTTTATTGCTAACACCTATAAAGATTTTAATAAGGGAGCAAAGATTCTTATGGCCATAAACTCCTTATGCGCGACTTTTTAATAAATGATTTTTCAATATGGCAATCTACGTTCCTTTCTCAAAACTGTGACCTTCCCACGTTCGGTTTAGATTAATATTCCGCCCCTTTGGAAAGCCAAGCTTTGTTCTGGGGGAAACACTGTCACTCAGGGCTTGTCGACACATGGTTTTTACTGTGGTGCTTACAGCTGAGGTCACAGGGGCACGAGGAGAGGCTCCAGGAACTTACAGGGAGTAAGTTCCGAAGAAGCAGTTAAAACCCATAACCTCCTTTCTTTTATGTCCCTCTCGATGTGGAGATTCTGCAAAACCCAGTTTGAGGTTGCATTTCTTAAAAAGCCACTTGATGAAATGTGCTTCACATACTGCATGTGCTGACTGATAAGGGGGTTCACTACAATTTACGTGTATTTTGTTGACTAGATGGGGTGCTATTAGAGAAAAATAATGAATACGAACAGAAGAGTCAGTGCCTGCCCATGTCACCTGATTTTCGCACTAACGACAGTAGTAAGAACAGGACGTCCACACTTTGGACAACCACTAAGCGTTACTGGAGATCTCCTGGAAAAGCTGTATAAAAATTAACTCCTGCTGTCGGGGCAACCGATTCACCTTAGTTGTGGGGGCAATGTGTGGCTTGATCCCGAACGTGAGCGCACGCTGCCTTTCGCCCCACAACATCTCAGCCGAACCGTAAACGTTCCCTCCGCGGCGCCACTCGAGGGCCCCAGGAGTGCGGCTCAAATTCCCCGCGGACACCACGTGTGTGGGAAAGCAGGTGGTGGAGCTCGTGGGGAAGCCAGCGTCAGTGAGGACACGGGGGCTCATCTTCTCCATGCTCACGGGGCCTCGCCATCGCGGAGACCGCCAGCGGGTCTGCCCACAGCCGGCCTGTTTATCACCTCACCTGACATGTGTATCAGGTATGTATAACTCCGTCACCTGCTTTGTTTCCGCCCACCTCTCCTTGGTCCCTCTATACCTCTATGGACTCTCTAAGGGAAGGAGAAGCAGGGCCCAGGGATTGGAGACATGAGCCCAGAAGCAGCCGCCAATACGGCCTCCCCGAGCCCGGGCTCTGCAGAGCGAGCCGAGGCACCGAGAGGCTCCACATCACTTGGCCGGAATTTCCACCTAGTAAATCTATGCGGGACGGGCGCCTGAGTCCCCTCCTCATCACCCAGCACGTCCCCGACACGACCCCAGGACACAGGCCTCGCACCAGTGTTGTTAGGAAACGCGTCTTGGCCCCTGGGACTGCCAGGTACAAAACTGGTTCCCCTCAGGGGGCTGGGGCCCTTCCCTCAGGATGCTGCTAAGATTATCTTCTTCGTTGTTCCATTACAGACATAGGATTGAAAGGGATGCTTTCACACGTACAAGCCTTTAAAAATCAAATCACAATTTAAGTGCGTGACTGATGACTGTGAAAATTCCACCCTGGTTAAAGCAATATGTAAGTCACGTGATCCCTAGAAGTGTTCCCTGAGTACAGGGGCCAGAGACCCACGGCCCAGGGGCCACAGCTGGCCCACTGCCTGTTTCCACAAATAAAGTTTTATTGGCACACAGCACACCGTGCACGGATGCGTGGTCTGTGGCTCTGACGGCAGAGCCGGGGAGTTTTAACGGGGACCACGGTCCACAGAGCCGCAAATACTTTTTGCCCTTGACAGAGAAGTTTGCCGAGCTCTGCTCCAACAGAAAGACCGGAGGGTGGAAGTGACAAATATTTCAGCAAAGTTTGGATCAATGTAATGCCAGAGGGGGAGTCTTCAGTTTTCATCCCCCGCGGAGGCTATGCACACAGGGCGTGAAAACTCCGTGACCAACGAGCGTCGTTAGGCTTGGGGGTGCTTCGCAGGGATCTTAGCAGAAGGTCTGTGGATCTTACCAGAAGGTTTGTTTGGCGGTCTGGATGACGTTCGCGGACGTCTCCACGTCGATGTAGTCGTAGTGCAGGGCCCCGGGGTCCGTGGAGGACCCCGTCTCGGCCAGCAAAATCCCGATCCATCTGCCCATGTCCTCCGAGGACGATGCCTGGTGGGGGAGGGGAGAAGCACACATTTACTTAAGTGACGTTACGAGTCTCAGGTTTTCTGGCCTCAGCACAGAGACGGAGCGTCGGGACAGGGGATGAACAGGAAGCACGTAAGGGGTATGAAGGATGGTGACACAGTCCCGGCCCGAGTGTCGGGCCCACGCTGCGTGCACACCAAGCCTGGGCACCGGAAGTTACGTAAGGATTTACACCCAAGGAAAGGAGATCTGAGTCCTGCGGGCTGTCCTGTCTGGGGAAAGGCAGCGGGCGTACGGTGTGGAAATTACTGTGCGGAATGAAACCTCAGCCGAAGGAAGCTGGCTAGAAAGTGTCATTAATTTGGCACAAATCCGGGCAGAAAAAGGGAGGCCCTCCAGCCCCGGCCGGCCTCACCTGGCAACTCCAAGGGGCCCGCGCCTCTGTGGGGCCCCAACCACATCCCCCTGCAGCCCTCGGTGGGGTCTCCTAAATGGGCCTTAAATGGCGATCTTAATTCTCTTAAAATGGTACCAAAAAATCAACTAACTTTTGTACCAGTTTGTACAAGTGTAGATAAGCGTATATAACTTTATAGAAGCATAATCACGTTTTACAGTCATTGCCCTGCTTTGCGCATGGTGTGTCTTTAAGATGCTTGAAATGGTCCCCGCCCCAAGTCTGATCCGCTGAATTTGCAAGTCAGAAACCTACCTTTAAGATCCTGTTCATTAAAGTTTTAAGTCATCCTTACTGTGTGATTTAGAAAATCAGATACTTTACATTTATAATGGTATTCGAAGCATTTGATTAATCAACATACAATGTTTAAAAAATATAGGGGATGTTGAGTTATTAAGTGCATAAGTTAATAGAATGTGAAAGAAAAATATTTTCATGAAAATGACTAAATTTTAATATAAAGAAAGATCTGCTAAGTTTCGCTTAAAGACTCAAAGCAAATGAGGTTTTAGATTTACAGCCTCGACCAGTTGGACGCTGATCCGAATACACGTAATTGTAAATACTCCCAGAGCCGTAAACGTGAGAGCAGCTATTTTTCGTGTGCTCGTAAAATTGGCTGGCAGTGAGAGCTCCCTCCCGGCCAGTGCGGCGTGAGGCCCAGGACAAAGCAAATGCACTCGGGTTAGCGCCTCCCCGAGGGAGAATGTAACCAATGTTCGGGGAGTTAAAGTGACTTCATTGGAATAGCTGGGTAAATACAAATCCCAAATGTGTCCCCTTTTGTCCTTCTGTCCTTCCCCCAACAAAATCCGCATCAAGAAAGTATCTATGACTAAATCTACACTGACGCATCTGTCACTGTTGTACCTAAGCATTTTTTTTAATGTTTTATTTATTTTTGAGAGACAGAGAGACAGAGCGTGAGCAGGGGAGGGGCAGAGAGAGAGGGAGACACGGAATCTGAAGCAGCTCCAGGCTCCGAGCTGTCAGCACAGAGCCCGACGCGGGGCTCGAACCCACGAACCGCGAGATCACGACCTGAGCCGAAGCCGGACGCTTAACCGACTGAGCCCCCCAGGCGCCCCATCTAAGCATTTTTAAAAGTATCTGAACACACCACGTAGCGTGTGATTGATACAATGACACTAGGTTTTATTCATTGTTTTCCTCACAGTTTACCTTCAGAGAATTTTCTAGCAGGCTTTTTAAAAACAACCCTGTGATACCGGACTGAAATTAGAGGTCTCGGTTATGATTGCGGCTCTTAAATCAGAAATACAGACGTGGGTGTGTGCATGCATGTATGCGTTTATATGCACGCTCATACATACGAACCACATACATAACATACACACACACGTGAATACATGGAGTGCACGTGTGTGCTACACACACACATACGCACACACCCGTTTCCCATCGCCACCGGGAGGAACCCACTAGGAGCTGTTGGAGAAATGGCTGGTTCCAGGCCTGGGCCAAGGGAAGGTGCGAGATAAGCCTGGAGCATCTCACTGTATCACAACGTAAGGCTCAGAGAATGACGGGGACCGTGCGCCTTATTACAGGGACACAGCAACGGCCACAGGGGCAAAGCTCGAAGGGCCTTCCGCTGACCGAATCTGGGATGTTTTTCACCAAAGTAAATCACGATAGAGCATTATCATCACTGAGGAGAACAATATTCTACGAATCCCCACTGATGTACATACATAAAGGGATTAATAATTAAATGGGAGGAAGGGAGGCTAGCTAATGAGCCCAGAAGGAATAACGGAATTACAGAGTCTTCATCCAGTTGCCATGACAACTAAATGACATGACAACAGGTAAGCATCATCGGCGGATGCCAAAGTCAGCAGGTGAAGTTCGGAGAACAGGATATTTACGTAGATGGCCTCAAACTTCCTCCAGGAAGCTTTTAAAGACAAAGGGAGGGGCGCCTGGCGCCTGGGGGGCTCAGTCAGTTAAGCGTCCGACTTCCGCTCAGGTTGTTGTTGGGGTTTGTGAGTTCGAGCCCCGTGTCGGGCTCTGTGCTGACAGCTCGGAGCCTGGAGCCTGCTTCCGATTCGGTGTGTGTGTCTCTGTCCCTCCCCCACTCATGCTCTCTTTCTCTCTCTATCAAAAATAAACATTTAAAAAATTTTTAAAAATGACAAAGGGAAAACACAGTAACTGTGCAGTGGGGAAGGCTCGCAGACCCCTGCCCGAGGGACCAGCTAACACCACCGGCTGAGGGACAAAGTGACGGGTGCACGTGCTGGCGCCCTGCTGCTTCCACGGCCACGGCCACGGCCACGGAGGCCTGCCTGCGGCCT
>CM053567.1:188384971-188401445 GCA_028646485.1 Cryptoprocta ferox
GGGGGGGGGTGCAAGCGATCCCGCACGCAGGAAGCCGCTTCTGCCGCGGGGTACGGACGGGGGTGCGGGATGGTTCCCACTGTCACAACCTCCCCGTAATTCTGAAATCGTCTCCAAATCAAAGTAATAATGACCTTAGGAAACGTACAGATTACAGTGACTGGCTGGCACGCTGCATCTCCCGACCGGCAGGGCGGCCTGCGTGTGTCGCGTACCGTGTGGCTGTGCGTGTGCGCGTGACTGATGATGGGGACACGGAGGGAGGGGCCGCCCCGCCTGCGGGCTGCGGACGCACGGGGGGCCGGCCCCAGGTCTGCTGCCAGGCTCGGCTCACACAGGAGACCCGCCTCGTTTACGTCGAGGGCAGCTTCCTCCTTTGGGATTTTAAGCTGTTCCCCAGCACGGGGCCTGGGGCTCTTGAAAACTAAGGCTGTTCTTCGGGGATTTCCACGTAACTGGCCCGTGAGCCGCCATCTATAAGGTCGTCTAACAATACCTGTTCCGTCTGTAAAGAACGTTCCGAAGGGCAAGTGAAAGAAACACCATCGTTGCAAAGGCAGCCGACCCTTAAGGGAGAGAGGAGTGGCGATGTGGCCACAGTGAGGAAGCAGGGCGCTGTGTGGAACCGCACGGTTAATCATGCAAACGCGCAGAGGACAGGAAGGAGGTGGCGTCCGGAGACGGGGGCCCTGCGCTGCGCAGTAAGACGCCGCCTGTCGCTGCCCGGAGAGGAGGCCCCCACGGTGGGGACCGAGCAGGACGGACGAGCACCCGGAGGGTCCCCGAGCGAGGCCGCGGGCAGCGCCTCACCTCCAGCACGGCGACCTCCTGTCCGTTGCGAAGCAGCCGGAAGGTCAGGGGGTGTCTGGAGTCCAAGCCTGGGATCACGTCACAGCCGCGCAGGGGGATGGAAACGATGTGGGTCTTGAGGTCGGTCCTGTCCTTGTGGAAAATGAGCTTGTTGTCCTTGACCCGACACCAGCGCTCCCGCCAGCGGCTGTTGGAGAGCACGTTGAGATAGCCTGCAAGGGAGCGCGGCGGACCGTTAGCGCGGGCGCCGCCCCCGCACGCCGCCTGCAAGTGCACGGTCGCAGCGAGGCGAGGGGCCGCTCACTTCAACCAGCTCCGGGGGCTCCTCGGAAGGCGGGCGGCCGCGAAGCCGTGCGGGAAGCCCCCGAGGGCCCGCGGAGGGCTCTGTGTGCCCGGCAGCTGCTCCGCGAGGGTGAGGGTCTCGAGGCCGTCTGGGGCCGGTGTTTGCAGGGCGGGAGGGAAAGCACACGGTGGCCGTCTTCACACGGCCAAAGGGACACGGTACAGAAAAGGACGAGGCTCGCTCGGGGCAGCTGCAGTGACACAGCCGGGGCGCCAGTTACAGGAAGGCCCATCCTGGCGTCGCATGAGAACAAACACTCCAAAAAGGAAAATCTCCTATTCTCCTGCTCTGCAGAGGACAGGGGACCTTGGGGTGTTGAGTCCCCCCCGGCGCACTCCAGCAAGGTGTCCTCCCGGCCTTCCCCGCAGCCCTCGCCTCGCGCTGGAGGACCGTGTCGGGCCGGTGGAGCGCGCCAAGAGGGGACGGGGACGCTGGAGTCTGAGAACGCAGGTCTCTGACACCGTCAGCGTGTCACCGTCACGGGGAGACCTGGCTTCCTCTGCACGCGGGATCGAATTACAACAACGATCCTCATTGTTTAAAAAAAGGAAACCTCCTCAAACGTGAGAAACTGATCACTTTCTGCTTGTCACAAGGAAAGGAACAGACGGACATCCAAAACGTGAACTAACGGGGCAGGAAACCAGATTTCACGGGGTGGCTGCTACGTCCTCCCCCTCGGTGATGCCAGGAGATGACCGTCCCCGCCTCCGAGACGCAGGGGGGTAGTTACATGCACACGGCGCTCTGGCCGAAAAGGAAGAAATGAAACAAGGATTTCAGAAGTCATTCCACTACCCTTTCAACTCCTATGTGTGTGCACACGCGCGTGCACGCACACACACACCTACACACCGCTCGAAAACTAAACAAAATAAATCCTCTCCAATTCTGGTTTTATAACGCCGGGCCTAAGGGTTTGGGAGGACTGTTTTGCTTCTCTCCACGTCTCACACTTGGGTCCTGCCTCTTACACGCTTCGTTAGCAGAGGACAAATGCTATCAGACAATCGCACAGAACAAAACCCCGAACACCCAGGTAAGTTACAGGGCCCATAATGACGCTCTCCACGCTACCTATGATTATTTGCTCAATGAATTCACGAGGTGCACACGTAAAATGTAAGTTTTTATTTGGCTCAGTGTGACATCAGTTCTACCCATAACCCCTAACACAAGGTGGCCTGCTCCTCCTGGAACTAGAAGTGTCATTTGGGGCATAGGTTGCTGCCATTTGTGAAATTGGGGAACAGGGGGAGGAGCCAGCCCATCGATCGGCTCAAGTGCCTGGGACCCGAGTGGCTTTATCTTGTACATCCAGGGGGGGCTGCAGGGAGAGGAGAGGCTGGGGTCCAACTGAAAGGGCTCCTTTGTGAAGGAGGGGGTGTCTCTGGATGCGTGACTTGTTCAGGCCAGTGACAGCCCTCCCCTTAGTGAACGAGTTTCACCAGGAAGCAGTAGGCTCTGGGCACTGACCGCCGTCGTGACTGAGGCTGGCAGGAGCGGTTCAGGGACAGGGTGGCCTGGGGTGGGGGGGGAGCATGAGAAACAAAGGTGTGACGCATCCAGTGCCTGGACTGTAAGAACCTCGGAAACTATCACAGGAACCTGACCTCGATGCGCAGGGTGATGGGAAGGGAGACGCTAAGCTATTTCTTGCAGAGAGTAAGCAACTGACTTCTCAGGGACAGGGACCATACGGCCTTCACACTGGCACGTGGCTTTCTATCGCAGACCTGTGCACGTGGGGGCACTCTCGCTCGGGCGCACAGCCCTGCGGTGTGGCGGGGGCAGTTTCGGAGCCCGGCTCCGCTGCCCAGCGCGCTGGTAATCTCTTGAACAGGTCCAGGCGCTCTCGTGACATTTTCTTGCCTGGCTGACTGTGGCCCAAAGTCACCAATGCCATGGATTTCTTGACACTGGAGTCACAGACAGAATGGTTTTGTTGGACAAATCCTCATTTTACTTGAGCACGACATGACATGAAATTACCATATTTTAAAGCCGTCCTCGGATTTCTTTTCAGTTCCCAAAAGGGAAGGTCAGAAAAGAAACTCACAGCGCTTGAGAGGCCCGTCTCTACCAACAGTGAACCCTGCGGTAAGGCGTCCACACTTGGCGACAGGCCTCCAGCACTGGGCGAGTGCCCGTTGCTCTTCTCAGGAAGGGGTGGCCTAAAATGCCCATCTCCGGGGAGGGAGCACAGGGAGATGGCCCACAGCCACGCAGGGCCTCTGGAGTCACGGGGCCGGGGACACGGATCCCGAAGGGCCCCACGCACATCTCAGCTGGAGCGCACCCACCACCAGGGGGCGCCAGAGCTCAGCCAGGACGGGGATGGAGGGGCCCTGCGGCCAGAACCGCACCCCCAGGCACACGGGCCCCCCAGGGTCAGTTCCAGGAACCCCGCATGAGGCAATTGGCAGGCAATTCCGACGCAGTTAGATTTTTATAAGATCCCACCCGTCATGTTAGGTGAGAGAGACCTCACTGTATCTTACAGTTTGGGAATTTGTTTGGTGTTTTGAGGTTAGTCTTGCTCGGAACTCTAAGGCTTCTCGCGAGACCGTGGCAAGCGGCTCGAGGTCCCCTGTGAGCTGGGACAGGAACTTCATAGGCGGGAGATCAGACAGACACAAACACTCCCGCAGGCGGCTGCTGGCATCGCTGGCGTCTCTGGCCTCGCCAGGTGCTCTCAGGCACCAGCAGGTGGGGAGAGCAGGGGGAAGGGAGCGGGGCCGAGCGTCCCGCGTTCTGTGTAGGGCGGGAAAGTGGCGTCTGCCTGCCAGGCTCGGGTCCCCTCTCGGGAGGGCTCTCATCACACTGTCCCAGGGTGATGGTGGTTTCACTTGTGGAGACACCCCAGGGGAAGGAGGAGGTACCAAACGTCCTGACGCTGCCACTGGCTGGTCCCAGCCCCGCCCACGCCGGAGCCCCCTGCCCACCCCAGATGCCTGCTCCCACCAGCCTCCCGTGTCCAAGAACAAGGATGCCAACGCCCCCCGGGCAGCGACTTATGTCAAGGACTCTCTCCTCCCCCTTGATTAAAGGTCGCCTGATGTTCTGAGGGGCAGGCTGTGACACAAGGGGACAGGCATAGACCTTCCCTGTGCGTCCGCGGAAAACCCTACTGTTGGAAACTTCACAACATCACAGAACGCTAGATCTGGAAGGGACCCTGGAAATATCCAGCAAGGCCTCTCACTAGCTCAGGTCGTGCTGCCTCCACGGCGACCTCCACCCTACACCTGGGGCTTCTCCTTCCTCCCGCTTCTATATGTCTCAGCACCCGGGCTGCTCCCCGCCCCATCCCGTACTGCCCTCGTGCTGCTTTGGCCTGTCTGTCTGTCTGCTTAGGTTTTTTAAAAATAAGCACATCAGGTGAACAAACAAATAATAATAGCAACCATCTACTGAGCGTAAATTATGAGCTTACTTATTAAGCACAGAGCTTAGTGTTGTGTGATTTTATCTTTAATTTTCTTAAGAACCCAAAGCAAGCATGGGCCCATTTCCCAGAGGAGGAACCAGAGGCCCAGAGGCCTCACACCATTTGCGAAGGTTATTCAGTCAGTCAGCGGGCATGGGCTGCGCGGCCCCTGTCTGCCAGGCTCTGCGCTGGGCGCTGGTGAACGCGACCCGGGAGGACGGGAGGGACAGCTGTGGAATCAGGCTGAGACGAGACCGTCAGAGGCTCTGAACCGGGAGGCAGAGCGGCTCTCGTTTCAGGGCAGGGCTCTGCGTTGTCACAGCTCGCCCCTGGCGGCCTGGAGGGCACAGACGGCGGCCGGGTGGGGCCGGTGCGCTGGTGCGGCAGTGGCCAGACGGGGCAGAGAGGAAGAGGACACGCGTCTCCCAGCACCTGCTGAGTGCAGAGAGGGACTTGCGGGCACCGGAAGAGGGCAAACAGAAGCCCCTCTTTGCTGGGGGGCCTGCTGGGGGTCTCCGGCCGCCACCCGCTGCCGCTCACCATCACTTCGGGGCCTCGGGCCGTAACGAGCAGCGGTGCAGGGCCGGCTGGGCTGACCTGGCCAGTGGCCGCGGGACCCACCGCCCCGGCCCCCTCCCCGTGCGGCGCCTGCAGAAACCATCTCCGACCCCCAACTGCACCCGGAGGCCCACCCGCCGGGCCATGTGTCATGGAGGAACTGGATTTGAACCCAGGTCCCAAGTGCTCTGGGTCTCCTCTGCCCGCCAGCGGCACGGCCCCTCCGGCCCATCCTGCTCACCCCACCTCTGCATGCAGCGCGGGGCCAGTGGCCCCAGGGCCACAGCTCGGCAGGGCTGGTGCCTCGGGCCTTTATCCAGCTCACATTTCCGCCTGAAACTTTACAACTGTACTAAAATACTGAGAATAGTCATCCTTTTCCTGCTTTTCTCCGCAGACCCCTTCTCTGGCCCCTGGGGCCCGCCAAGATCCATCCAGATGGCAATTTGAGAATCTTGTGGACAGAGGAGGTTCTCTTAATAGAGACGGACGATGTGCACGGAGCAGTTTGATGGAAATGCACACGGGTCTGTTACAGGATTTACCCCTTCTGCCCCCTGAGCGACCAACGGTGTTTCCAGAAAGCACCAGCAAAGGGTTTCCTGCAGAGCCCGATTGCCCACACGACAAGCCCGCGTACGAGGGACTATGAGTGGGGAGTGTCCCGTGCACTGAAGGGCTATGCAGAGGGGAGTCCCTGGGAAGCAGCAGACCCTGGCAGCCCCTACTGGCTGCCAGGCTCCCAGCAGGCACGGCCCTCCAGGGCTCTGCGTCTGGACCCTGGTGTCTAACTCGCCTCCCACGCCAATGCTTGCTCTTCATGGAAGAATTTCGATTTCCTTCTGCTGACCTAGAGCAGTTTTAAAAAACAAAAGTGAAGCAAAAAAGGCAGTTCCCTTGGTTGGATGATTCCCTTTCCACTTCTGAGCCCTAACTCCCCTCCTGGCCCAGCGCGAGAGGACGAGCGGCCCCAGCCACCAGGGGCTTCCTGCCGCGCCAGGAAAGGCAGAGGCGGAAAGGACACAGCATCGTGTTTCTCCTTCTGCCCCTGCACGCTAGAGCCCTGCCCCGCCTGCTGTCATTCTGTCCCTCTGTCCGAGAGCCCTGTCCTGTCTGGTGTACTTCTGTCCCTCCGTCCGAGAGCCCTGCCCTGTCTGTCATTCTGTCCCTCTGTCCGAGAGCCCTGTCCTGTCTGGTGTAATTCTGTCCCTCCATCCGAGAGCCCTGCCCTGTCTGTAATTCTGTCCTTCTGTCCGAGAGCCCTGCCCTGTCTGTAATTCTGTCCCTCCGTCCGAGAGCCCTGTCCTGTCTGTAATTCTGTCCCTCCATCCGAGAGCCCTGTCCTGTCTGTAATGCTGTCCCTCTGTCCGAAGCCCTGCCCCGCAGCTGTAATGTCAGCAGGATGATGCCCTCTCCTTCACGTGGGGCGGTGGACAGAGCCCCAGTCAGCCAGCTTCTATGACCCCACTGCCATCTGACTAGGGACCAAGTTCAGGGGCCTGACTGCATGGGCTCCTAGACCCTTGGTCCTTCCGCTCCCAGGGTGCCCCCAACAATCCGGAGGCGGCTGCCTCCCGAGGACCTCCCTGAGAGGACACTGCCAGCCCTGTCTGCCCGGTCAGCACCCACAGCACGTGCACCACCACCAGGGCTGCCAAGGCCCAATGACGGACAGGTCTCTACCGGGGCCCCTGAAGTCTCATGCATGCGGCTTCCTAGAACCCCAACTGTCAGGGCCAGAAGGGAGCTAGCACCCCCCCGGAACCTGCTCCCGGGGCTCAGTGCCCGCGGCTCCGGCCCCCACCCAGCGCTCTGCCCCCTGCCCCTCCCCCACGGCGCTGCCTCTCCCTGCTGTCCTGGCACACAGCGCGCACCCTGGCGCATGACAGCTGCCGAATTACTGTCCCCTTGTCTGTACGGCCACCTTGGGCACATGGGGCAGCACAGTTCCCAGCAAAGCCCAATGCCCTGGGCAGGTGGATGCTCACGGAGACAGAGGGGTGAGCAGAGCGAGTCTGCACAGGGAGGGGAGCAGGGATGTGCAGGGACAGAACACTGGGCGTGCCGCGGGGTGGACGGGCACCCACAGCCCACCCTCAGTTCCTCATAGAGGCCAGAGCCCGGCCGTCCGGCTTCGGGTGCTGTTCTCCCGCTGCAGCCCGGGGGTAACCCCACGCACGCCGGGCCGAGCCCCACGCTCCCTCCTTCACTCGCCGAGGCGCGTGTGCCCCAGCTTAGAAACGCTCGAAAGCACTTTGAGAGAACTCCCTGAGGTCACACCGAGAACCTGTGTTTCATCTCGAAAGAACCTCGAGATCCTCAAACCCCGGCACGGTCTTTTATTAAGAGGCAGTAAAAGCGTAGCGCCTCCGCCGCCGCCCGGCCGCTCACACGCCAGGCTGGAAGAGGCCGCGGCACAGAGGCAGGTCCGGGAAAGGAGGGCACGAGCGGGGCGAGCACCACTCCCGGCCGCGCGACGCCGTCTTACCGCAGGTGGGGACGTCCTCCTCCGCGGACGAGGTCTGCTCATCCGTCGACGGCTTCTTCTTCCCCAAACCGATGATCTTGGTGATCTTCTTCCCAGTGACTTTAGACACGGTTCCCTTGGTCTCGGATTTGGAACTTTTCTTCCTCTTAACTGTCAAGAAGAACGATGGAGACGAGGAAGAGTGTCGATTACAGACTGACTGAGAAGAACAGGGATAAACATAAATCCTAGTCCGTCTTATATCCTCAATTTGGGCTCACTGAGCACCTGCTGCGAGCCGGGGCCGGTATGGACGCTGGTGTAGACACAACAGAACACAGCAAACAGGCTCTGAAGGAGCGTATGCTCTAGAGGAGGCTGTGAACATGCACGTGGTGCGCGGACACGTGTACACATGCACGTACGCGCACACACAGACACGCATGCGCACACCCGCGCACGTGCGCACGCACACACTCACACACAGCAGGCCTGATGGCAGCCAGGCTGCGCAGTCTGCACTGGGGTGACTTGGCAGAGGCCCCGGGCAGGCGGACAAGCCGCCTGGAGGGGTGACTTTGAACTGCGAGCTGGGGACGAGGAAGCGGCGGAGCCCGAGCAGCAGCCTTCTGGGCAGGAAGAGCTTCAGGAACGCCAAGGCCGTGAGGTCGGGAGGCGGAACGGAGGGCAGCAGAGCGGCCACATCCTGGCGGCTTGGGGAGGGGGCTGACGGAGGGAAAGGGGCACGCAGGTCCTCCCCAGTCCCGGGGGGCCCTCCAGCAGCGCCTCCCCCTCCCCACCACACCCAGGCCAGCAGCTTGCGTTTGAGCCCGCGATGGTCGGCGCCGGCCTGCACGGCACTGAGTTGCGAAGTCGCGCCCGATACGCCAAACTCGCAAACACTGTCCGTCAAACTGATTTCTGGCTCCGGGAAACAGAAAGCGCTGCCAACTCTGGGCCCCCAACTGGGATCTCGTGGAGCTGGGAAGGCGCGTGAGAGAGGGCAGCGTGAGAGCGCGCACCGGCCCGGGGCTCAGGGAAGCCCTTTCCCCCCACAGCAGGTCCACGGAGGAGCGGTCACTCAGCCCCTCCACCTGAAGGCCACTGTGTGCCTGGTACCGGAGGCGAAGGGACAAGGCAGGAACCACGGGACGATGAGCCTCAGGGAGGTCACGCGCAGCTTCAGGACAGAGGGGGTGGGCTGGGAGAGGGGCTCCCCGACAGCCCTCCTGGGGTGACCTGATACTTTAAATTCCTTTAAGGGCCACAGATGAATTTTTTTTTTCTATACAAAGCAGAAGGGACTCCCTGGAAGAAGCAGCAAAGTATGTGGGAAGGTGAGAATGTGTTGATCCTACTCACTACACAGAAGGCTGGATCTGACACATGTAATAGAATTATGAAGAAATCCTCCAGAACCTCAGAACTCTCAACTGAAGTCAGAGACCGGGAAAGCCGCAGGGTCCGAACGGCACGCACCGCTGGCGCTCGGCAGGCAGTGAGGGACAGACCACCGAAACAAAGGCAGCTCCCCGCAGTTTTAAAGCCATGAATATTATCGGCCCAGACGCGTCCCTACGGCCAGCGGAAGATCTGAATCTCGAGATGGCAGGGGGACGGGGAGCTGTGTTGAAATCTCTCAACCGTACATCGGTCATGAGTGAGAAGGTAGGTGGTTAGGAACGATACATTCTCTCTCTGTTTCTCTTTCTCTGTACACACACACACACACACACACACATCTAGACGTTCGTATCATTCTGTGAACCTAATTTCCGGCAGGGACCCAGGAGAAGAAACGGCAAACGAGCACAGAGACCAACCACAGCAACGCGTGTCGTGCCTCCACGTCCAAGCAGGAAGCAGAGATTGTATGTTACTCTGCTTTGGGGCAAAACTTAAAGACTACTTTCCTGGCTTTGATTACACATGACGTGCCCCCGGAAGACACAGATGAGACCTTCCACTGAGTAACTTCCGATGGAGAAGCCTAAAATTACACCCAGACATGACCGAGCTAGGGAGTCGCAGGGGCAATGGCAGAGATCGTGACCTCTGGGCGTGAACCCTGTGCTGTCACAGTAGGCCAGCTTACCTGGGCTTTAACATTGCCGGTGGCCTGGCCTGCACTTTGGTTTAGGGGGACTTCCTTTCAGAGCTGGGAGATGCCTGCTGGGCAGAGTGCCTTTGAGCTGGCTGGGCGGGTGCTCCCCTTGGGAAGCCAAGGTCATGGGGCCGTGAGCACACAGGCTGATTTTGCACAGGGGACACTTGCCCATGACCCACAAATCCCACCTCCTCTCAGGCCACACACCCTGGGAAGGAAAGTGCACGTCAAGCCACGGTCTTGTGTGTAGTCTCAAACACACACAAGATCAGTGTGTTTGAGACTACGTGCAAAACACACTGATCAAGGACTTGTACTGGAAACATTAAAGAACTGTCCAGAGTCAATAACAGGAACAAAAATCCAGTACAAATATGGGCAAAAGATCTGGACAGACATCTCATCAGATGAGACGTGGTTGGCAAAGAAGCACATTAAAAAATGCTCAACATCGTCAGTCTCCAGGGAAATGCAAGTTCAAGCCACAATCACATAGCTCTACACACCCATTACAATGGCCAAAATATAAACAACACAAGGACATCAGCACGGTGGTGAGAACGCCCATGACCGACAAATCGCGCCCCTAGGTTTTTATCCGACAGAGATGAGAGCGTGTGAATGTCGAGGACAGCATTCCTCAGGACGCTCGGACCTGCCAACGCCCAGCTATCCGGGCCGGGGGCGGACACCCACACCGTGGCCCATCGGCACACCGGGACACGGCTGGGCCACACGAAGGAGCAGACTCCGGAGCGCCACCATGTGGGTGCGTCTGCCGGGCGCTGGGCTAGAGAGAGGAGCTGATCCCACTCACGGGGCCTTCTGCAGAGGACAGAATGCACGCCCGTGGCCGCCGGGCGCACGAGGGGGCGCTTCGGGGTCCCAGACTCGTTCCACGTCCTGACTGTGGTGATGTAGTTACAGGCCTGTGTTTGTCGAAGCGCGAAGAACCACGTGCCAAAAAGCGTGGATTTTACTGCACAGAATTTGAGCCGTGTGACGCTGACTTACAAGAAAAGAATTCAAACTCCATACGCCCAGGCTCCTGGCAGCTCCGTTCACGGCCAAAACGCGGACGAGCCCACACGGCCACTGACGGAGGAACGGGTAAACACAGCGTGGTCCGTCCAGACCGCGGGAGGCCGGTCAGCCTTAAAAGGAAGGACGGCCTGACACCTGCTCCCATGGAGACGGACCCCGAGGACATCGTGGTGACACGAGCAGTCACAAAGGGACAGATGCCGTATGGCTGCACCCTATACGTTTCCTCAAGGTGTCAGGTTCACAGAGACGGAGGGGAAAACGGTGGGCACAGGGGACCAAGCAAGGGCAGGGGACCTACTGTTCCCTGGGGACAGAGCGCCGGTCTTGGAAGAGGAAGAGCGCTCTGGCTCGTGGCACGTGGGTAGCCGTACGACTCCGTGAGCGTCCTTAACGCGGCCCGAAGGGACACAAAACGGTTAACGTGGTAATTTTACATCACGTGTATTGAACCACAACTTAAAAAAATGGTTTTTAAATGAAGATGAATAAAAGGCATTTTCGGAACATCTTTTTTGAAAATGACCAGAGGCCTGTGAGCCTGGCCTTGGCGGCTCGCAGACGGGACAGCGGGAAGCGTCCTCACGCGGCCGGAAGGCTTGCTCGGGCTCTGGGGCTAAGCACGGGCGGCATGGGGTGGCCACGGGGGCTGCCTGTCACACGGGCCACCCACTTTCCACGGTCAGGTGTCCCCACCGCAAATTCCTTTCAGCGCTAAGTCAGGTTAGGACCCAGGCTGCTGTGAGCCCCGAGGCTGAAACACAGGCAGGGCCCCCATTAGGACTGGAGGGAAACCCGAGGCCACGGGCCGGGGGGACGTCAGGTGAAGACACGGGCTCGCATCAGCCGAGGGGTGTCCGCGCCCCTCTAGCAGCGAGAGGCCGGGTGAGGACGCGCACATCCCAACCTCCGAGCAGACTATCGCCCAGAGTTCACGGAACGGACTACAGTTTCTTTCTTTTCACCTTGGGTTTTGTTTTTGAGTCTACGTGTTTTCAGCACGAGCGGAACTCACCTTGTTCTTTCCCATTACACACAGTGACTCCGTTTTCGGCAGCGCCCTCCCCGTCCGAGCTCGGCCTCTCAGAAGACAGTTTCTGTGAGGGCACAAAGGATTCAGTTACTCTTACGAGTGACATATCTGGGATCAGTCAAAAGCTTCTCTCCAAGGTGAAAGGAAGTGTGGGCCAAGTTCACAGCAGCTCAGGGGGAGCCGGAGCTCAAGTACGGGGCTGGGCCGCCGCCAGCTCACTTCGAAACCAGCAGAGGAACAACGGACAGGTTAATACGCACTCTAGTACCTGCCGCCCCTCATCCACATCGCTTTTTCTGCAAGTGATTTTGAAAAAATATTCAGATTACAAAAAAACATCTGCCTCACCAAGCCGTATTGTCCTCCCAAAAATAAAGAGCCCACCATCCATCTCATTCCTTCCCATCATCCACCAATAACGGGGTGCGGCCACGGATCTGCTCATCATGAACCCACCCCACCCCGAGTGGACACGCACAGACCAGCTGCTGGCGAAACCACCCAGGGCGCACCGGACCGGCACGCGAGGGCTGCCTTTCGTCCTGGCGTCCGGATGGGGGGAGCACCCTCAGGACCCCGAGCCAGCATCTGACGCGGGGGTGTTGTTTAGGGATCCCCCTCCACTCTGGCCGGAGATCTGTGGCGTCACGGTGGGGAAGTGGGCTTGGAAACAGCCCCACAGCCCAGCCCCACAGAGCCTCGGCCGGAGACAGAGAAAATATCTGGGTGAGACTGGGGCACCAGGGCACATGCACGGTCGGCGGCTAACGCGGAGTCCAGGCGGTGCTGCCCAAGGACCGCAGGCAGGTGTCTGTAGCCCCGCAGCGGGGCCGGGAAGAGCCATGGTTCGTGGGAACCGAGTGCCAGTGACACAATGGCCGCAAGCCAGCACTGCTCCAGGCGGGCCAGGAAGCACCCCTGGGCTCCGGGTTGGCAGGCCTGGCCAGGCCCTAAGAGGACAGCCTTCGAGACCAGACAGGAGGAGAGCGGCCAATGCCCTCGGTGAACGGGGGCTCTGACGCGCCACCAGGAGCAAGCGGGCATCAGAGCAGCCTGTCTGGGCAGCAGCGTGCTTCGCCACAGGAAGCGAAGCCTTAGAAAATATTTCCACCGCTTCGTCTTGGTCTCGTAAGTCAGCTTCTGGTCTCTGGTCTCAGGTAACAGAGATGCGGCAAAGACTCACGGGAGAGACAGCAAGCACCACGCTGTTTGAACCTGCCTGAAGAGGGAGACGGGCCCGAGGCGGGGGCACTGATCGGGACGGTAGCAGAGGCAGGGTATTTGGTACTACACCCCTGCTGACAACACGGACGTGCTCGCTGCTTTACGAGGTTTCAAACCTGGGAACGTCACTAATAATACACAAGGGGGGGCGGGGAGGGAAGGCGGCATAAGCAATTTTATGCATCAGACCATCCAAGCCAGCTCCGCCTCCGCGGTGCTACGGGCAGCCGCCTCCTCCGGGCGGTGGGCTCACGAGCGACTTCCTTCGTCCTGTTTCTGTTTCTCTGGCCTTTCTGAATTTCTACAGCAAACAGGCATTAGTTTTGCTTCCAGGAGAAAAACCAACAGGCCCGCTGTGTCACAATGCCTGGGCGAGACCTGTGAGGTTGACTGTACGTGTCAGCTTGGAGGGGGCGATGGATGAGACTGACACTGAAATCAGTGGTCTGTGGCTAAGCAGACTGCCCACTACGGAGTGGGTGGGCCTCACCCAATCAGGTGAAGGACTGCATGGTGCAAAAAAAGGGCCTTCCCCAGCAAGGGAGAATTCTCCGGAAGACTGCCTGCAGACCTCGTCCCCAGCCCGCAGACCTGCACGGTGCATTTTGGACTTGCCAGCTGCCATGATCACGTACGCCAATTCCTTATACCTAACCTCTTCACACATATATGCGTGTGTACTTGCGTGTGTGTATGTCTGTGTGCGTGTATGCAGAATCTTACATAAAACATTTTACGTTTAGGTTTTATACGTTGTTAACACACACACCCTATCGATTCTGCTTCTGGCGGAATTCAGACTAAAACGAGAAGAGACGAAGGAGGGCCCATTCTCGGGCAGTGGGGGCTGGGCGGGGGGGGACTCAGAAGCCTCCTGGGACACGGGCTACCACGGAGCACCGCCTGGCCTCCGCGGAAACGAGACCTCCGCGTGCGCAGACACACGAGGCACGGCCAGAGAGGCCTGGCCGTGTGCACGGCAGTGACGGGCTCACGCATTGCTGGCAAGGAAGGCCGCCCCCTGGCCCCTCCGCTGGGCCCTCAATGCTCCTCCGGCAGGTAAAACGCATACGGAGCTGAGAGGGGACGCGCCCTGGACCGCGGGGAATGACACATCCCGGGTCTCCGGGAAGGCGCACGTGTGCCGCGCCTGCTGGATTCCAGACGCGCACGGACAGCCCGGCACGCAGGGTGCAAGTCTGCCACGTAACAGACCTCGAGCCCCTTCAGTCCACTAACACCTTTAAACACGTTTCTGCATCTGCAGCTGGGAACAGTCAAACCAACCGTGCCATCTAGAAAATGACTAACTCAAGCTGCGCAGAGTAGGCACTAGAGAGGATGCGCAGCAGAACGGCATCTGTTTGCAGCTGTAAGTGCTCACGCTCGCAGGGAGGCTTAGCAAAGCTCTGAGGGGGCCCTGAAGCGACGGCCCGAGCACTGCTCCCGGGAAGGAACCCGCCTTACCTTCTCCAGCTCGGTCTTGTGCACCGGGGAGCTTGACGGGGGTGGCCCCTCTGACTCCACGGGGCCGCTGCAGCCACTGTACACCTCTCGGATCACCTGGAAGAGGTGTGGACACGTTTGAGCACTCGCGAAGGCAGGGACGCGTGGCAGGAAAATCCGTGGGCTCAACAGCCCCTGGCGCTAAGTTGCAAGATACCATTTGTTCACTCTTTCACTCACCAGGTGTGTCTCCGGCCCTGGACTGACACACGCAATGCCCTGGGTTCATGGCGCTTCCATTCCGGTATAGTCTAGACATCACGCTGAACAGTGGGTTGCCCCCCAACGGGAAGGTCAAGTAAGACGGCAGTAAATGCCGCAAAGACGAGAAGGCGGTGCTTAACAGAAGGGGGGGGGCTGATCTGTAAGAGCCAGAGGCCTCGCTGGGATGACGCGTGAGCTGGAGTCATGGCCCGACGGATGTGGCCATGTGAGGACCTGGTGGAAAAGGCGCCCAGGCATCCAACTGGTGCAAAGGCCCTGTGGCGGATGTGAAGTGTTGAAGGATAGCACGGGGTGGAGGACACCAAGAGGGTCGCACGGCACCCTCAGGCCATGGAGAGGGCGGGATTTGTGTAGTGAGGAGCCCAGGAGGGTGGGACGGACTTTCTGGTAAGCAGCACAGCACAGGGGCCAAGAGCGCAGGCCACACAGCCCCCCTGCCGGGTTTTCATCCTGCCCTTCACCTTGGGCAAACTAGCGAACTACTCTGTGCTTCAGTGTCCCCACGGGCCGAGCAGAGAGGCAATGGTCCCACCCGTGAGACTGAAATGGCTGAGATGGTGCCAGAAGTGGTAGCCCGCACTCGCTGCGGAGGGAGGAACGCACAGGAAGTGGTAGGAAACGAGTCAGGCCGTCCTGTGGTGGCTCGAAGGACAGAAGGGGACAGTGCAGGCTGCAGCGCTGGCAGGAGGGAGCCAAATAGTGGACTCTGGAGGGCTCCGGAGGAGAACCAGCAGGCCCTGCAGGGGGTGGGACGGGGGGACGCGCCGGCGTTGGGTGCTGCGCACACTCAGGCGCAGGAGGTGGAGAGAATCAGCGGGTGGGGGAGAAGCAAAGGCAAGTTGCCAGGCAGAGCTGGAAATGAACTAGGCGGTGAGGGCAGAAGAGCCTCTGCTCACAGCCCGGGAGGGGTGAGTCGCCAGAGGGAGGGCAGACAGAGCAGGACGCAGGTCCAGGAGAAGGACCGGAGCCGGTCAGCACCTGGGGCTGAGCCAAAGGGGAGAGGCTCGTGCAAGAACGAGCTGGACCAGCCAGCAAAGCAGGGGCGAGGCCGGAGGGTGCAGCTCCCAAGAGCAGGGGGGAGATGGCCAGGGAAGCAGGGGCGAGGCCGGAGGTGCAGCTCCCAGGAGCTGGGGGGAGACGGCCAGCGAAGCAGGGGAAAGGCCGGAGGGTGCAGCTCCCAGGCGAGGGGCGGGGAGGAGAAAGCCCCTCTGCTGGGAGGGGGGTGAATGGAGGATCAGGATCACCTGCCCTGCCCTGTAGGTGACTGTGATTAAGAGGACATGAGACCCTCTATGCAAAATGCCTAAGCCAGCAGCTGGCACGCGGTGGCTCTGGTCACAAGCACCATCACTGTGGTGCGCGTCCTCACCGTTGACACCGAGCGCTCAGCGGGGACCCCGCCGACGGTCAGGTGAGGGGCTCCGCGGCGTGTAGGCGGCGATCCTGGGCCCTGCGGGTGCTCACAGCGCCCCCGCGGTCCCCCGCCATCCCCTGCGTGAGCACTGGGCTCCGGCCGTCGGTCTGGGCTGGGGGCGTGCAGTGAGCGGACAGCCCGGGCCCCGGGGCGGCGGACCGTGCCTCTGGTAAGGCCGAAGTTAGGCGGCGGCTCCTTCAAAAACGCCTTCTGTTCTTTTGGGGACGGAGCTGCGATTCGAGCCCAACCCAAGCACCTCCAGGGCAGAACTGAAAGGCCGAAGCCCCAGGTTTCCTGGTGGGGGTCTGCAGTG
>CM053567.1:188401945-188422472 GCA_028646485.1 Cryptoprocta ferox
CGCCCCTGTCTTCTCCTCAGCCGGGCCTGCTTTCCCAGAGGGGGCTCCGTCTTGCTCATGTCCCAAAGCCAAGCACATAACAGCAACGTAAAAAGGTTTGATGGGGGGAAGCCTGGGGGGGCTCAGTCCACTAAGCATCTGACTTCCGCTCAGGTCATGATCTCACGGTTCACGTGTTCGAGCCCCGCGTCGGGCTCTGTGCTGACAGCTCGGAGCCTGGAGCTGCTTCCGATTCTGTGCCTCCCTCTCTCTCTGCCCCTCCCCTGCTCACCGACTTTCACTCTCTCTCAAAGATAATGAACACTTTTAAAAAATGAAAGAAGGTCTGATTAAAGAGAAAAAAAACGGAGGGAACAAGGAAATAAAACGGATTTGATGTGTTCTATAGGGACAGGAAGATGAAGGACTGGAGTCCGAGGGAAAGAGGGCGTGCCCTCGTGCCGGCCTCTCCCCGATCCTCTGCGCAGATTTCTAGAATCCTTGGAGAACAAAACGTGAAAAACTGAAGAAGGAGCGTGCGGATAATAGCCACGCCTGTGGCACCGACACAGCCCACGGGAGGTAAGCTCACTCTCTCCCTGTCACTGCGGTGTCCCCTCTCCCTGCGCCACATCTGGACCCGTTCTGCCCACAAAGGTCCAAGGAACGGCGCACTCACTGCCGTGGCCAGATGAGGCGTGGCCGCACCACCCATGCTGAGTAGCGTCCTCACCTCTTCTGAGCAGCCTTCCTCACACACCCGACGCACGTATCTGGAGGCTCAGACCTCTGCACAGAAAGGGTGGACTTCTGTTCTCTGCTGGCTTCTCCCTGCTCCCCCGCCCCCGCCGCTGCAGCCCCCAACGGAACTTAAATTCCCTGTGCGGGGTGCAGTGCCTCCCGGGACACCCGGGAGAGAGGAGGCATGCGGTAGGCCGCAGGGGACGCGGACACACGTGGGCCAGTCTGGGGGGCGTCCTGGCATCCCGCCAACGTGGGATTCTCTCCCCCCAGACTCCACCATGATCCCGGCCCGGGGACAGAGAAAGGCACTGGTGAAGAGAAGGGGAGTGTAAGCCAGTCTTTGCTTCCACCAGCCAGTGGGTGCTTTCAGATGACTCCTTGGAAACTCTCTCTGCCCTGATCCCCACTCATTGCCAAACTGTCCCCTCCCCCAGACTTAATTCAGAAGTAGTAAAGAAACGGTGTGTCACGACATTGTTCGAAGCGCTACAAATGGAGTTTTTGTATCGACATATTTCTTTTCGAAGAGCCACGTTCCACGGGGAAGCTCAGTGTGTATTTCGGAGAACTGGACCCCAATCCAGAATCACTGATCCTTCAAAAACCAAATTGTTATATGTTCTGTGGTATTTTGTTTGCTCAGCTCGAGCCCTCATCTCCAGAGACACAATCTCTGCACATTTTTTAAGGAAACCTGACCTCCCCGTTTCTGGGAACTTTGGCTGTTGTCTTCTGACTGACCCCTGCAAAATGGCTCATGTTTTCAGGATCTGTACACACACACACACACACACACACACACACACAGAATTCCGGCACGGGTGGCTGGTGACGGCAGTTGCAGAGCAGAGGAAGAGAAACAAACGTGGCCGCAGCTCGTGGGGCAGGTCAGGTGCAGGCCTCGCACAGCCCTCCTGCTCTCCACACGTGACCGCGGCTGTGGGTGACACTTCAGAGATCGTCAGCCCTTCCATTAAAGCCACACTTCGCAATACCAAAAGCCTGGATCCTAAGGTTGGGACCACAACACGACAGTTTATATAAGTAACAAGGACGTGGGCCTGTTTTACACCACAGTCCACGTCAGGCTTGTCTCAGAGTTTCTGCAGAAGGAGCCCTGCGGGGAGACGCTCAAAAACCACTTACACGCCAACAGTTTATTAGATTCTCAGTGCGTCTTCGTGTGACTTTTTCATCCTGCCTCTGTGCTAATTCTGGTCATGATTACTTCCGCTTCATGGATAAACGGGAAGGAGTTTCCCGACCTCAAACATCCTGATGGGCTAAAGCCCTTCCGGGAACATATTCCAGACCTCAGACCCTTCGCTCACTCTCTGTCTCTCTAACGTGCTATCGCTCAGATACATAAGGGTGGTTCCTCTTGTGACGGTAGTTCTTTGATTTGGGGGGAACCTACGTCAGTCATGAAGCTGTGGACTTGACAATGAGAAATAAAAAGCCATGATGACAGCATTGACTGATTTCACAGAAAAGTATCGCTTCCAAGTTTTAAATCATTTGGAAAAAACAGAACAAAGTTAGAAGACACCAGCTAGCTGATTTCAAGACTCTCTAAAGCTGCAGCCATCAAGACGACGTGGCATCGGCACAACCAGATGCAAGCAGACTGATGAAACAGACAGGAGCCCGGAGGTGGCCCTGCGCACACGATCGGCACATTTCCAATCGAGGCAATTCAGGTCATCGATGGGACTAAAACGACGGACTGTCCATATGGGAGAAAATGAACTTTGACCCCTATATCTCATCCTATACACAAAACCAGTATGTCTGAGTCAGACACCTGTCCTCAAAGACAGAGCCATAAAAAAACCTGGAAAAAGACACAGGTGTTATCTTGTGACTTGGAAAATGCTAAGCCTTTGGTTTTTTTTTTTTGGACAGAAGGCAAAAGGCACTGATGATAAAAGCAAAGACTGATGTAAAGGATTTTTCAGAATGAACAATTTCGACTCATCCAAAGGCACCAGGAAGGAAGAGAATTTGTCTGTGGACTAATCAGGGCGTCATTCCTTTAAGGCGAGAAACACTGACACGAAGAGGGACATTCCATATCCAACTACCAGGAAGGTGTCACCATACTTTGCATACACCATCCGTATGCAACCAATAACACGGCCTCAAAACAAATTAGGCCAAGAATTCTGACAACAGAAAGACAAATCGATGAATCCGTAATCACAGAAGGAGATATTACCACACCTGTCCCTTTGACTAGCTGACAAAACGAATGAGTAGAAGAAGATAACAGTTACTGCTGTGACCTGACAAACCCGTGGAGACCCGTGCACCCAGCACGTCCCTCAGCGCAGACACGGGGCATTCACCAACACTGACTACAGGTCTACAACCCTCTGCAAGGGGAAATCACATGAAGCTCTGAGCACAGTGAGATTAAACTAGAAACGAAAAGCAAATAATTTTTAAAAGTCTGATCATCTGGAAAGGGAGCAACATATTCCCGAATAAACCACTGGTCAAAAAATAAATCACGACAGACCTTAGAAAACATTTTGAACTGAATGACAACGAACACACAAACATCAGAATGTACCGGAAGAGAAGGACACGGAGACTTTAAATGGATGCGCACGTATAAGGCAAGGGCTAAGAATCAGTTCTCTCCAGGGAGGAACTTTGAGAAGTTCACAATTCAACCAAGTTCATAGAATTTCAAAACTACAAAGAGTTAAGCCAAAAGAAAGTAGATGGGGAGAAGAGAACGGAGAACGGAACACCAGAGTACTCGGGTGAAAACCCACAGAGCCCCAGTGTGGCCTCTCGAGAGACCCAGTATGGGGGGACGTCTGGCAGGGCTGAAGGACAGAAGGCACAGGTGTCTCCATTCTGGTGACCGTACACAGACGCACTGAAGACTGCCACTCTCCCCTTGACACGGACGACAAGGAGGATGTATTTTTTTAAATCAGAACAGTTTTTCACTCATCAGAGAACGAGGATACAGGGAAACCTGGAGACACTAGCTTCTCACACAGGAAGAGCCGCGGGAGGAAAGAAGTGGCCGTGGCCGCCTCCTGACTGGCTGGGCGGCGGGAGGCAGGGACGCCTACCACGGAGGGTCGGGGAGAAACGAGCCACATCCGAGCAGCCGTACGGGGGCCGGCACAATGGTTTAAACTTCAAGGAGCCCCCAAGACATCACGAGCCTAGCCCCCCGCCAACCCTTGCCCCTGCACCCTTCCTGGGTGGGTGGGTGGGAACCACGCGGATGGCTGCGGCAAGGAGGCCGGGCTCAGGGATGTCCCGTGGGCACCTGGAGGCGCCTCTGTCGTCCTGGGCACAGGAGGGTTGGGGGCAGTGACGTGGACACCCCCAGCTCTGGCCCCTAACGCATCCTGCTATCATCTTGATTTTCACACTGTTTTCAGCCGGGGCTCCTATGTTTGAGACCTAGAAGCGGCAGCATCGCGACAACAGGTAACAGGAACAAGAGGACAGCGGTGACAGCAGCTCACACTTAGATATGTGCTCACTACATGCTCGGTGCTCTTCTAAACGTTTCTGTCTTAACTTACTATTTTATTCTCACAACAAGTCAGAGAGCAGGCGCCATTAAGATGCTCCCTCCCATTTCACAGAGGAGAAAACGGAGGCACAGAGAAGCTAAGTAGCTCATCCGAGACGCACAGTTAGGAACTGCTGAGGTCACAACCCGAGAGCGACGGGGTCTGCGCTCGAGTGACGCCATCTGCCCGGCGCTGGCACTCGCATCCCTCTCCTGGCTCTTGTACATCTCCCTTCCCAATTTCAGAAGCACCTGTAAAACTCGAGTAAACCTTCACTCAGAATGGCTTTGGAATGCCATTCACGTTAACTGCCTGTCTGAGCACAAAATCAGTGCGATCAGGGGTCTTAAACCCTGCCTCTTGCAGGAGGCTGTCCATCGAAAGGGAAGGGAGCAGTTTGCCCCAGAGCAGTGATCAAACCTGGCCCTGCCTCTGTCATCTGGGAGGCCCCTTAAAGAACCTTTTCTTTTTTTTTTTTTCCATCTTGTATTTATTTTTGAGAGGGACAGAGCACGAGTGGGGGCGGGGCAGAGAGAGAGGGAGACAGAATCGGAAGCAGCTCCAGGCTCCGAGCTGTCAGCGCAGAGCCCGACCCGGGGCTCAAACCCACGGACTGGGAGATCATGACCTGAGCCGAACTCGGATGCCCAACCGAATGAGGCACCCGGCGCCCCTTAAGTAAAGATTTCTAAGCAAAGGACAATTATGAAAAGGACAAAAGGTATGAACAGACAGTTCGTGGAAACATTAATACAACTACAGGCTCTGAAACCCTACAAAAGGGTGCTCCGTATAAGAAGCAAAATGCAGATTAAACTAGACGGAGATGTCGTCCTTCCCCGTCACGGGGCGCATCCCCGATGCTCGGTGACATCCGCTGGGCGAGGCTGGTGGGAGACTGAGCTGCAAACCTCCCGTGCAGAGGCACGCGGCTGTGTATCAAAGTTACGAGTCCTCACAACCTTCACGCAGGCCGTTAAGCCTCCCTGGGAGGTCAGCCTACAGACTGGCCACAGTGTGACAGGACATACGCGTAGCGTTAATTATTACAGAAAGTCCCATCCAAAGACTGAAAACAACCCAATATCCACGACCAGGAGAGTATTTCTTTTAAATGACGGCCTGATTACGCAGTGACACGGTACGTTCTGTGAAAGAGGAAACGGAAAGGCTCTATCCCCTAACCTGGAAAAATCTGCAAGGCCCTCTGGCCAGGTGTCCTGGGGAAGAGGCAGAACGCCACACCTTGTCCGTGGTGGGAGGGACTTAAAATGTGCGTTTCGACCTGCCTGCATATACACGTAAAGAAACTCTGGAAGGCCACATACGAAATGACGGCTCCCATACGTGGCTGGCAGATGTGGAACGGCACAAGCAAACCTAGGAAGCCGTGTGCCAAGGTCTAGTAAGGTGGGAAGCGTGCGCATACGAAAGCCAGCCATGCCAACACGGGTACCCACGCCCGAGAAGCCATGCCGCGCGAGACCAAGGGGCGCACACGAGAGTGCTCCCAGACACACGCTCCCGGACACTGAAGGGTAGACAGACCCCACGGCCATCAACCCAGAGCAGACATAACACAGGGAGTGGGAAATGCAAGATGCAGGATACGTGCAGTCTGCATCCACGTGCGTGGACATATTTAAACTACAAGAACAAAAATCGCTTGTTTATAAGTACACGTATAAGGAAAACAGTATTTGTAGAGCGTCTCTAGGCAACATTCAGGATAAAAGTTACCTTTGAGGAAGGAGAAAGAATTAATGGGGAGGCTTGTTCCAATTCTATCTGCAGCAGCTGAGATCTTGAGAAAGAAGATACAAAGGAAAAAGCAAAAAGGAAAAGATTCTTAGGACCCTCATGAATCCGAGTCCCCGGGAATCTATGCTTTTTTTAAATTCGTAGGTGCTACTGACAAGACAGCCAATCTACGAACAGAACAGAGAAAATACTACACTGACCCCTTCAGGCATCTGCTGGCTTTAAAGAAAGCGAATTCTCTCACTGACTCAAACTAGTGTTGTCTCTGACTCATTTCTAATCAAGACTCGTCAGCTGCCCACACTGTCACCCGTCCCCGAAGTGAAGCACAAACAGCAACGGAGAAATTAATCAACTTCGACCCTTCAGACGAAGGTAACTTACCAGGTTATTATTTATTTCCCTGTGAAGAGACATCGGCAAGGGCTCTAAAAATCCGTGCAATTAAGCTTCCATTGACAAGCAGAGTCATCGTTGTGTAAGCAGCTAAGTGTCTGCGGTCGGCGCCTCCCATCTGCTGAGACAGGACGTCACACTGTCTCACCCCATCAGCGTCTGACGTCTTGAACAGTTTTCTCTCTCACTGTCCACCTGCGAGCTGCACCGTCAGCTCGGTGCCGCTGCCCAGTGAGACCGGAGGATCCAGCGACATCCTCGAGTCATTGAGAAGGGAGCTGTTCAGCGCGCAGGGAAGACACACCGAACTGTAAGCACAGGGGGGGAGGGCAGAGCCCGGGGCTGGGGCTGGCCCTTCTGGCTCTCCGCCGGCACCAGGCGAACCCACGAGCGCAGGACGGAGCCAGCTCACCCAGAGCCAAGGAAAAAGAACCACGGAGGAGGCTCCTGGCTTCCCTCATCCTTCTTTCCCTCCTTCCTGAAGGGATGGTGCTGGGACCACGCAAGAAGGAATGGAAGGGGAAACGGCAAATTGCCAGGTGCCCGGCACAGGGAAGGTGGGAAGTGAAGGGGAATGTTCTAGCATTCGCAGCCTCTGCACCGTCCGGCCCACCCGAGGCTCGACCTCTCTCCTGTAACGAAACCGCTGCCGGAACACCTTCGTCAGGTGGCTGATGGTGGAAAAGCGTTTTGTAAACTGGGAAGGGCTTTAAAGATGGTGCTGACGGTGATGTGTATGCACCTTATTAAAGTTCCACGTGGGAGGCAGAGCAGAAGTTCCTGATCACAGGGCTCCCCTCAAAAACCCCAGTGTTCTGTTCAGTCTCTCCTGGCGCAGACACGAGAGAAGCCACATGTGTGTTCGGAGCGGCGGACAGAGGTGATCACTGTCAGTGCCAGGAGGGGGCCGTGAGGCTCACGGCTGAACGGACGCGTGCACGTTGTAAGAACCGCTGATGGAGGACGCGGCATCAGGACACCCCACCCCTGCCACCCCTTTGTCCAGAGCAGGTACCGGCAGGCAGCGAGGGACTGGACGATCCGGACTCACCTTCCCGAGGAGGACTGGCAGGAAGGCGAGTGAAAAGAGACACAGCTTCTGCCCAGAGCACGAGAGAGCGATTATCACCGTGAGGATGGACTGGGCCGCCATCCAGAGGAAGACGCAAACCCGGACAGCTAGGCTGGTGGCAGGGACTGCCTTTGCCGCCCCAGGGTGGGCAGCTGAGAGACCAGGCAGTGGCTCTGTGGCCCCGGGGGCCTGGGAGTCAGAAGCTGGAGTCCGCCGCACGCCAAGAAGGAGGGCTGTCGCAAGACACCCGCAATTAGGTTGGGGACTGTGTCTCGGAATAAGCATGAGATGAACAGAAATGTGCACTGTTGCATGGATTGCAGGCTGACTTCAAGTTACCCGGGGGGCTCCGAAAAGCTCAAGGCCCGGATGTAGACTAAACTGATTTCGGGGCGCTGATGCCCTCGCGGCACGCGGCAGAGGCAAAGGAAAATGCTCGCTGATAGAGGAAAGCGTACTGCCACCGAGTGAATTATCTCTGCGGGGACGACTGGATACCTGCCTACGAGAGCGTGAACTCGGGCCCCTGTCTCAGCACTACATGGACGAGTAAATCAAAGAGGATCCCAGGCGAAGTTTAAGGTCTGACACACTAAAGCCACCAGAAGAAGACATCGGTGCACCCCCAGCACCTCGGAACGGGCCTCGGGTTCTCGGATGCGGCATAAGAGCACCCGGAAGTCACCAGGGAGTGATACATCTGATGACACGGATGGACCCTGACAACGTTACGCCAGGTGCAAGCGGCCAGTCACAGAAGGACGCGACCGAACGAGCATGTTTATACGAAAGGCTGAACGCGAGCCAATCTCTGCGGACAGAAAACAAAGCAGGGGTGGCCTGGGGCCGGGGCTGAGGTTGGGGGCGGGGGCCGTGGCCGCTCACGCCAGGAGAACGGTGCTTCTCGTGGGGGAGATGAAAATATCCTGAAATTGGATCACGGTGAATAGACTAACAGCCGCTGAATCGCGCTCCGAAAGGATGAATTGTTCGACATGTGACTTATGCTTCAGTAAGGCTGTTATAAAAATCACCAAAGTAATTGTTTTCCCCACATCATCGGATGCCCGGTGCGCGGGCGGAGAACAAGCACACGTACAGACAGCAGAGCCAGGCCCACCCGCGGCCCAAACCCCCGTCTGACCAGGCCCCGTTACCTGCTGTTGCGGAAATAAATGACGAACATTTCCACAGAAGTCTAGAACTGCAGAAAGGGGCATTTCCGGGGCGAGGAAAGGAGTAACTAGAAATTCTAGAGTTCCACAACCACAACACTCAGAACCCAGTGAATGGGGACACGTTTAACAGCGCTCTGACCCAGCTGAAAGGAGAAATGGCGGGCTGGAAAGTGACAAGAAAACATGAACCAGACTAAGGGAGGGCGGGGACGATACTAAGACACAAAGAGAAGAGACCGTGGTTAAAACATCGAATGTGTATCTAAACAGAGCTGCAGGGGAGAAGAGGACGGGACAACGTTATATGTTGAAGAGACATGAATGAAACTTGTTTTCCAAAACCCAGAAAGATGGCAAACCACAGATTTAGAAGCCCAGGGAACTCCAAGCAGAATAATTAGAAAAGAATCCACATCCAGACACATTAAAAAAAAAATCAGATGGGGCGCCTGGGGGGCTCAGTCGGTTAAGCGTCCGACTTCGGCTCAGGTCATGATCTCGCGGTTCGTGAGTTCGAGCCCCGCGTCGGGCTCTGTGCTGACAGCTCGGAGCCTGGAGCTGCTTCCGATTCTGTGTCTCCCTCGCTCTCTCTCTGCCCCTCCCCAGCTTGTGCTCTGTCTCTCAAAAATAAATAAAAATGTTTTAAAAAAATTATTTTAAAAAAATCAGAGAAAACCGAAGGAAAAGAGAAAGGCGTAAAAGAGCCGGCGAGCCCGGGGCAGCCTGCCTCCCGAAGACCGGACTGGAGTGACTGACCACAGGGTGACCCGAGCACTCCACCATCGAAGACAAAACTAAAAAACTACAAACTGAAATAAAAACAGGCCTGGGGCCCCCCGCCCCCAGGTGGGCTCCCCTCAGCGGTGGAGCGTCCCGCTCCTGATCTCGGCCCAGGTCAGGATCTCACAGTTGGTGAGATCAAGCCGCATGTCGGGCTCTGTGCCGATGGCGTGGAGCCTGCCTGGGATCCTCTCTCTCCCTCTCCCTCTCTCTCTCCACCCCCCCCCCCACTAGCATGCACATTCTCTCTCAGACTAAATCCATCGTAAAGAACAAGACTCCGACGCCAGGCCTGGGGGAGGCCGGCGACGAGAGCGGCCGCGCGCCTCACCTTCAGCCACTGCTCCGCCTGCTCCCTGCTCTGCACCGCGAGCACCAGCGGGTCGGCGCCCTGCTGGGTGATCTTCAGCTCGTGCTTCTTCTTCTTGCTGTCCTTCGGGACGTACGTGACGCTGCAGCCCGGGAGCGCCAGCTCCATCTGGGGCTGCTGGTCCTTGGAGCTCTTGTAGCACTGCGTTCAACACGAGAGAGCGCGGTTAGGCGGGGGACGGGGGGGAGGGCAAGTGGAAGCGCGGATGACCCTCAGGCGCCTGCAAAGCTCGGGGGGCTGGCTCTGCAGACGCACGCATCACCCACACAGGGCCCGCTGCGCGTGGCACGTCACCCCCGTGGACGTGAACACACGTCGCTTGTGGGTTCGGCAAACTTTACGGAGCATCGATGACACGACTCAGCGGGAAGCAGAAACCCCCTCCTCTGATGGGCGGCTCGGACCCGTGGAGCGTCCTCGTTAAGTGACATGAGCGTGATATCCTAGGTTTGCCGAAGGACACAGCCCTGATGCGAGCCCACGATGACCTGGGTGCTTTACTCCACGACCTACGTCACTGGGTACCTATCTGCCTGTCTCATCCCAGCCCCTTTCTGAAAGACAGGTGAGTGACTTCCTCAAGAGCACACGTGTCAACGCGTCCTACGCAACATGTCTGCAAACGTTTGCTTTCTGGTTGAGTACGGATCCAAAATTCATGTGGCTCCATTTACACGGCAGACGTCCACCCTAAAGATGTCAGGGCTGTGTGAACACGCAGAGTTAGCTCCCATCACTGGTGTTTAATCTGCATCTGTTAAAACCTAGAATCAAATCTTGTCTGGGGCGCCTGAGGGGCTCAGTCGGTGAAGCAGCCGACTTCGGCTCAGGTCATGGTCTCGCGGTTTGTGAGTTCGAGCCCCGCGTCGGGCTCTGTGCTGACAGCTTGGAGCCCGGCGCCTGCTTCGGATTCTGCGTCTCCCCCTTTCTCTGTCCCTCCCAAACTCACGCTCTGTCTCTCTCTCTCTCAATAATAAACATTAAAAAAATTTTTTTTTCCAAAACATCTTGTCCAAAGGTTTCCCCTCCTGCCTTGGGTCTAACTGCATTACGTGGGACCAAATGCCCACATCTTCATGGAAATACAGGGTTATGAGGGTTCGGGCACTGAGTCCCGCTCTGCTACTCATTAAATCCGGCTCCCGGGAAGTCTCTCAAGCTCTCTGAGCCTGTTTCGTTTGTAAAACGAACGATTGCTGCGATTATCATTGTTTTGTTAAGTCACTAACAAACTAGTGAGTAACTAGTCACGAGTAACTAGAACACCTCCCCCCGAGTCAGCATCACATGAGGCATTTCCTAACCCCATTTGCTCACCACAGCCGTCCATTTTGCGGACTAGGAAACTGAGGCTCCCTTGGCTAACTAGCTTGCCGATGTCAGACCCCCCCGACGCGGCAGACCGCAGCCCCAAGCGGCATGAGTGCAGAGCCGCGTTCTCCGCCGCACACCGTCTACTGGGGAGACACCTATTTCCAGAAATGGCTTCCAGAGCCCTCTCCTACTTTCCAGTTCTAAAACCTTGGCTCTTGAGCGCCAAAGGTATGGAAGACGTCCACTTTTTACAAACCTCTCACTGACGGTTGCCTCGTCTGAAAGTTAGGAAAGCAAATATACCAAAACCAGCTAACCCCGGATTGCTATGACTATTTACTGTTTGGCAGTTTCTCGTATTCTCAGTTAGTGCAAGAACGAAAAGGAAGGACAGAGAAAAGGAAATTAATGGTACAGTGGCCGCAGTTAGGAAGCGTGACAGCCTGTAGGTTTCCTTGAGTTAAGTGTCTCAAAATGGATGTGTCCCCAGCCCTGTGTTGGGGTGCGGGCCGGAGACCCCTGTGGTTCAACTCCCAGGGGTCTCCGCTCCCTGACTGCCACCTGCTTCCCGCTCCGGGTTCGGACTCCTCTGTCCCACGAGCCCACTGCACGTTGTTGAAGCATTTACATAACACGCCCACATCTTGCGGCCGTTACGTCAGATTGTAAGTAAGGAGCATATTAATCTTTTTAATCTGTTTTTTTTTTCAACTCTTTACTTTAAACTCCCCCATGGCATCATTTTTGGCATATTCTAAATTTGGGAGAAAGTCAGGCCACACATGTGGGGAAAATATGTATTCTCACTGTTTAAAAAAATTTTTTTAACCATTAATTTAAAAATGCACAACGCCCTAAGAATCTAGTGAAAGAGCACTCCCCGGATTCACAGATGAAACCGTGAAGAACAGGGTACCCAGTCTACTGAAGAGTGACACACACAACCATGAATTTTCCCATGTTCTGTTCTAACACTAGAATTCTGGGCGAACTTTCCCCCCAAGGTTAATTAGAAGGAAAATCCAAATGCAAAAACACGCTCTAAAATTCACAGCTTCCATAATCAACCCCGCTGTCCACGAAAGCTAGAAGGACAGAAGGAGGGGGAGGGCGCGTCCCACGCTCTCCGGGGCTCTGGCTTCCCTCGCGGGGTCCCTGTGGGAAGGACGCTGCACAGGAGGCCCGCGCATCCCTGTCCCTGGCTTCCCCGTTTCTCAGCCCGTCTTCCTCTTCAGCCCCTCAGATTAAACAACAACAAAAAGCATCTGCCTTTAGCTTTCCAGAAGGATTTCCTTTCCTGGGCACCGTCCCCGCGACCCGTGGCTGGCCCGCCCGCCCCACTCGATGACCTGGCTTTGGGGAATTCACTGACTCACTACCAGCAAGAAAACCCATCTTGGGTCGTCTGGCAAGTTAAAGCCTGTGCGTTTCCAGGGGCACACGCCGCACACACTGGCCCGGGGCGGGAGTGACTGCCCGCTGGTGGCTGCAGGAAGCAAAACCGAAGGCATTCAAGGCTCGGGGACCCCGGCCAGCGCCCGCTGCCCGGTGCCTGACCGCTGCGAGCGCACCCGCCCGACGGCTGCCCCTTCCCTCCAGCTGCCCGGGCGTCAGTCCCATCGCGCGGACGGCCACCACATCCCACAGGCCTACACGGGCACGAGCGCCCGCGACGCGTTACCAGCAGTTTGGCATCCTTGACGACACAGAGCAGCTTGCTCCACTGCCCAAAGCGCTTCTTCCTCAGCAAGAAGGCGCAGATCCTGGCGTCCTTCACCAGGTCCATGGAGGCCTCCTCGGACGGCCACTGGTGCCGCGTCTTCTTGCCCTTTCCGTCCTCCTCCTCTTCGTCATACGACTCGTAGGAGCTACTCATCGCGTCTGAGTCGTAATCTGCCAAAAGCGAGGAAAGAAGGAGAGTAAAGGGCCTGCCTGCAAAAGGCTTATTATTATCTGGACTCTTATTATTATCTGGACTCTTATTATTATCTGAGCCTCTGGGCTCAGGAGCGCGTTCATCGTCCCAGTAAATGAGGAGGCGCCCGGGTTCCGTGCGCTGCGGGAAGGTGATCGGTAAAAACGGGACAAACCTACAAGACAGCCAGCGGACACGAACTGAGGTGCCCTAGAATCCTCCGCCCGTGAGAAGCAGCCTGGACTGTCCGGCGAGGGACTGGCCGCCTGCAGACCCCATGGCAGCAGGTCCTGGCCACGTGCTGCCGGGCAAGCAGGACCCCCCCGTTCGGTGACGTGTCCCTCCCGCCGCAGAGAGCGGCTCTCCCCCACCACAGCGCTAAGTCAGGGTGCTCTGGGGTCTACGGCGTCTCCCCGTGCGCGTCGCCACAGCCACGCCTTCGCTAACGCTCTTCCCCTCGAGTCCTCCCGAGACATGCACGCCTGTCCTCCTCATTCCACAAGGCAGTATCGCCGAACCCCAGATCGCGTCTGGTTTCCTGAACGCAGCACGTTCCCGCTCATTTCTGGGGCACCGCCGCCTCGCTTCCTGCGCATCCCACTCCATCCCCCGCCTCTGCCTGAGTCAACGTCCTTGCCTGCCACGATTTAATTTCCAGGCACCTCCTCCACTACGCCCTCCTTGAATTACCACAGCTGGTCCTCCCTAATTCATATGCTGAAGCTCTGGCCCCAGTGAGACTGTGCTTGGAGATGGGGCTTCTAGGAGGTAATTATGGTTAAGCGAGGTTGTGTGGGGGGGTCCTAACTCGGTAGGACTGGGGTCTCTACAGGGCGAGGAAGCGCGGGGCCTGGCTCTCTGTGCGCCACGTGAGCACACGCAGAGAAGGGGAGCCAGGACGAGGCCCTTGCCACGACCTGCGCGGGCCGGCACCCTGCACTTGGACTTGCAGCCGCCAGCACAGTGAGGAGACAGAGTCCGGGGTTTGGCCCCCGGCCTGTGGTGTTTGCTCTGGTGGCCGGGGCTGCGGCGCTGGATGAAACGCCCCCCGTGTCTCCTTGCACGCCACCCACGCGGCCTGCCCCGTGCTGTCCTGTGGTCTGTCGGCCTCCCGCATCAGACAGCAAGCCCCCCCGGGGGGAGGGACACTGCCCTGTAGGATGGGACTGCCCCGCACAGGACAACGTACCTGGCCCGGGGCAAGGAACCGAGGTCTGCAGGACGGGGCCTGCGGCCTGAGCTTGTCACTCCTGCAAAGCCCCCAGACGAGCAGCCGGCACCAATAAGCACTGGGGACCGTCCGTCTTACTGGCTTCCGCCCTGCTGGGCGACAGGCTCTAGACAGCATCGGCTCCAGCTCTGCACTCTCCTGCACCCCCAGACACAGCTGGACACCTCCACTCCCCAGGACACGTCTGAGAGATGGAGGACATCTACACAACGCGCTACGGCGGATGCGGCCAGCTGCGCAGTTTGGCAACAGTGGCCTTACGCACCACGGAGTTCGCCCTTTCACTTGCTGGGAACCGGATTACCACCTGCATTTTAACGTCGTCACAAAGAAGCAGTACTATGAGCGGGGACAGGCTGGCTCTTTGGCTGGGGTTTCCATCAAGACGAGGCCGTCAGGGAAGGGCGTCCAGCAAGAGCCCAGGGGAGCGGCCCTGAGAACGGGCGTGGTCGGGGGGCGGGGCCAGCGGCCTGGACGCAGCTGCGTCAGTGCCAATGAGGACGTGCCCAGGGGACCGGGCACAGGGGGACTCCGGGCCCGGGCTGCCGTGGATGGAGAACGAGTGAGAACCGTCCATCCTGGCCTGCGTGCTGACAGGCAGCCTTCACCCTGCCGTCGGGCTTCCTCCCCGAGGAACCGTCCTCCCCATGCACACACACACGCGCCACCCTATGTAACACGGCAGCCACAGCAGCTGCTTAAATTCACTTCTGGGTCAAGTTACACACAATTAGCTGTCAGTTCCTGGGGGGTACCAACCCCATCTCCAGCGCGCAGCTCTCACGGGTGGCGACGCGGATGTGGCGCCCAAGAGCCCAGACAGGGGACGTTTCGACGGCCGGAGAAGCCATCCGGCCTGTGCTGGAGGGACTGACACGCCCCAGGTAGAGCGCGGCAGGCCGTGGGGAGCAGGCCGGGGGGGTCAGCACGCGTGTGGCAGGGAACACTAAAGGTACACCTCGCTCTAGATCTTTTACAAGTCGCTGCCAACCACACAGAAGCGTCTAGGAGGAACACAGTGAGTGAATGCACTGAAAAAAATCAAAGTGGATCTTTTCATTTCCCAGAAGCGCCTACACACTTGCCACGGAGGCCAAGTTAGCAGTTCCATTTGTGGGGAGGGGGCTGGGATGAGGAAGGGGCATGCGGGGGGGGGGGGGGCTCCCGGGGCTGGCGACACTACTCGTGACCTGGTGGCGCTTATGCAGATACTCTGCATTATGAGTCCATAAGTCCATATGCATATTTTGAGTACTTTTTGGTAACCATACGATGTTTTACAATGAAAGGGTTTTAAAAAGTTTAGCACGGCTAGGGCATAGTTCACGCGGCGGGAAGTGGGCGAGACACTGAAGGGAAGTGGCGGGCGAGACACTGAAGGGAGGTGGCGGGCGGTCAGACTCGGAGGGAGAGACCCGGCGCACACAGAGGTGCCCTCCTCGGATGGGCGACGCACAGAAAGGTTATGCTCACGACAGTTTGAAGGACCATGAGTCCCTCCACGCTTAGCTCGTTTTCTAGAATAGTGAATCCAGGAAACATTTAATGAACAAATGAGCAACAGCATTAATGAATACCTACAAGTGGGAGAAATACCTTTGATTTCATTCACGCAACAGGTGTTTGCTGAGGGCTTACTACGTGCCAGGCGTTATTTCTCGTATTTCTACAGGTGACCCCTGAACACCGTTTGAACTGCACCGGTCCACGTAGAAACGGATTTTTTCAATAAACACCGGGTGGTCCTGTAAATGTATTTTCTCTTCCTGATGATTTTCTTCATGATAGTTTTGTTTCTCTGGTTTATGTTATTGTGAGAATACCGTACACGACACGCAGGCCACACAAAATGTGTGTTAGGGACTATTGTGTTACCTATCGGTAAGGTTGCCGGCCAGCAGTCGGCTGCGAGTAGCTAAGGTTCCGCAGAGTCAAAAGTTATGCACAGATTTTCCACTGTGCGGAGGGTCAGTGCCCCGACCCCCACGGTGTTCAAGGTCAGCTCTACTTCCACAGGTACAGCCGTGAAAGACCAGGCCTCCTTCACATCCACAAAGCCTCGGCCCCCGAGATGGGCGCACCTCAGTACAGGGGTCCCTCCTGACCCGCGGCCTCACTTTCCCACGGTCAGCATGGTCCAGAAGCAAATGACCCTCCTCCTGACGTGTGGTCAGAAGGTCAGCAGCAGCCGCACGCTGCGTCCCGCGCCCACGTCACTCACCTTCATCTCTGCCCGTGAGCGCTTTATCATCTCACATCATCGCAAGAAGAAGGGTGAGTGCAGGACAGTAAGATGTTGAGAGACAGAGAAAGAGAGAGAGAGAGACCACATTTGCGCAACTTTCATTACAGCGGTTGTTACAACAGTTGCATTGTTGTTCATCTCCTGCTGCCTCGTTTTTCAATTAAACTTTATCACACGTACGTGTATAGGAAGAAGTACAGCACCTACAGGGCCGGGTACTGTCTGCAGCTTCAGGCATCCACGGGGCCCTGGAACGTCTCCCCCCCCCCCCCGCCCCGGAGGAGGATGGCCAACAGGGCCCTCTCTGTCCTGGGGAGGGCTGAGGTCCCCCCGAGAAAGAACCACCCCTTCTGAGAGAACGAGCACATTCCTTTTCAGAAGAACGTCAGCCAACTTGGCAGGAAACACAGAGCAGTCAAGGGTACTGGCCACAGTCTGAGCCCAACGGAAGTCAATCTCTGCGAAGTCTCTCCAACGCCTCCCCAACAGAGACCAGAAGGTGTCGTCACCTCCTCACTCCCTGCGCCTCCCGGCGGCTCCAGAAGGACCGCCCACTGGGGAGCCCACTGCCTGGGGACCGGGGTTTGGAATACTTTAGGAAGCAATGAGGGCTTTGTGAAAAGTAAAGAAGGTCCCAGGACGGGGGAGGAGGGGACAGAATGGGTGTTATCAGACATGGAAGGAGGGTGTCGTTTGGGCGAGGTCCGGGAAGGTGCTGGTTAGAAGCCCCCGGCGTGTCCTGGCGTCCCGGGGACTCGTCTTCGCTCCTTGTAGAGCGAGAGGCAGACCAAAGAGCCCACCAGAGACCTGTGGGCCTGCGTGTGTGCCTAAAGTTGCTGGTTAGGAAACGCTCCCCGCGCCAGACGCGAGGCCAAGGGCAGTTCTGACGGAACTAAAGAACACTCCGATGGGCGATTACTTTCAACCACAAACGCTAAAATGTGTATTGTAGACATATACCCACAGCCCGTGAAATCGGAGCTGGCATTTCAACCAACTGCCCTTGGGGACCGGGAGGACAAGGGGGGAGGGCGACCAGGAACTGAAAACAAAATGAAATGTAGCTCTGAACCCCAAACCCCAACAAGATCGCAGAGACTGCTGTCCCTCGGCCAGGCTGGGGCCGGCTTCCCGCACCCCCGGCCTGTGTGGCCGGGACGAGGGTCAGCACTAGGGGGCGCCGCCCACACACAGACGGGAAGGCAGAAGGAACAGTGGCAGCTCCACTCCCAAGGAAGGTCGAGGTCACTGGAGGGCGGCAGGCGCTGCTGGGCTCAGCCCCCAGTTCTGGATGCGTCACCCACCTGCTGCTGGGCCCCCTCCTGGGGCGGCTCGGACCCCCTCAGATCCTACGCCTCGGCCAAGAGCGCCAGCAGCTTCTGCGTCGCCCGTGTCGCTGAGTGAGGAAGGACTCACGGATGGGGTGCGGTTTGACCCTCGCGGGTCTGTCCTGGGCCCCGCCGCCTCCAGCCGGCCGCTCCTCCGGACTGCCCAGCCGCCCAGACGCACAGGCGGCAGCGTCCGTGGATTTCTACAGCTGCCGCGACTGTGTGAGGCCCCACCCGAGGACAAATCTGTGCCACGTCACCGTGGCGCTGCTTCTCTGACCACGCCCCGTTCTAGACGCTAGCGGAAGCCTGACGGAAGGCAGGCCCCTGTAGGTGAAGCTCAGCGCACACCCATGATTTCAGAGCACGGCTCTGCCAACCTCCGCAAACAGTTGACCCTTGAGCAACTGCTTTTGGCTCACTGACACCCTAGTGGCGTCTCAATGCTTGGTCACGGGCGCCTCAGCTGCCCAACCCGGGCTCCATGTCACCTGACCCACCACAGAGCACCTGACCCTCCCACCCCTGCACCCATCGGGCTCCAGCGGGGCCAGAAGCTGTAAGGAACAGGTGCGAGCTACTGGTTCAGATGCACGCGGCCCTGTTCCTGGCGCACGGGCTCCTCCCAGCAGGGACTCCTCGGCATGGCCTGCGGCTGGTCAGGACCGGGAAGGAGCTGGCAGCAAGGAGATCTTGCAGAGGGGCTGTGGACCGGCCTCCCAAACGCGCCGGGAAAGTGAAGGTTTATACACCAGGTGAGCCCTCAGCAGAAGATGTTCACCATCGGGGACATAACACGGCCTGTTACACAAACGTCGGGCAGCCACGCTCCCCAGACTTCCCGTCCAAACGCGTTCACTCCAAGAGGCCGTGGTGTAGGGACGGACTTGCACTGGGCAGGATAAGTCTGACTCCTGGCCCTCCTGAGGGCCCTGCCCGCACACGGCACTGCCCTGCGGCCTCAGCCACCCGTAACTGGGCCACGTCCTCCACGGGAGGGGCAGTGGTGCGTTCTCACGGGGAAGAGATCACGGAAGAAAATCTGCTCTTCCCGCCACGATGCTCCTGCCTCAAGCCCCGTCCATGGTCTTTACGGAATGCCCCGTTCCCAGCACGGGACCCCACAGCGTTGCTTCTGACCAGAGAACTCGTGTGACCGCAGATGCAGCCCGGGCTACGGGTCTGTGCTCGTGAGATTCACTGGCGAGGCCGTGTCCCCATCACCTGAAGCAGGTGACCCAACAGGCCTGCGGGATGCCTTCTGAATCTCCAGTCCCGGGACCAGCTTGACTGGCCACCCCTGGAGCCTGGGGTACCACCTTCCAGAACACCCTCTGGCAGTGTATGCTGTGCCCCGGTTTCCCCCACGGCCAGGGCTCATGAGTCTGGAAATCCAGGGCCGAACATGGTAGTGGCTCCTATCGCTCTTAGCCCCAGGGATCCACTGACAAAATTCCTGCCTCCCTTCCCTGAAGTGTTGGCTCTGCTGGCCCCCAGGTCCTAGTTTCTAAGGGCTCCAAAGGACACAGTAATTGCTCGTTAACCTGGAAGTGGAGACAACAGAACGGGGGTTACTCCAGTGGCCGGGGTGACTGGTCACGGCCACACCGGTGCGGGGGGAGGGCAGGTCCCTAGGGTGGCCCTCAGCACTCCTGCACCCCGTAGGTGAACCGTCCAGTGCAGCCCAGACCTTTCGGGAAGGAAAGGTGATTGACCAAGGTGCTTGCTGAAGCCAACGGGAACAGGAAGGAAGTTACAAAAATGAGTTATGACCATTGACTAGTTACGCACAACTTTTCTCGTCCTGACTCTGATACCTGTGTGTGTGAGCTGCCTCTCCCCTCCCCGCCCCCATCCCCTACCATCTACCAGCAGAAACTCCAACAGCAGGTGGTCGTGGACCTCAGCCTTCAGGCTACAGGCTCCCAAAGGGGAAAGTAAGACCTGCACCGTGGCCCTGCCCTGTCTCTACCTGGAAATGCAGTGTGGTTCAGAGCGGGGTGCTGGGTGCCCGATGGACGCCGGAGAGACAGTGCTGGCGTTACCCTGTACCAACTGAGCAAGGCTGGAATGACGTTTGCCCAAGGTCCCTTTCTTGGCTGGCTCTGGCCACAGCAGAGATCTGTGAGCAGTCCGGAAGGCAGTGGCTGGCCCTCTGGTGGGCCCGCGGCCCGGAGCGTGCGTCCTGCTGCCCCGCTGCCCCACTGCCCTGCTGCCCCACTGCCCCAATGCTCCGCTGCCCCACTGCCCCAAGCATGCATCCTGCCCCGCTGCCCCACTGCCCCACTGCCCCAATGCCCCGCTGCCCCACTGCCCCAAGCATGCATCCTGCCCCGCTGCCCCAAGCATACATCCCGCTGTCCCACTGTCCTGCTGCCCCGCTGCCCCACTGCCCCACTGCCCCAAGCATGCATCCTGCTCCACTGCCCCAAGCATACATCCTGCTGTCCCACTGTCCTGCTGCCCCACTGCCCCACTGCCCCAAGCATGCATCCTGCTGCCCCGCTGCCCCACTGCCCCAAGCATGAATCCTGCTGCCCCGCTGCCCCACTGCCCCAAGCATGCATCCCGCTGCCCCACTGGCCCACTGGCCCGAGCATGCGTCCCGCTGCCCCGCTGCCCCACTGCCCCAAGCATGAATCCTGCTGCCCCGCTGCCCCACTGCC
>CM053567.1:188422572-188461041 GCA_028646485.1 Cryptoprocta ferox
CCACTGGCCCGAGCATGCGTCCCGCTGCCCCGCTGCCCCAAGCGTGCATCCTGCTAGCCCTGCTGACTCGCCGCCCTGAGTGTGTGTCCCATTACCCTTGCTTCTGGAATGAGCTCAACGAAAGCTGCCTACTGCCCACAACTACGGGACAGCTTCTCTGAAGAACAGGCCGGGACACCTCGCTGCCGGGGGCTCCTCAGACTAGAAAGCGCCCCAGGCCGCAGACGTCAAACAAAACGACTACCAGGTTCTAGCCCTGAAAGTGCATTGGAGGGACAGGACGGAACAGGGACGGAAAGGTAAGAGAAAGCCAGACCCAGATTGCTCCACGTGCCGCCCACGCCCTCGTCGGAAAGCCTGTCTCCCTGTGCTCAGTGCAGTGACAGAGCAAGGACTCCAGTGAACTTCTGAATCCTACTGAGCCGTTTCTGTCTCCGTGTTTTCTGATTGGTCCCCTGATTTCTGAGCTAGTGGACACTTAGAAATTACCCGAATGCATTTTCCATGAGTAGTTTTTACCTAAAAGAGACATTAAAACACTTGCCTTAGAGAGCTCAGAGCCCCATGGAGCCCGACCTCTGTCCCAGAACCGTCCCTCTCACCCCCAGC
Organism: Cryptoprocta ferox; assembly: GCA_028646485.1. Taxonomy (NCBI): domain Eukaryota; kingdom Metazoa; phylum Chordata; class Mammalia; order Carnivora; family Eupleridae; genus Cryptoprocta; species Cryptoprocta ferox. The sequence goes on from CM053567.1 coordinate 188,423,182, forward strand.
GTGCACCTGTTCCGGAAGCCAGGCAAACGGGCACCCTGCCCTCAAGGGGCCTCCAGTCCTGCTGGCTGGGGTCCCACGTGGAAGATGTACCGGGGAGGAGGCCCTCCAGCAACGATCCAGGGAGATTCTGGTCTGAGCCAGCGCCTCCGCCTGCCCGCAGCCAGGGCACAGGGAGGCCAGAGACCTGGGGTGACAGGAAGGCAGCCTGGGAGAAGGCGTGCATTTCCCCGAGAAGACACATGGAAGGAGGGCCTTGCGCCATGAATATTAATGTGCCAGAGGCCTGGAGACCACAATGAGCAAATCCCCCGACTTCCGGTCTCATGTGTCTAAGCAAAGCACGGTTCCTTGCTCCACATGAGCCGGACGCCATCCCTGCACTTCACTCGGGGACGATAGCCCCCTGCCTGACCGGGTGGCGAGGGGAGAGATGAAGTCAGTTATGCGAGACCAAAGTCCAGACGTGCAGAGAGAAAGGTTTTCCCTGTGAATGTGGGGGCTGGGTCCCAACAGAGGTGCCCCTGAGCGCTACCCAAGCAGGCGCCAGACCAGAGCCTCGCCAGGCCAGCTCCAACCTAGGCATGCATTTTCTAGAAAAACCTATATGAAAGGAAGAAGAAACAGATGAGAAGAAAGGCCTGTGACTGGGACGCCCACCGGTTCCATACCCAGGCTTTCCCAGTCGCGGCTCCTCTCATCACACACGACGCGCACAGCCTCGGGGGACACCGCAAACACGCGCCCCAGAGTCACTGCCTGTGACCAAAGGGGACACATCCCATTGAGACCCAGGGCTCCACAGCATCAAGGCTTCAGCACGCAGGAGTCAGAGCAAGATGACGCTGGGTCAGTTACCAAAGGCACCTGCGAGGCACTGCAGGCCTCAAAGCCCCCTTCCTGCATTTACCTCCTCGGGGGCAAGAGTGGCCCAGCTCCACACCCTTAGTGCTCTGCAAGCCCCTCTGCCCCTCCCTGCCCAGAGAGCCGGCCACGCTCTCCACCGTCCCGCAGACGGAGAGGCCGGCGAGCACCAGGCCAACCCAACACTCACTTGACGTGATGTACTCCGGGGCCTTCCCAGGGCTCAGGGGCACGGCCTCCTCGTAATAGCCTTCCGGGAGAGAGGACGTGGGCAGCGGTGGCGGCCCGCTGTCAGGTGGCTGAGGAGAAGAAGGAGAAACACCACAGAAATCAGAACTGTTGCTAGAAAATTCTGTGCAGGTGTTTGGACTAGCAGGTGTTGCCCAGCACGTTCCCCTTTCCTTGTGAAGTCCGTGGTAATAAAGAACACCATCCCACAAAGAGGTTGTGAGCTCAGTTCCTGCCTGGGTCTCTACTGCTTCCCTGCCGCGTCCACCCCAGCCCGGCCCTGGCCGTACGCCACGCAGTCCACACCAGGTCACCAGGGGCCAGCAGCCGCGAGCAACCCGCCACAGCCTGCTTCTGGGGCGGGGCGAACTCACAGCCCTCTCTTAGACCCTCCCCAGAGCTGAGACAGGGGCTCCCCTCCTCTGTCCCCCACAGCGCTGACCCTGCTGCGTCCCCAGGGCTCCGGGAACGGGAACCATCCAGATTCGCCCGTACCCATCACCGCACAGCCGTAGGCAGGCAGCGGCTGGATGCGTGCATGTGGCTGGCCCACGATCCCAGGGAGACTTCTGAAAACTTATAAAAGAAAATCACCCACGAGCTACTCGCTAAAAGAAACGTCTGTCGAGAAGGAATCTGCTTGTGGCTAAAACCGATCACGTCACAGTTGCTGGTCAGACTCTGGGGCTGAGGCACTCTGGTTTCGAAGCCGTGACCTCAGAATGCGCACGAGTTGGCGGGACTGAAGCCGCCCTCTCCCCTCCCGCGTTCCTAAGGAGCAGCGCACCCTCGCCTCTCTCTGCATGAACACCCAGGAGTTTGCTGCTTACGTCACTTGCTGGTCCTCACGTCAACAGAAAGGGTGGAAGGGAAGGCACGGAAAACCAGCAGTTGTCCAAACCTGCTGCCTGCCCGGCACGGTGCTAGGCTCTGCCTTGGCCACAGGCGGCGTCAGTCAGCCCCCCTCGGGAGTCCTTCGCGGTAGACGCTACCTTCCCTCCTACGTCACAGACACAGAGCGCGAGGCAGGGGGTCTAAAACAGCCTCCCTGAAAACGAGCTGGGCTTTTCCCAGCCCCAGGTCTGTCCACTAAACCTTCTTGATATTCACATTCTCGCTCTCCCTTTCCTGACCGGATCACGCAGCCTAGATCCGGCAAATTAGAAAGTCCGTGGGAATGGCACACAACAGCGACCCCAGACCCAAGATCTACCAGGCGAAGTTTCCAAGCAGAACACTGTCTCAAAGACATCAGAAGGGCTCATACCAGCTCCAGAATGTGAGACTCCACCGCCTTTCGCGCCACTCAGCTCCGAATCCAAGAAAGTCCTTTGCGAATGACGAATCGCCCACTGTGCGTCCAACCCACTCCTTCCTCTCGCCAGATGAAGGGTAATTTTCCCAATTTTGCTCCATCTACTTGGGGCCCATTATCTGCCCTCCTCCCCCAAGCCTGTGCCCCGGACCACATAACCACCGTCTCCTCGCGCGCCTTCCATCAGGCTGCCTTCCCGACTGTCGTCATTCTGCGGTAGTCCGCTGGACGGTCTCCAGATCCTTCCCATCCTCCTGAAAAGGCGGTCCTTCCAACGGGACCCGATACAGCACGCTCTGCCCCCGGCCAGGAGCCCGTGCCCGGGTTAAAATCTCCGCTGGTTGCTGTTGGAAGAGAGCTGCCGGACTCTCTGGCTGTGTTTACTCATGAACCAGAGAGGGTTTCGGCTTCCTCTGAGTGTGCTCAAACAGTCCAATGATTCACGCCCTGGGAAAGCACTACAAAGAGCTGAATCAAGCAAACGTTTAGAAGGAGCACAGACTCCGCTCCTCCATCTGCAAGAAACCATCAGCTGCACAGGGTGAGGGGGTGAGGGGCCCCTCCCCCAGCTGATGGGGGCCGCGGGTCCGGCACAGCTTCTCCACAGGCGTGCCCTCCGGTCCCATAATCCCGCTCTGGAAACGCACGCCGAGAGGTCCACTGCTCAGGCGAGCAACGGTGCATAAAGATGTTCAATAAAGTTTATTTGGCAAAATCTGAAAACAATCTGAATGTTCACCAAGAGAGGAACGCTTAGGTGTGCCGACACACGTGCGTGCCTGCGCACCTGCTACGCTGTTTCCTTTCAATTGTCCCCTAGACACTGTTGGGCGGGAGAAAGCAGGCACGCCAGGAGCCCTTCACGTAGAACGTGTGGGTTTCGGCTCACATACATACACAGGCGGGCGGTCATTCCCCAACATGTTAACAAGCACTCGCATATCTGTGTAGTGTGGCTTTTTCACATACTAGTTACCGTTTTTAAAATCAGGAAAAAATGAAACTACCTTTGCTTTGAAAAAATACCCTTCAAAAATTAATTCTTACAAAGGAACACCCAAAAGGGCCTACTAGTCACACCACCCCCAAATACCACTTATCCCGGAAATTCTGGGTCTCGGTCAGAGGAATCATGGCTTGTTAAGCAACAGCGAGTGTGGGAAAGGCTAAAAAGAGGGACCCGAACTGTTAGTATCATTGCTTTCAGAGAAGAAGCTTCTTTCTGAACCTTTTCAATAGTACGAATTCGCTGACATCACCATTAACAGGAATTTTTAGAGGGTGGCTGGGAGCCTGGGTGGCTCAGTGGGTTAAGTGTCCGACTCTTGATTTTGACTCAGGTCATGACGTCACAGTTCGTGAGATCGAGCCCCTGGTCAGGCTCTGCAGGAACAGTGTGGAGCCTGCTTGGGATTCTCTCTCTCTCTCTGTCTCTCTCTCTGTCTCTCTCTCTCTCTCTCCCTCTGCCCTTCCCCCACTCACACACTCTATCTCAAAATAAATAAACTAAAAACACACACACACACACACAGGAGTTTTCAAAGCACAAAACATGGAAGGCAGATTTCCAAAAGGGATCATGGAAAAGTGGGGAAGGCAGGGGAAGGAAACAGGAGTACAGCGTGAAGAGGCCGAAGCTCAATTCGGTGGCATGGACTGCGCGCGGGGCCAGCGCGACCTCCCTGCAGCTCTGGGCCCCGCTGTCCTCACGTGAAAACGGTCTGACGGCCACCCCAGCCCCCAGGCAGTGCTATCAAGCTGCAGGTCAGCGGCCGTAACGCCGGCCTGACCAGTCTGGAGAGTCTAGCGGGCGTTGACGTGGGGTCCGCGTTCCGTGGTGATGACACTAGTCTCCGGCCAGGGTGGGCACGGAGGTGCACCTTCTAACGATGACACCACGCGCCAGCGTGGCGCCACTCAAACGGGGTCGTGCACCTTCCCCTCGATCCAGGGGACGGTCTGCGCGTGGGGCCTGACCGCTGTCCCGCCCCCGCCCCCCACCTCTCCTGCCCTGGCCCCGCAAACCACCGCCACACCCCAGCTGTCACAGCCTCTGCGGAGACGTGGGAAGAAACGTGAGAGACCGTCCTCCTCGAGGAATGAGTGACGGCTGGCTGCCCGGCCGTGCTGCAGACACAGAAGGACCAGCCCAGCACCAGTCAGTAGGCAGCAATCCGTGGGAACATTCCTCGCCCAAGTTAATACCTCAGTGAACGTTACTCTGCAGCTTCGGAACTCTTTCCTGCCAAAGGCAAGCTTCTCCTCCGAGGCGTCCACGTCCTACGGAGAGGAACCCGCACCTACGACCGGATGGAGATACAATCCGCAGGCCTGATCGGCTCACCGCATCGGCCATAATCTAATTCCTTTCTTTCTGGAAAGAAAAGCCCCTTAGTATTTGCCTTCGCTAATTTGAGGAGAAGCCTTCAGAGACTTATTTTCCCACTGACAATACTATCATGTTCATATAGTTGTACAGCAGAAGCATAATCATCATCGTTATCATGACCATTTCAACAATTGAACGATGGTGCCAACCGTTTACTGCTGGCCTACCATGTGCCAGCCGTTGCTCGCAGATACTTTGTATGTGTTTTCTCCTGTTCAGACATTAACATTGAGATGCTGGTACTTTGACGATGATTTTACTAATGAGGAAACTGAGGCCAGGAGGGGAAAGGCCCCGACGGGGTCACACACACGCGGGGCTCGTTGGTGGAAGAGCCGGAGGCCGGCTGGAGCGGCCCGGCGCCGAGCTGGAGGCCAGAGAGCGGAACACGCCACACTTCTATGCCTCGACCTTACCCCACACCCCAGCGCACCTGCTGCCATTTCTGCCCCAGAAAGGAGCCAACCAGCTCCCCGAGGCGCTGGGCCTAGGGTCATTTCCATCATCTCCTCGTGACGGTGGGCGTTCCACAGGCCCGGTGCTCTTCGGGGCTCCCTCTCTGCCACACTGCTCCCCACCACCTCCCCTGCTGCCCCGCTCCATCTCTCAGGCCCCTGCAGTAGAAACAATAAACTAGGAGCCGTGATTCTAGCCTAGAGTCTGAAGTCATCTGGAATCACTTACTTGTTAACTTTATTTGTTTTGGGGGGGGAGGAGCAGAGAGAGAGAGAGAGAGAGAGAGAGAGAGAGAGAGAGAGAATCCCAAGAAGGTTCTGACCTGAGCTAAAATCAAGAGTCAGACACTTAAGCGACTGAGCCACCCAGGGGCCCCTCGAATCACTTTCTGACTTGAATTCGATACATACACTGGGCATCCAGAATGTTTTTCTGGTTACAGTGATTAAAATCCATCAAGAATAACATAATCTGAAATAAGAAAATCAGAATTCAGGGTCAAGGTCTGTTACATATCAGCAAAACCCATTTCTAGCTGACATAATGTTCCAGAAGCACGGCAGGGCGCCCACTCAGAAGTGCAAACCTCCTCCGTGCAGCACAGCTTCGTGAGGAAGGTCTCCGCGCCGCTGAGTGAGCCTGAGGACTGCAGGAAGTGACCATCGGTGGGTGACAGAACTTTATAGTCTAAGCAGCCAAAGGGGTTTAATCCTAATAGCAAGAATTTTGAGTAAGTGCTCTTCTTGGCAAAAATGCAAGTTTTTATCTGAATTACCTACCCCCTGCTCCGTTCTGATCACTCATTTGCATTCCACATAGCACGTGCGTAAACAGTGGGACTATAGTCACACTATGAAGTTTCCTCTGGCTTCATTCATGCATGGCGAAGAGTGGAAGTCCCGTGGGGCCTTGTCCTCTTCCCCCTCCGCCACCAGCAGGAAGGCATCCGCAGGGAAGGCAAAACGGCCCAGCGGGAGTGTAAACAGGATACGTATCTGGAGTGCAGCCACAGATTAAATTTTTAAAAGATGCCACAGGAATTACACAGGAGACTGAACTCCTCCGAAAGACAAGGCGGGGGGCGGAGAAGAACAAATGATTCATGTTCACTAAAAGGATCACATCTGATTTCACCAGGAAATAAATGGTTTTCTTGTTTTAAATCTTGGGCTTTAATCTCAACGTTGCAACTGGAAAAATACCTAATTTTGTCATAGAATCTCAAGGAGCCTCGTAATCTCATCTGTCAGACAAAGGTGCCGTGAAAGTGCTTTAGGAAGCCCGAGTGCAGGCCGCAGGGGAGGAGGGGAGAGCTGGGACCACACTTCACAGTTCCACAGACAGAGCAGAGAGGTGGGTGCCGGAGCGGGGGCGGTGGTGGGATTGGGGGGTGGGGGCGGCTGGGCTGGGGTTCCTGGGGCCAGAGTTTCCGCTGGGAGGATGGACAAGTCCTGGGGTGGGCGTGGCTATGCGAGGGGGTGGGGTTTCCTGGGGCCAGGGTTTGGGGGGGGGATGGACAAGTTCTGCGGGTGGGGGGGATGGGGGCGGGGCTACGCGACACTGTGAATGCACTTAATGCACTGAACTGGACACTAACCATGGCTAAAATGGTAAAGTTTAGGTTATGAATATGTTCACACAATTTCAAAATGTCTTCATTATTATCCACTGACATAATACGCAATTACAATTTATAAACTCTGGCCCTAAAATATCAAAGAACTAAGTTGCTCTCTCACACCCCATCCAACGCCGTGTGCCGTTCTGCCATTGAATTACCCAGTAAAAGGATTTCTCCATGGCTGACTGGGCGGGACAGCTCTCTTCTCTCAACTGTGGAGACCTGAGGGCTGCTGGTTTGGGCTCAGCGCTGTTCTGAGATGAGGGGGAGGAAGGAGGCAGGGCCGACGGCACCTGCCCCCGGGGAAACGGCCGCCAGAGCGCAGCTGCCAGCCGGCAGCAGTGTCCACACAGATGGGATCCGTTTCCAAGGGAGGCGGCTGCCGCTCACAAGCGCTCCACGCCCTGGGCGCAGGAGGAGTGCATCAGCAAGACAGCTGCACGCTCGTGGTGTGAAACAAAACAAACCTCTGTGGAAAAGCACAGCTCTTCCCAGAAAGGCTTTAGTCAAACATACGCATTATTTCGGCCTATTCTGATCTCCTGGCAGAAAGCAAGGGGGCTTGACCAATCGCCCCACGCTTGCAATTTCGAGCCCTTGGGAGAAGTTCCGAGCCCCCACACTGTCTCGAGCACTTCCAAAGCTCGAGGGCCACCCTGAAGGGCCCCCGGGTCACACGGGACACCCTCAGCTACCACATTTCCTCCCAGGACGAAGCAGAAACACTCAAATATTCCCGTGGTGCATGGGTACATCGTCAACGTTAACAAGACTGACTTAAGGACACGCTCCCCGACCTGGAGAAGCCATCGGCATTTTCTACCGCACAGCGCGCAGAACACATAGAAGCAGAGGAACAAACACCTTCTCCACAAAGTGCACATTTAGCTTCCTTAAAAGAATGGGGAAAGGAGTTGCTGCTGTTCAACTACGCAAGAGGAATAAACCCTAGCGATCCCCTGCGGAGAGGGAATGGCGGGAGAGGGTTGGTGGTAGTTGCGAGGGTTGGTGGTAGTTGCGTAAAGCCCTGCTGGGCACTGAAAGGGGTGAAAGGGTCAGAGAGAACTCAGCTCCTAGAGTCTGGAACCCAAACAGCGTGAGAAGAAGCAGAGCGGCTCAAATGGACAGTACCTGGCCGGGACACCACAAATCTTGCACGACGACACGTCCTGCAGCCTTTCATAGTAGCGTGGATGGGAATTCCCACGGGTGCCTTGGGATGAACCCGTGCAAGTGTGGCGGCCTCACGGGCAGACCCCTGCCCAAGTCGCTCCCCAGCACACGGGGCTGTGTGCCAAGCTCCAGGCCACCCGACTCTTCCTTTGTGAGCTGTACGCTGTGGCCCAGCGGCTGCCTGACCCCATGTCTGCCCCTGCACCCGCTAATTCTCCTGAAAGTCAGCTTGCCACCAGCAAATGACCAGCCGGCCAAATGCCAGCTCACCAGGGGGCGGACTTAACCTACTGAATGACCGACTGGCTTCCTTGCTGAATAATGAATTCACTGAAGCAGTATCAGAAAAAGACAGTGGAGCCATCCTTACCCATCTCTACTCCCCTGACTTGCTGACATGACACACGTTCTTCATTCCCCCTGGAAAGCGCCCTGACGGATGTCCGGAAAGTGCTCGACATTCATGGTTGACAGGCTCCTCTCCAGAGGATGGGACCTCCCCGCCAAAGGTCCCATCTGCTGACCTGTACACGCACAGGTCAGCCTCGTTCCTTAAACGCTTACACTTCTGACTGTAGTCACTGACGTTAATGTGATTATTACACAAATAAGCCAGTGAAATAATGAGTGCAAAAGGCAAGGTGATGCCTCTCTGAGATGATGCTCTTTAAAAAGCTTTGGTCAGGGGCACCTGGCTGGCTCAGTCGGTGGAATAGGACTCTTGATCTTGGGGTTGTGAGTTCGAGCTCCATGCTGGGTAGAGAGATTACTTACAAACAAAACCTTTAAAAAAAATAAGAACGAAAGAAAGAAAAAGAAAGGTTCGGTCAAGACAAACTAGAAAGGAGGAAAAGAAAACGATTCCGTGAAGGGTGGGCGCATCGACTGGGAAAGGACAACACACTGGAAAGCATTCGAAGCTCTAGGGGGTCCAGACTCAGGCCGCTCACGGCGTCTACATTTTACTCCACTTCACAGAAACAAAAACTGGAAACCACTAACTGCCACAGGTAGAGATGGTGCAGAAAAGACAAGAAGAATGCAGTGCGTAGCCCCGGCCCCACATCACAATCCCAGGAGAATCGCAGCAAGAAACAGCCTGGCTTGGAGGCTGTGGGAAAACCCCAGACACCCAGTAGGGAGAAGTTACAGATGCGTCAGACTCCTACTTAAAAGTTACTTGTTTGAATTTGAAATATTTAGGGGCACCTGGGCGGCTCAGTTGAATTAAATGTGTGACTTCAGCTCAAGTCATGATCTCACGGTTTGTGAGTTCAAGCCCCTGCATCACGCTCTGTGCTGACAGCTCAGAGCCTGGAGCCTGTCTTCGGATTCGGTGTCTCCCATGCTCTCTGCCCCTCCCCCACTTACTCTCTGTCCCTTTCTGAAAAATAAATAAACATTAAAATTGTTTTTTTTTTAATTTTTAAGAATTTCTCACTTTAACCAACATTTTTTAAAAACATTTATTTATTGGGGCACCTGGCAGGCTCAGTCGGTTAAGCGGCCGACTTCAGCTTGGGTCATGATCTCATGGTTCGTTAGTTCAAGACCCGCATCGGGCTCTGTGCTGACTGACAGCTCAGAGCCTGGAGCTGCTTCAGATTCTGTGTTTCCCTCTCTCTCTGTCCCTACCCTACTCACACTCTGTCTCTCTCTCCCCCTCAAAAATAAATTAAAAAAAAAAACACATTAAAACACATTAAAAAAATAAATGTTTATTATGAGGGAGGAAGAGAGAGAGAGAGAGAAAGAGAGAGAGCATGAGCAGGAGGGGCAGAGAGAGAGGGAGAGAATCCAAGCAGGCTTCGCGCTGTCAGTGCAGAGTCCAACATGGGGCTCGATCCCAAAAACTGTGAGATCATGACCTGGGCCGACACCAAGGGTCAGATGCTTAACCAGCTGAGCCCCCCAGGTGTCCCAACCAACACTTTTGATGACCCAGCTGCCACCAGTAGGAGGGCTCCTCGTGCACCTCCAGCCAGGACGGTCTGCCGCACTGCAGCCAAAGGCAGGGGCAGAGCCTAAGCCTGGCACGGCGAGACACAGGAGAGACAGAAAGAGCACAAACAAGTGAATGAACAGCAAACTGCATCTGCGAGAAAACCCAGCGGAATGGACTGACTATTTGGTGGTCAAAATGGCAGAAAGTGTTGGCTATTCAATGAGCATGCTTTGTCTGACACTGACACCGAAAGTGGCCATCTGTCCATCTGGCGTGGCCCACCTGGGGCGCGAGGCTCCGTCCAGACCAGGTACATGGCACTTTATGTGGCAGCCGAGAGTCCGTGACGTTCACAGAAGCGTCCCCACTCTGGTGGCCGCTCCCAGCTGTTTGCAACCGGGAAACCCCTCTCCCATCTGAACGGTAGGGATGAAATACGAGCCACAGCCTGGTGGGGTCACGGGCTCAGAGCAGCTTAGGGAGGAAAGTACACGTGAGCTGGAGGTTAAGACCCAGAAAGGAATGAACTGCGGACCTCCACCCAGTTCTGCCTCTTTCAGGGAAACAACGTGTATGAGGACAAACACTTCCGGCCTAGGGTTCTGCATTAAATCTACGAAAAACAAATGACACGTGGAACGAAAGAAAAGCCTGCAAGTCACAGTGTCTACAACAAATGAGATGAGTTTAAAAAAGGAAATGAGGGGCGCCTGGGCGGCTCAGTCGGTTGAGCGTCCGGCTTCGGCTCAGGTCATGATCTCACAGTTCGTGGGTTCGAGCCCCGCGTCGGGCTCTGTGCCGACAGCTCAGAGCCTGGAGCTGCTTCGGATTCTGTGTCTCCCTCTCTCTCTGCCCCTCGCCTGTTCATGCTCTGTCTCTCTCTGTCTCTCATAAATACATAAATGTAAAAAAAATTTTTTTTTAAAAAGGAAATGAATAACTTAAAAATAAGTTTATAAGGAGGGAGAAACACATCATGTTAAAAAGATAAAATGCGGCATACAAAAATCCTATGTTCAATATGCTCTTGGAAGTGTGTAGAACAACAGAAAAGTGTGCAAGCTACGCAGGTGAGCCCATATGTAATGTAGACGTTCCTCGTGGCCGCAGAAATCGATGGAATTGACTGTATTACTGTGCCTTCTCTAACGCAGTACCTCCCCATGCGGGCAATGTGATCACTAAGGTGAGGTCCACGACTTTTTCCGCAGCCCAAGCTTTGTGAACCCCGTGTGCACGAGCCACTTAGGGCACATCGGGATTCGGACCTGAGGCCTGTGGCCCCCACCCGGACAGCACGGGTGGAGGAAGGCGGCGGCTCTCTCCCAGGAAGAAGGAAAAGTGGGTGACTTTTATTTTCTTCCGGGGCTTCCCCTCCACCAATTTTCTAGAGTGATCTTGTTGAAAACGCAGCACCGAAGGCGCCCTGCGGACCTAGTGATCAGAAGGTTCATTTTCACAGGACCCCCGGGGATTTGGGGGCCTCGTGACAGGTGGGGGAGCCCGGCTCTCTCCAGTAGCAGCAGGCTCTTGCCTCGGCTGTGTGGCCAAAACAGTAGTGCTGAGAAAAGACTGGGTGTGAATCCAGAGAATCTGCTACAATTTTTGCCTTTCCTGCCTATCGTGTGGTCTTGAACAAACCACGTTTGTTCACTGACCTAAATTTCCTGGCCTGGAAAATGGGTATGCTTCCTAGTCACGTGGTCAGGTGCCATCGGGGTTCTCTGAGGTCAAGCGTGAGGAGTACATGAAATTGTAAGTGGAAGAATAACGAGTGAGATGTGTACGCGGGAGGGAGCCGACAGGTGCTAATGTCCTCTGTCCCCTCTAAAATGGTAAGTGATGGGCGTCTCGTGGACACCGGCCGCGAGGCGAGGGCCCAGGCAGAGATGGGAATTAATGACCCCAGCCCTGCCCTCCTGCAGCCCTTGTCCTGGTGGGGGGGAGATGGCGACACGTCCCATACTGAAAGCAAACATTAAAAAGAAACCTGTCGAGTAACCAAGTTTGCTCTGGTTTTGAATCAAGTCCAAGTTTCCCGAGTAAGCACATGAGAACACAGCAAGGCAGGAAAACCTACGTGGCCCGTGAGAAGGTGCGTGTGAGAGCACCCCAAGACTGCGGGAGTGGCAAAAGACCCCCAACACAGATTCTGAATGCATCAAATCAAACCGAACACACATTCCTGGAATGTGGACGGAGTTTTACTCCAGCAGAAGCAGAACAACGAGTATTAAAGTTTCAGACTGAGGTATTTGAGTCCAGAGCTCACCCAGACGGTCAGGTCCCTAGGCCCTGCTGCCACTGGGGCACCTGCTAAAGCCTCTGATTTAAAAAAAGAAATCGGACTTCAGAACAGATTTCCTCGGACCTGGAGCTCCAGCACTTGATTAGGAAACACCAGCCTCCCAACGGAAGCCAGTTAAGAGCCTCCCGACTGGCCGTTCCTGGCAGCCCTAAAAACCACTCAAAGGAGAACCTCTAGCAAGACAGGCCTCCTTCCCCCCAGACCCGAGCCCTGATCACCTGCCCGGAGCCCTGAGTAGCCGGGGGCCCGGGGACCCTGCTGCTGCCACAGTGGGAGCCTTCACTCACCAGCCACGGCTGAGGGATCTCCGGCAAGGGCATCTGGGGAGGGGCCGGCAGGCTGCTGGGGGCCTCTTGCTTCTGAGCATGCTCTTTCACCTCGAAACCTGTAAGCATCAAGAGAAACCACAGAGCTGGTGAGGAGGGGGAGGGTGCGGGGGTGCCGCTAGCGGCTCTCGCTCCCTCGGCCCCGCCTTGAATGCTTTGCAGATGCTTGTTTTCTCTAATCGTGTACAGCAATTGTGTCCTTCTCCATTTCACAGGTGAGGAATCTCTGGCCGGAAAAAAAGGTGATGGAGCTCACGGAAATATTAGCAGGTGGAACTGATGGCGGTGCTACCAAAGCCACACCCCTCCCAGTGCCACCGGCCTCGCGAAGGTGAGGTGCTTTGCCTGAACTTCCGCTCAGGGCAGTGATGACCCGAGGGCTCAGGGGGCGGGCACTTCCCTGGGAATCAGTACGTGTGTATTAGGTGCCCTCTTTTGTTTTAATTTTTTAATTTTTTTTATCTGAGAGAGAGAGAGAGAGAGAGAGAGAGAGAGAGAGAGAGAGAATCTCAAACAAGTTCCATGGTCAGTGCAGAGCCTGACGTGGGGCTGGATCCCACAACCCTGGGATCATAACCTGAGCCAAAATTAAGAGTCAGACGCTCAACCGACTGAGCCACCCCAGCGCCCCTGCATCAGGTGCCCTTTAAAGTAACAGTGAAAAAGGAAAGACAGAGAAAGAATGAATGAGAATTCTATCACCAAAAATAATCAGTGGACAGGTTCACCGCTAAGTAAAGAGCTGAGGGGCGAACAAGACAGTTGGAAAGCTTTGGAAGGCACGTGCAGAGCAAAGCATGGGGAGACAGAGGGTCGGAACCCACCGGGCGGAGGAAGACAGGAAGGGGGATCGGGGAAAGTCAACAGCGGCTCCCAAGGCCGGAAGCCCACATGCGGTGGTGCGTCAAGACCAGCCGTCGGCAAGGGCCGAGCAAAGGGAACACGCAAAAGGCGTGGGGCTGGAAAGCGGGGCCTCCTCGCCTCATAAAAGCAACAGCAGAGGGGCGCCCGGGGTGGCTCAGTCGGCTGAGCGTCCAACTCTTGACTTTGGCTCAGGTGATGATCTCGCGGTTCGTGGGTTTGAGCACGTGGGGCTCTGTGCTGACAGCGAGGAACCTCCTTGGGATTCTCTCCCTCTGCCCCACCCCAACCCACTCTCTCTCAAAACTAAATAAATACTGAAGAAGAAATAAAAGCAACAGGAGAAAATCACAGTCAGTCGAGTGCGGGTTTACCGCATGCCAGACGCTGTGTGGAAGTATTTTCGGTCATCCCCTGTGTCCCCACGACGTCCCTCCCACGCAGGTGCTGCAGATGGGAAGAGGAGCGCACAGAAATGACATAACTGGAGCGCGGTCACCATCAGCTCCTCGAAGGCCTTCCCCTCCTAGACCTGGAGACGGCCAGCACCGGGCCCACGGGGAGGCCTTCAGCGGCAGTGTGCTGGACAACTGGGGTCACACTTACGAACAAATGAATGTGTTTTAGCAGGACAGTGGTATTAAAGGAGGTTCAGAGGCGAAAGACACTGGAGGAAGAAAGAGCGGACGCACCTTTGGATGACTGTATCCTCAGCAGGATGTCCGTAATCACTGCCTTTTTCTCCCTGACGGTTGACGTCAGGTACTCGTGGTCCAGGAGTTCGAGAAAGAGACGGAGTTCAACTATTAACTCTTCCATTGCTGCGAACCAAGGGGAGAGGGAGGCTACGGTTAGACCCAGTGGTGCGCAAATGCTGTAAGATGAACACATTTCCTTTCAGCTGGGCTGGGCCCGGTGTTCTGACGTGGAAAGCGAGTTTGCCGACGCCAGGCCGATGAAGATTCAGGCAGAACCTTCTAGACAAATGCACTGCTCCTTCACCTTTGCTCTGAAACTCCAGAGCAGTGCCGCCAACAGATGGAGCCATGACCCAAAAGCCTGATATCATCGTGTCGGTCACATATTAAATTTCAATGTTGAGAAGGAGATGAGAGTTTAAAACGCCAAATAGTTTTTGAATAACCACGAGGACGTGGTTTCAGAAACTCAACACTCCACTGGCTTTTGTAGGGCTGGCTCCATCCCCAAGAAGGCTGTGAGCATGTCTGTACGGTTATGACAAAGACGCCGACGCCAAAAAGGACTTGGGTGCGGACTCCTCGCCATGTCTGTCCCTCAGAGGATCACGGCCGACTCAAGACCAGACTACACGGCTGAAGTCCGCAACTGACACGTCGTCAGGGACCGTGAAACCCTTTGAGGGCGCGCAGGTAGTACAACTATTTTCATACAACTGAAGCATTATTCTCCTTCTCCTGTGTTAATGGTGCGAAGGCAAAGAGGCTTAAACTACCAACCTCTGGGCACAAAGCAAAGCAGGGACGGCAAACTAAACTTGTGGCCACCGTACACCTCACCACGCACTTGTAGTAAAGGTTAAAATGTTACTTTAAGAGTGTTTTGGGGGGCAGCTGGGTGGCTCAATTGGTTGAGTGTTTGACTCTTGATTTCAGCTCAGGTCATGATCTCACAGTTCATGACTTTGAGCCCCATGTCGGGCTCTGTGCTCTCTCTCTCTCTCCCCCTCTCCTGCTCATGCTCTCTCTCAAAATAAAATCAACTTTAAAAGAAAAAGAGCTTTGATGGAGTGGTTACAAATCGTTGCTTTTATTAAATCTTGGCCCCAGGGGTTGCTCCTTTTCGGCACCCCGTCTGAGAAAACGGGAAGTAGGCAAGCAGCCCCTCTCCCGCAGACTGAGACAACGGAGGTCAGAGGAAAATCAAGTGTGCGCTGTTTGAGGTACAAGTCACACTAAGCTGCTGTTGTCACGGGGCCCCAAAGAAGCCAGGATACACGAATTGCAAGGACACAGACTGAGTGTATGACTGACACCTTCCCAACAGGGAACAAAATAACCTAACCACGCCAAGGTAAACAACAGGTTGCCAAGGGTAAAATTTGAGCTTCCCAATGGAAGAGAATTTCGAGCATTTGTACCCCCCACCGGGAGCATGACAGCTTCTCAGCAGAGACCTTCCCAATCAGATCGGGAGTGACACGGACCAACAGGCTTTTCTGATACGGTACAGAGCGGCAGGTCAGCATTTGGAAGATCCGCACAAGTCCGTGAACGTGATGTCACAAAACCACACGTGGGCAAAGGATCCAGCTAACGTACAAAATAAGCTGAAATGCTCTAATGTAACAGAGGATGCAGCGTTCTCTGATTCAGCTTCAGATTCCACATTGCAACTAACCACGAAGAAACTACCACTTGTCGATTTTTGGTGCAGCATCAAAGAATATTGACAGCTTCCTGAAAACACTGAAGTACTCTGACTGTGGGTCTGTGCAAGCCAGACTCCCTCTAAAACAATGTACAGCAATCTGAGTGCAGAAATAAATATGAGAATCCAGCAATCTCTATCAAACCAGATACCTGCAGAAATATAAAACACGGCACTCTCCCACAAATTAGCTTGTTCTGGTAAATGCAGTTACTTTTCATAGACATGTGTAATTTTTTAATGAATCAATAAATTCCTTAAAAATCTACCAGTTTCAAATTATAATATGTACAGATAGACCCCACATCTTCAGTATGTATTTTGAGACCAAAACGTCCTAAGCTTTTAAAAAGGTTTGAGAACCACCGGTCTACGGGATTCTTTCCAAGTCTACAACACTCTTCAGGATGAAAGACCCTAACTGAGGTCATGCTGTTCTAACTACAAGAGCTCTCACAATTTTAGGTAAATGGATGGAGAAATGGCAAATGAGTCCAAAGTAGGCAAGGTGCGTCCCTGGGCTGTTCACTTTTCCTAATTGAATGAGTTTCCCTCTATGAAACGAAGAGGTTGGATTGAGTATGTGTTTACTTAGTCAAACAATGACTGAGTGTTTCATCAGTCAATTTCTTGATGATTCTAAGTGGAAAACAGTCTCATCTATACTTTAAAAGGGACGGGCTGCTACTGTTGTTCCGAGTAGCCAGAAGGTGGAAACAACCCACACGTCCACTGACGGCTGGATGGATAAAGAAGACACGGTCTGTAGACACGATACAACGTTCTTCAGCCTTGAGAAGGGCGGACATTCTGGCGCCTGCTACCATATGGATGAACCTGGAGGGCCTCGTGCTCAGTGCAACACACCAGTTACAAAAGGACAAATACCGTGTGACTCCACTTATATGAGGTACTTAGTCATCGACATCACAGCGACAGAGCGTGGAGTGGTGTTTTCCAGAGTGGGGGTGAGCGTTCCACGGGTGGGCCAGCCTGGGATGGTAGGGTACAGTTTGGGAAGATGACAAAGTCCTGGGGACGGAGGGCGGTGACAGCTGAGTGACAAAGTGAACGTACTGAATGACGCTGAATGTACATTCAGAAAGGGTCCAAATGGCAAGTTTTATAACACGTGTATCTTACCACAATAAAAAATATCCACCTCATCCAAAAATCGATGGGCTGCTATCAGCAAAAATGTTAAAAATGCTTATGGGTCTGTGTTAAACTCACGGTAGCCCCTTCTCCACCTTCATTCATACTTTTTTTTTTTTGTCCAAAACGCCTCTCTTGCACGTAACCCAATTATATTTATCCTGTAAGATTTCACGTAGGCCTCAGACATCATGAAAATGTCTGAAGAGGGCCTCAGGCTGCATCTGCCCTGATAGCCCTGAGTCATCGCGGAGTTCCCTCGGAGGACTTACACAGACCTCTCCGGGCTGGGAGTTTGCTGGGACCACGGGGGTGTGCCTGCCCGGCTTGCGCCCCCCTGCTCAGAGACCAGCACCCTCTGGGCAGCCGTATCCATGGCCCTGTCCCCCCTGTGCCGCCTGCAGCCCCCTCCTGTTCCCAGGATAACTTGCTGGGCCACCCTCAGCCAAGCTGGACAGTCCGTGCCTCCTTCCCAGGGAGTCTGCCTGGGACCAGGACCTCGGGGGCAGGAGGGGGGGTCCCTGGAGTTGAAGACACACAGACACAGGAGCCAAGTTTCAGGACGTACGTGCCGGAGGGTGAAGCCAGTACCACGGGGAGGCAAGAATCCAGTTACCAGCACACCCGGGAGTACAGGCACACACGCTCAGAGGCCAGAGACGGACAGACAGACGCTGACGGGCTTCCCCAGACCTTCCCGGCCCCTCCTCTGTCACCCGTGGAGCTGCATGGCACACCTGACACTGGAGCCTGCTCATGAGTGTTCATCTCATTGGGTTTTACTAAGCTGCCTGGTGCGGTTTCCTTTTCACCTGAAATCACAAACCAAGATTCTCTCCCGACCCCAGCACCCCCGTCCTCCTCTCCTGCTGTGACCAGTCCTCCCCACTCGGCCCCCCCCCCAACGGGGCTCCGCCTTTGTCCCCAAGATTCAGTCCTCTGGCAGCAGCCCTACCGATGACCAGACACTGAGGGATCTGCGGCTTTGTTTTGGGTTTGTTTTCCTCCAAACAGCTGGTGGGCCGGCTAGGAGCAGGTGCCGTGCTTGGCTCATCTCTGGATACCCGGCCCTGCGGTACGGGCGCACGGAAAGCGCGTGAGTACTGAGTGATGGATGACTGGCAAGTAAAGGAGAGACACTGTCTGAGGACCCACGGAGCAAAAGACACCTCAGGACAACTCCTCTTCCCCCCATCAGTGGGGGAACACGAAGCCAGCCCCGGTCTGCTCACTAGGGTTCCAGCAAATGCTCACACAGCAGCCTCCAGTGTCTACACTGTGCTCGTCTGTGGACGGCCGTGAGCTCACTCAGCTCCCAGCTGCCGGTGAGTCAGACACTGCTGTCATCCCAGCTCACGACTGGGGCCACAGGGTCTCAGAGGGGTCGCCGAGGGCTACCAGGCAGGTAGGTGGCTAAGCCCCTCCAGTTCATCATGTGCTCACGTCCGCATGGCGAGGCCACAGCGGTGACAGCCTGAATGCACAACGAACTCCAAAGGCCCTGCTCCGGCCACGTCCCGATCATCATCCCATGACTGCTTCCTGAGACAACCCTGGCCTGGTGAGACGCTACGGCCCTTAAGAGCAAGAACACGGTCAAATAAAATTAAGAACACGCGTCCCAGAAAAACTTAGGAGGGTGGTAACTCTCACCAGAGCCTACACGGTGCCCAGGAGAGCACCATGATTCCGTGCTGAGCCATCGACCTCCCCCACTGCACTGCCCGTCCTGGGCCACAGGGACAGCATCCCGTACCTCGCTGGGCTCCTTCCGGTGCCCGGCAGCGTCCAGCACTAACCACACACTCAGCCAATGCGTGCGGAAGGAAGGGATGTGACTTCCCATCGCTAACAGCCACGCGGCAAGGCAAGGGAGGCACAAGAAGTTCCTTCACGCAATCTTCAGCTTAAAACTCCGGATAGGGACCCACCTTTCCCTGGACGTCTAAGGGCAATGTCCCGCGGAAGCTCTAGAAATCAGGCTCTTAATGGGCATGTACGCCTGCGCAGGAGTGGCATCATATGGAAGGCATGAGGGGCCCACAGTTTGCCCTGTGCCCTCGGGTGCGGCCGCTCCCCCTGCCAGCCCTGCGCCCACGCTCGCAGGAAGGCAAAGCAATCCGAGGCCCAGGCATTCGGCTTCGGTTTCCACAGATGGATCATGAGTGCCCTTCTCCGTGAGCCTCCGAGGACTTCTCTTCCCGGGAGCCAACTTCTCCACTGCCCAACGCTCGCTCCCTCCCTCGCTCAGAGTGGGGCTGCTTCTCCAGGGCCAGGAGACACACCTGCACCTGACCTCCTCCAGCTCCCGGCCCGAGTCCTTGTCACACCCAGGTTTTCCTGTTCACCCCGCCCCCAGCAAGAGTATCTTCCCTCCTTAGAGACGCCTCCTGGGGAATTAGAGCTGCCACCAAGCGCCGACCACATGCTGGATTGAGGCAGGAGTTATTTTCACCATTTTACAGACGGAGCAACGGACATGGGAAAAGGTTATGTTCCAGCGCAAGGTCACACTGCTCGAAATGAGAGGCAGGAAGGGAGTCAGAACCAAGTCTGCTTGGTTTTGTTTTTTTAATTTTTATGTTTATTTTTGAGAAACAGAGACAGTGTATGAGCGGGGGAGGGGCAGAGAGAGAGGGAGACACAGAATCGGAAGCAGCTCCAGGCTCTGAGCTGTCAGCACAGAGCCTGACGCGGGGCTCGAACCCACGGACTGTGAGATCATGACCTGAGCCGGAGTCGGATGCTTAACTCACTGAGCCCCCCGGGTGCCCCGAGTCTGCTCGGTTTTAATGCCTGTGCTTGTTAGTTACACCATCGCACTGACTGTACATTTCACTCGTGGCAGAAGTGGACGCTCGTTCCTCAGGGTCCACACTCAAAGAACCTCTTTCGCACGACATGGAACAGGCTCTCTACACAAGCACATCCTTTAGGGTCATCGCTCAAACTGCGCCTTCCATCGCGATCTTACAAGTACTTCTTATAGTGAAAACCAGAGTCTTCTAGCCATAGACAGTTCATTCTCAACCTGCTGACGGACCGGTGAAGGCTCAGAGAACTGGAGACTCACCAAGGGCATGGTCGGCTCCTCCTCCCCAGTCTGTGTGCCCGGAAGGGCTCTGCACTCAGAAAGGCGACTCGTTATCGCCTCCTCTATAAAATGCTTCCAGTGCATTGTAGCCCTTGACCCTCCCAATCATGTCGTCTTTGAAATGTCACAGGTGGCAGAGATAAAATGAAAAACGCTGAAGAGCCTGATCCAGGCCAGGAAGCCGAGCAGGGACACGTCCACCCTTGAGCCACCGTGGGGGCCCCTGGGCTCCTGCCTCCTCTGTTCCACCGCCCAACCCTCACACCCCCTCCCTCCTCCCGGAAGAATGGGAGTCACTGAGCAACGACTGGGACTGGGACGGGGACACAGGTGTGCATCACTAGCCTCCAGGAAAAATGCATTTCCCAAATGCCCACACCACACAGAAGATCTGGCCACCGAATGTATGATTCCCACGGCAGCAGGGAAATCACCCAGACGCGCTTCTGGAAACATTCTATGCATCTGAGCAGCAAAACTCCCTGCTCCTGCACTAAAGGATGTTTGCCCTACATCTAGTGACTCTGCTCTGGTGTCCTCCACAGCCCGACACAAAAAGGGAGAGAAGATAAAGTCGAGGCAGCAGAGCGGACGAAGAATTCAGTACAGCCACCTGCTTCCCCTGTGACCAGCCCCCCTACTATTTAAGGTAAACCTCCGACTCCGGTTTGGTAGCAGCTTGATTTATTTCTACAGCAGAAAAGAAATGGGCTGTCGTTTGGGGGGCGTAAACTCCACTTTAAAGGAATTTTATTCACCTTAAGGCCTAAATCACAGAATTTGAAAGCCAGACGGGCCCCCGGGGTCCAGTGCCTTTATTTCCCATGGGAGGAAACCGGGGCCCAGAGAAGGAAAGTGACCTACCTGCTGAGGTCACAAAGTACTTGGTAAAAAGGGCCGAACCAGGAGCCGGCAACCCAAGGGCTGAGGACAAATCCTGCAAACAAGAGGAATGCCGTCCGCAATTACTGTCTCTAGGAAGGCATGGTTAGCTGCCCAAACCCTCCTGCCTCTTTGTCAGAAAGGGCATGGGACGGTTCACAGACTCACGTCACTTGATTTGTCACGGCGGCAGACTGCACACGCTGCCCCGTCCACGTTCGCCTCAGTCCGCAAGCGTCGGAGGCGTGTAGGAGAAGACCCAGGCCGTTTGCGCCCTCAGTGATGGTCAGGTTCTCCGGGCAACCTCGACGGCGGCTGGGGGGCTTTTTTTTTTTTTTTTTTAAACAAAATTCACGTTTTATTTAGGTTGAAATAAACTATACAAAATTGATTTTCTTCACCAAAAGTCAGCAGTAATATTTCCTGTATTATTCCTAGATAAACCACAAAACACTTACTTTTGTGGGTTTTCCAGGTTTTGTTTATAAATCAAGATGAGGCAGTAGATACGGTCATGGGAAAAGACGGAGGGAAACAGACAAATCAGTTGTCAGTACCCATGGCCTGCGATCCTGTCCTGACCGTGCAACAGAGGAGTTCAACAAATACCTGCTAAAAATCGTAGGAAGATGTAGGCCCCACAAAGGAATGGAAACAGCCACAACCCAACTCGGACCCGCAAAGGCAGGCTCGCCCATCCAAACCGGAACTGTAACTGTGCCTTTAAGTTCATTCGATAAAGACAGAACCTACACTGAAATCCCTGCTTGGCAAGCTCACCTCTTCCATTCTCTCTCTCGAGCTGTCCGGTAACTCCCTTAACTGTCCATTACCGATTTTTAACATATTTAACACTGCAGGTCACTCACGAGCTTCACTGTGACATTTTATAAACTGTACTCCTTTCGCTGGGGGTCTTTTCAACGCTGCGTTTTCATCCGAGATCCGTCTCATGTGGCTCTTCCCTCCCGAGTTCTTCCCCAGTGCGCAGAAACTAGACGTGAGCAACGCCCCTTATCTGGTGTCACCTGTAAACGAGTACGTGCCTCTCCCTGGCTCCCCAGTGCCCCTGGCTCTCCCCCTCCCAGCCCCAGCTGGCACCTAGAGCTGCCAGGCTCCATGTGTCCTTCTCACCGGGTGGCCCTCTGGGCTCCGCCCACGAGAGCCATGGTTACCGCCTGCTATCAGCCAGCCACCCGGGATCACCTCGCGGCCGCCTCCCTGCCCCTCCAAAGGCTGCCGGTCCTCCAGAGCAGAGCACACGTCCCGCCTCCTCAGCCAAGACGTCCTGATCATTCCATCCGTCCCGACCCCCCCTTCCCAGACTCTCTCTGTCCATGTCTCTGCTTGGCCCTCCTCACCTGTCGCTGCTTAGAAGGAGCCCTGCGTTGATGGCCGCACAAATCGGATCCACAGCCCCGTTCGGAGCCTTCCTAGCCCTGTGACCTTAGCTAAGTGAGTAATTTCCCCAAACGATCTCATCCTTCCAATGAGATGCTGATTATGTATCTCAGTGTTGTAATGAGGATTAAATGAGCTGTTCTACATACAGAGCCAAGTATTTCACAAATGGTAGCTGTCGGCATTATGATTAGCATATGCTCATCTCCCTGGCTCCCTGTACGACTCGGGATGGATGCGTGCAGTAAGTAAGCACCACGTACATACTTCTTATCTTCTAAAACTACGAAGTCCTTAAATACCTACCTCCCCTTAAAAAAAGTCATGAAACACTATCCTGTAGGACTCTATGCAAATACATTTAAAAGTAGGTGAAATACACAATGTCACAGAAAAGAATACAATCTACCAAATTGTTTCACAAAGCACACACAGACCAATCTTCCATAGAAGAAGCAGAGAAAGTTGTCAAAGAGTTAGCCCCACAAATACAAGTCCCAGGCCCAGATGGTTCTACACGGGAATTCTACCAAACCTTACGTACCAAACCTTAACTACACAAACTGTTTGAGAGGGTAGATACAGAAGTTTTTCAAATACTTTCTTTTTTAGAAGTTAGTACAAAGATGATGCCTAAAGCCAACAAAGCACAAAAGAGAAAACCAAAACACTGACGTTACTTACAAATACCAATGCAAAATTTCTAAATAAAATATTAGCAAACAGAAATCAACTCGATACATTAATAGCACACCATGACCAAATGGGGTTCATTCCAGGAATGCCAGGATGGCTCAGTGTTAGAAAACATGCTTATTTAATTCATCATATTAATATCTTCCCTAATGAGAAGATCATATGAGTCTCTCCATAGATCATGAAAGAGTTTTCAACAAAATTCAATACTCATTCCTAATTTTTTTAGGAAAGTCGATGAATGGGAATTGATATATACGTTCTTAGGTTGATAAAATACATGGACTAACTCCTATAGGCTGAATGTGTTCCCCCCAAATTCATGTTGAAACCCAGTGCCCAGTGTGATGGTACCAGGAAGTGGGGCCACGGGGAGGTGATGAGTCACGGGGGTGGAGCCTTCCCAAAGGGGACAGGTGCCCATACAAAAGAGGTCCCACAGATCGCTCTTGCCCCTTCCACCTGTGAAGATGAAAGGCGGGCAGTCTACAGCCCTGAAGAGGCTCCTCACGAACCCGTCCATGCTGGCGCCCTGATCTCAGAGAGCCAGCCCCCAGGACAAGGAGAATTAACGCCTGTTATTTACACGCCTCCCAGTCTATGGGGCTCTGTTACAGCAGCCCCAATGGCCTAAGACACTAACAGACAAACGAAAGCAAAAACAGGAACCTACTTAGTGAGAAGGACTTCCGGCATTCCCGGAAAGGTTGGAAACAAGCCCAGGAGAACTGTTTCCTCCATCACTTTGAACACTCAGTGAGAAGCATCAGCCAACGCAATTAGAAAAGAGAGACAACTAGAGACTTACGAAGGGAAATGAAGAAAACCTTATCTCTGTCTGCAGCCGATGTGAAATTATTCATAGAAACCCCGAGATAACCAGTGATAAAGCTGCCACAGATAATAAAAAACTTCAATAAAGTAGTAGGATATGTAGAAACTATTGTTTCGCATATTAATTCCATAACGAACAATAAATGTTTAGAAGCAATCAGAAAGTAAAACACTTGAGGCAATTTAAAGAGAAACCTGCAAAACTTCCAGGAGGAACACTGAAAACACTCCTGAAAGACAAAGGAGTAAATCCGACCAACAGAAAAGCGCCCCCTGGCCGTTGGAGAGGACAGCTTACCATCGGAAAGATGCTAATTCTGTCCACGCTTGCAAACAAATGTAAGAGCGAGCACGCAGGGCTGTCTGAGACCAACGAAGAAGGACTGGCCCTCCCTCTATTACAAGTTTCTACCATTTAAAAGGTGTGATACCGGCACGTATGTTCCCAGGTGGATCAATAGAACAGAACAGAAAGTCAACAAATGGACCCGTGCACGTTCAGATACATGACGTCTGATAAAGGCAGAGTCTCAAACAGATGGGGAAAAGACAGGCCTCCCCAAAACTGGCGTTTGGACAACTGGCAGCCAACTGGGGAAAGAGAAAAGATAAATTTAAGTACTTACATCACACCCCAGAAAAAACTCCAAAGATGAGAATCAAAATACAAACAATGAAACCCTTCGAGTCCTCAAAGAAACAGAAGGTGAATTCTTTTATAACCCTGGTCTGGGAGAAGATTTTCTACCTAGGACTCAAAATCAGATGCAGCAAGAGAACGGGGGTCACGGGGCGCGTGGGGGGGAGGGCTCAGTCGGTTAAGCGTCCGACTTCGGCTCAGGTCGTGATCTCACGGTTCGTGGGTTTGAGCCCCGCGTCGGGCTCTGGGCTTAACGTTTGCTCAGAGCCTGGAGCCTGCTTTGGAGTCTGTGTCTCCTTCTCTCTCTGCCCCTCCTCCGCTTTAGCTCTGTCTCACTCTGTCTCTCAAAAATAAATAAATGTAAAAAAAAAAAAAAAAAAAGAAAGAAAACAGAAGAAAAAAGAGAACGGGGGTCAGGAAGGCTCCGGAAAGGACAGCACAGCTCCCAGCTGCCTCCCACGGCACAGGGCTCCCACCTGCAGCCCACTGGGGCCTTATGACCCAGTCGTCAGAGGCTGGGTCGCTGCAGAGCTCAGGGGCTGGCTCCACGACCCCCCCGCCACCGGCTCCACCCCACCCCCAGGACCAGTGCGCTGGATGTGAGGCCCCAGTTAGGAAGCACTTTCCAAACCATGGCTGGTCCTGAGACCAACGTCCTTTTCAGAAAATGGCCCTTGTCCCCGGCCTCCTTAAGAAGTGACTTTTCCTGGGGCGCCTGGGTGGCTCAGCCAGTTGAGCATCCGACTTCCACTCAGGTCATGATCCTACCGTTCCTGAGTTCGAGCCCCGCGTCGGGCTCTGTGCTGACAGCTCGGAGCCTGGAGCTGCTTCGGATTCTGTCTCCCTCTGTGTCTCTGCCCCTCCCCCACTCGTGCTCTGTCTCTCTCTCTCCCAAAAATAAACATTAAAAAAAAAAAAAGTGACTTTCCCAACACTGTATCAGAATCTTAACCAGCCCCTGCTGATGTTTCCAGAGTCGTCTTCTCCACTCCCCCGCTCTGCTTCACACCGCGGCAAACGGTACGCTTTCCCACGTCCGTTGGGCCCGCTCTTACCCGCTGACCGTGGCCTGCACCGCTGCCCTGCGCGGTGTGCCTCCGCCCTGCCCGTCCATGTCGCACTAGCACACTCGCCGCTGCCACGCCGGTCTTACCTGGCCGCTGCCACCAGGTGAGCCTGCCCTCAGCAGAGTCTGCGCGTCACGCCGGAATAGTGGGTGAGCCCGTGTGTCTGCCCCGGGGGCAGCGGGCGGCCTCACGTCAGGGACCTCTGGGTGACTCCGCTCTGTGCACAGCTCCTGACGCGGGAGCCAGGACCCCGCTGGCACTCACGGCGTGTTGGGTGAATTCACGATCGCGTCTGTCTCTACACCTCCACGACAGACAAAACCCCTGAGATTTGCGTGCGAGACAAAGTCGCAGAGAAAAATACCCCGGACCGTCCCCTCCTCGCAGCCATGTCTTCTGTGCTATTCTTAGAACACACGCTCACAAGGGGCCGGGGACCGATTCAGACGGGGTCGCCGTCACCACCAGGTCGATGCCCGTCTCCGTCAGCAGAGACGCTGACCGGAGCCCTGGGGAGCGCGCTCAGGAGGGACAGGACTCGGGTGGCATGGCAGCAGCGGAGCCGACACTCCAGCACAGCACAGCATATTTTCCCTTATAGGGTTACGGTGAGGACTGTTCATGCAGAGTCTGGCAAATATTTCCGCAGGCCCCCGCAGATCATCCCAATGGGCTGCCGAAAGGTTGCGCTGAGAAACCTCAGGAAAAGCAGCGTTGCCTCGGACGCGGTCTGGTTGGCGAGAATCCCGCAGATGGACCACATCTAAAATTCGTACGGCTCAGATGACAGTGATCTCGATGACCGGATGCCCGACCCCACTGAACGTCCCGGACTCCCGGTGCCCCTCTCTGCAGCGCGGGGACAATAGCAGTGATGTGCCTCGCCAGACTGCTGGAGGTCCAAGAAGGCTATAAATAAAAGACTGGGACTTCAGGGGAATTCCATCCAGTCTAGTTTAATTTGACTCTGAAAAGTCAAAGTAAATAAAGTGGCTACTTGTCACTCTCTGGTGTCTGAACTCCTGGCAATCCCAGCTCACTTTCAGCACTGACTGAGAACTGCATCCTCCTAAGATCTATCAATATCCCAAAGCAAAGCCTGCGTTTCTTCAAGAGTAGGTGCATGTATATATATATATATATATATATATATTCTAAGTCCTGGTCTCTGGATCAGAGCCAGCAAAAAGCGCCCCCCCCCCAAGGGATGAATGCAAAAATCCACAGAGCAGCTGCTTTCAGAAAATTACCCTGATTCATAAAAGTCAGATTAACACATGGATAGAAAAAGCAAGTGCTAAAGGAAATATCCTTCCATTATTTTCTAGAAAGCAAAACAGGAGCAAAGCCTAGACCCGGAGAGGTCTCCCATAATCCTAATAATGCATGTAACCTGACCCCCTGAGCCCCTGACGCCTGAAGCCTCGTTCCCAGGCTGGTAGGAGAGACTACGGGTAAAATCCAAGCTGATTGCTAACAAAGTCTCCCGTAGGACACTGAGAGCACAGGATTTCCATTCTGTGGGGGGGGAATTGATTTCAGTAGTAGGTTGTGAAACGCCAAGCACGTGCAAGACATTGGACTTGAGATTAACAGCAAGCCCCCGACTTCCAACGGCGCACAAGCTAGAGCAGCGGACGAACATTTGGACTCGCGATCCGCTATTCTACAAAACGGAGAGGCACACACGGTGTTCAGAAAAGGTGGCATTGGAGGGTCTCCATTTCTGCAAAGGTGACCCTGACAGCAGCACTCAGGAGGAAGCGTGCACGAAGAGGCACGCAGGGCAGGGGGTCTGAAGAACGACAGCGGAGGGAGGATGGAGAGGGAAGGAGCCAGTCTGAGCTCCAGTCACTGCACTATGTTTTAAACATTTGCTAAAAAACCCCTCAGCGCACAGATACTTGGGTAACCTAAGCGTGGGCTGTACAATGATAAGGAAAACAAACACAATCTCTTACACTCAAGTTAGAGAAAAAGAGCCAGAAATGAGGATGGATGCTATGAACACAGCACCCAGCCAACAATTTTACATCAAACTTTCTAGCGCCAAACCCTTATTTCATCTCTGAGGTCCTGTGTCCTTAAGAATGGCCCTGTACTCACAGTGACCCACAGGTGAGGCCACGCGGGTGGGCATCGATGGAGGAATGGACAAACCGAGTGTGGGCCATTCACACGGCGGAATACTATGCAGCCTTAAACAGGAAGGGAATCCGGGCGCCTGCCGCCACATGACGACACCGCGCTAAGTGGGACGGACCAGCGACCGAAGGGCA
The DNA here is from genome assembly GCA_028646485.1 of Cryptoprocta ferox. Lineage (NCBI taxonomy): Eukaryota > Metazoa > Chordata > Mammalia > Carnivora > Eupleridae > Cryptoprocta > Cryptoprocta ferox. Next base: position 188,451,122 of record CM053567.1, read on the forward strand.
AATGCTGTGGGACTCCACTCAGACCAGGTCTTTAGGGCAGTCAGATCAGAGCGGGGGGTGCGCCAGGGGCTGGGGGCGGGGGAGGGGGCAGGGTTTCAGTGTGGGAAGATGGGAACATTCTGGAGATGCAGGGCAGTGATTCACAACAGTGTGGGTGCGCTTAATGCCACTGAATTCTATCCTTAAAACGGGTTAAAATGGTAAAATTCTATCACAGTTTTGTTTATTGAGGTATGACTGACATACTATCATCTTAGTTTGTGGTATGTCACACAATTTGTGAATGAATGAATGAATGAATGAATGAAAAACAATGGCTCCGTGTCCCCTGCTTATAAACCCAGGAGGGCTCCCAGGTGCCCCTCAAAGCTGAGCCTTTCCCAGCAGCCCGCCCCTTCCAACTGTCGCCCCAGCGTCCCCCAGATAGATCACCTTCCACACTCCGCCTGGCTGTGCTTCTGTGCGGCCCCATCTGGCTACTGCTCACTCTTTCTAGAACATTCTTGCGTTCCCACCTCCGACCCTGGCGCATGCGTTCTGACACACGCCTGCCCTAGCACTCAACCTCTCTCCCAACCAAGGTTTCTGTGGGCAAAACCAAGCGCCACCTCGCGCCACTGACCCTTCCCAGGTGATCTCAGGGGAGAGCGACCGCTCCGGCCGACGCTTGGGTCCCTCATCCGTCCGCTCTCCCGCAGGTCTCTCTGCAAAATAGTCAGCTGCTCGCTAGCAAGGAACAGCGGAAACGTGAAAGAAAAAGAAAAACTCACTCCATGTATAATGGCCTTGAAATACATGAAATACCTACTGAGTTGAACAAAGTGTGTAAGACATATGAACTACCCACTATGAGACGTGGCTCGGAAAACTGAGCGCAGATCCAAATAAGAGGAGAGACGCCGTATCCCAGAGCGGAAGGCCCTGTAATTATTCAGCAATTCTCCCCCGGAAGTTATTCCAGAGACTCAACACATCCCCAGTCACGGTCGCAGCAGCATTTTTTGCCAAAAGAAAAAATAAAAATGCCAGGCTGATTCTAACGCACACGAAAATGAAACAGACAAGAATAGCCAAACACAGCGGAGAGAAAAACAACCTTGGGGGACCTCACCTAGCTTCAAGACCCACTGCCACACACGATCTCCAGCCCCCTGTGGAACAGTGTTAGGGTGGACAGTGAAACAGAGCAAAGTCCCGCACCAATGGCCAAGTGGCTGTTGACGAAGATGCCGCGTCACCTCAATGCGGAAAGAAGGGTCTTCGGAACAAATGGTCTGAGCAAGTGTGTGTCATGTGCAAGAGTGACTTTCATCCCCTGCATCAAACCATCTAGGAAACTGAACACTCAAATGGATCAGAGGCCTGAATTCAAAAAGGAAGACCATAGAACACCTACAAAAAAATGTGGGAGTAACTATTTATGACTTTGGAGTAGCCCAGGACTTGACAGGACAGCACAAAGTGCTAAGACAAAATTTAAAAATGAGTAAGCTGGGCTTTTCGAAAGACATCACAAAGAAAATACTTGCAGGACACACGTTCGACAGAGCACACCATACACTGAATCCTCGGCACGTCCAGAGAACGTAACGACACGCGACAAAGGAGTCGGACATCCACGTGCCACAAGCAGCCAATAAGACACGTGGGTACCATCAGTGACCGGGGTAAAGCAAGCTAAAATCACGATGAGACACGCCTCTGCGTGCAGCACAACGACCAGAGTTCCTAAGACTGGTGGCGTCAAGCGAGGACAGACCCGCGACGCGCTCGCACTTTCCTGGAGGGAGCCTCCGCGGTACGGCCGCTTCAGAGAACAGTCTGGCAGTTTCTCATAAAGTGAGATGTACATTTCCCGTGGGGTCCAGTAATTCCGCCACGTGTGTCCTCACACAGACATTAGCGGCTTCACTCAGAATAGCCAAAAACTGCACACGGCGTACAGACCATTAGCAAATACCCAGATAAAGTATGACGCGTTCACACAACGGAATATTTGATCGCAATAAAAAGAAACTATATCTTTGCGCCACTTGTGAACGAAGCACCAAAAGGCACACATAGGATCACATGTTGATGAAACTCTAGGATCAGCGAAGCAAGTGACAGAAAGCAGAGGGGGGCTGCCCTGGTCTGAGTGGGTGATGGACACATCCTGTTGGATTCACGGGGCTCCGACCCGGGGGTTATAGCTGATCAGGTGGGAGGTACAGAGTTCAAGGTCAGAGAAAAAGACCCCACCTACTTAAGGCGGAGTCAAATTAAACAGGAGACACTGTATACGGAATCTGACAATGTCGGACACATGGGATTTTGAGAAAGCGGAGGTAAATGGGACTGGCTCAGCACAGTGGGGGTGAAGGCTGGGGTCCTAAGGAGGAAGGCAGGGCCCCTAATCACAGGCGCAGAGACTCAGAAAGTTCCAGGGAACGGAGCTGCGTCTTCATCGCCGTCAGGCTGCTCTGCATCTTCACGAATGATTCTTCTAATCACAGGAAGGAATAAAAACAAACAAAAGGGGAAAGAAGGCAGACTGAACTTGTAAACTGGGTCTCCCTCAAACAACCAAAGGCTTTCTTCTCTCCCCGGCCACTGCTGAGGCCAAGTTCGGAGGGGTCACAGCCCACACGGCTGCAGAGGACCAGCTCTGCCTTCTCCCAGGGGTCACAGGGTCCTGCTCGAGGGCAAAGCCTTCCAGCAGGCGAGGTCAAGGCTCCAGGAAAAGCAGCACACAGCGGGCGTACCGGCCTCTCCAGCCAGCCTGGAGGCCGTGTGAAGCCCGGGTCCCCGCGGACCTGCGGCAGGGAGGGCCAAGGCCAGGTGCAGGGGGCCGGACGCCCACCTCCCCCGCCAGCCGCCAGCGGGGCAGGCATTGAGGTGTGGAGCCCACCCACGCTCTCTGGGCACATCTGTCTCCCTGCTGACTCAGTTCCCTCTTTGGGACAGAGGCTCCTAAAGCCGAGGAGACCTTGGGCAGTAGCTTCCCTAATACTATGCGGGGTGCTTTTAAGTTTTATTTACTTTGAGAGAGAGAGAGAGAGAGAGAGAACACAAGCAGAGGAGAGGGGAAGAAGGAGAGTGAGAGAGACAGAGACAGAGAATCCCAAGCAGGCTCTACACTTAGCACGGAGCCCAACGTGGGACTCGATCCCACAACCCCGGGATCATGACCTGAGCCGAATCAGAGTCAGATGCTTAATTAACTGAGTTGCCCAGGCTCCCCTCATACTACGGTTTTATGAACGCAGACATTGAAGCTTGGGGAAAAACGGGGACTTTCGGGCCAAGGGCACAGAAAGGACAAACAGGAGAGTCTAGTTGCCCAGAAGGTGCTCTTTCTCCAAAACAATCCTACCTCTAAACCCCTCGGGGACGGTGCTAATTCCGGGCACAGATGAGACCCGTCACTTTAAAAGAAACGAGGCTTCTCCACACAGAAGGAAAGACGAGCCTGCGGGCCATGCGGCAGCCACCAGCTGCCGGGTCTGAGGGCTGCCGGCCCTGCCGAGGTCCCCAGTGACCGCCGGGACGGGGGTTCGTGGGCGGGGGGGGGGGGGGAAGCCAGGAGGCTCCAGAGCGGAGACGCTGCTCACAGGCCTCGGCGCTGCCTGGAGGAGGGGGCCGGGCAGGCAGAGGGAGGGGGAGGCCCAGGCCAGCTGGAAGAGCCCCCGTTTCCGGGAACTGAGACAATGGATGTTTTCTACGAGGCTCCACCTTTCACGCTTCCGGCTAGACTGTCCGACCCCACAGCCACACTCTGCAGGAACTAAACGGCCGTACCTAAGTCATCTGACACGCGACTCTGGACAACCAGCGGACAGGGGGTGGCAGGGCCCCAGGACACTGAGGACGGTGCCCTCAGACTCCGGACCTGCCCACCTGGCGAAGCCGGCTCACTCCAACCAACTCGGAAGTGGCCCTCCCCGAATTCAGCTTTTCCTTGCATCGCTCTGAAGCTCTGCGATGACCTTGCATTTCAGCTCCCCTGGGCCAGCCGGCTGTGCCCAGACCAGTCCTTGGTCAGAGGCAGTAAGGGGGGAGGGGTCCCATGGGGGGAGGGGGATGGAAGCGTCGTCCTGGAGACGGCAGGGCCAGGGGGCAGGATCGAAGCACACGAGAAAGATCAAATAGAATCCTCGCAACCGGGGAGAGCTTTCTATAAACACTGGCTGCCTCCACCTCGCGTTGTCATACAGAGAGACTGAGGCACGGGAGAGCAAGGCAGTGTGCCCATGACACCCCGGGGCGGGGAGGGGGGCAGCAACTTCTGCCTCGTATTTTTTCTCTAGCCTAGAACTTTCTACACGACTCTACAGTAGTGGGCCGGACAGCCCCTTTCTTTCAGGAAAAGAACACTCAGGGATGACTCTCGTGTCTGTAAAGACGCAGAGCTGCCTTTGCAGCTTTCGAACTGGAGAATTATACTTCAGTATGAAAAAGCCGAAAATAAAAGTATTTTGAAAAAGCCTCCTCCCTGTCCTCCAGACTGGAATTCTCACACTTCACGGGGGTGCAACTGGGGGGCCTTGTGGCAATGCGGATTCTGATTCAGCAGGTAAGGGGGCCCATGGGTGAGCCCCCAGGTGAGGAGAGGCTGCTGGTTCCGGCCCCGCTTGGAGAGGCCGGGCCCTGAGCCAGTCGCACTGAGTCTGTAGACCAGGCGGACCGACCGACGGCAACAGGGCTCCCTGAACAAATCAGGACAGTGCTCCTGCCATGAAGCCGCCTCCCACCCGCAAGCCACCACCTGGGGGTGGGGGGGGGGGTGCCAGGGACACTCTCGAGCTGGACTCAAGCCTGCAGCAAAGTGACCAGCTAACCAAGGAACAATGGCCCCAAAGACATGTCTGGCATCTGGCTCAGCTCCACACGGCCAGGTTCAACCAGATCGCAGATGGCTTGGTAACCGGGTTCGATCTGCAGCCTCCTCCATCTCAGTGGGGGACACACGACAGCCGCCCCCCAATCTGGCCCGAGGCCTCTGTTTGCAAACAGGGTGCTTGGCCCCCAGCCGCACCCGCTCACCCCCGGCTCTCCTGCTCCAGCCCTGCGCCAGCGGCAGAGCAGAGGGGCTGCAACCAAAGCCGAAAGCCTAAAATCTTCGCCGGGTGGGGAGCTTGCTGACCTCTGCTCTGGTGCTTCAAGGAAACGAAGCCCAGAAAGGCAAGTCTGGAAGCCAAGGGCCGGCGTACGATCCCAACACTACAGATGCGGTTGCCACAGGGCAAGGATTTGGTTTTGGTTTTGTTTTTTGTTTTGTCTTGTTTATTTATTTTTGAGAGAAACAGAGAGACAGAGCATGAACCAGGGAGGAGCAGAGAGAGAGGGAGACACAGAATCTGAAGCAGCTCCGGGCTCCAAGCTGTCAGCACAGAGCCCGACGCGGGGCTCAAACTCACGAACCGTGAGATGGTGACCTGAGCCGAAGTCGGACGCTCAACCGACTGAGCCCCACCCCCCTGCCCCCCGGCGCCCCAGGCGCCCCAGGACAAGGGTCTGTGAGGCAAGTCTGCTAAGAGCTGAAACACAACCAGAAATGGGAGACCGAATCTGCCCCCGAGGCTCACCGTCTTCCTGCTGCTAGTGCGGGGCAGGCCCCCCAGGGACACGGTGTGAACATGATGGGCACCGGGTCACCTGGCCGCACAACTCCTCTGCTCTGCACGGGGACCTGCCCCGCGGTGAGGGAGCAGCCCACCGGCGGAGAAGTGGGGGTGGGGCCTTCGGGTGAACTTGGTCCTAACGTCTGGTCACTGCGAAGGGCCAAGGCCCGGGGCTCTACCTCCATCCAGGCACAGAACAGGGGGTCCCCCGGGGCTCCTGATGGCAGGCACAGATCCGAGGCTCAGACCGCACAGGGAGCGTGGGGCTGTCGGGCTTGTCTCCGGGGAAGGCAGGCTGCAAGGCCGTCTGTCGCTCTGCCCCCGCCCCCTGGCAGATGGCGCCCCCGCCGTGCCCATGTGGATAGGGGGGGCCGGCGGGCGCCAACGGCTGGGTAACATATGTCCATGTGTCAGTGGAGGCCAATTAAAGGAGACGGTTTGGGCCTCACAATAGCGTCTCAGGTTTGGAGCCACCAGCTCCCGGGACGGAGGAGAGTCGGGTTCTGATCATGCGCTGGGACGGGACGGCGCTCACACAGCGAACGAGCACGGGCCCCGGGGCTGAAGCAGCTGCCGGGCACCCCGCTCCGCCTCCGCCTCGCCGTGGCCGCAGGTGCACAGCCACGTGGCCACCCGTCCCTCCACAGAATGGGAAGGACGGGCCTCGCCACCAGGGCTCTGTTGAAAGGGGCTCGGTGACAGCGGGGCTGCTACCTCACCATCCTCAGCACAATGATCTGTAAAACAGTATTTCGTAAAGTGTAACCTCTGCCTTAAAGAGCAGGAACAAGGGTTAAATAAGACAAGAGGGACTTGCCTAGAACGTGGTGGCACCTCACGCAGCCCCTGTAAACGGTAGGCGTTCCGCCTGGAAAAACCAAACCTCCCCTCCCCTGTGTGTGCCATGAGAGCCCCCCCAAAACCTAGTGAGAACCCCTCTTTCAAACAAGTCATTAACACTGCTTTAAATAACAACAGAAGCTGCGAGGAGATGTTATTTCGCAAAGGAGGAAAGGAGCTACCCAAGGGGAAATCGATCGAAGACACATTGCTCAGAGACACACGGTCGCAGGTGACAGACCAGTGTCTTCTCAGTAACCACAGCAACCTTGCAAAAGTACTAGCAACTTCGGGAATCCCCAGCTCGATAATCTTGACTTCAAGCCAAGCAGAAAACTTTCATCAAGCAGAAAACTGTTCTGTCACGTTATCATTTCTGTATGAACGTGTGGGTCCCTCTTCAAAGTGCTTCTTTGCAAAGTCGATGCAAAGGGCCCTCGGAGTGTCCAAAATACAGCACAACCCACACTTCCGAGATTTCTAATACACATTTAGTGTGGCAGGTGTAGGGTGTTAAGCTGCCCCCCAGGATAAGGCTCCAGAGGACACAGAATAAACTAAGTCCTGCTCACACCATCATGACGAATCCATGATCCACCATCCAGAGTAAACCTTACTTAACCCCCCGGCTCCCTCCAAAGAGAGGTCTACACCCCCCCCAACTCCCTTCCTTCCCACTGGTCAGGCTCCCGCACCCCGCTGCCCCGACCAGCTCCCTCAGAGTCACAGGGACATCCCGCTGCCCCCTGACCAGCTCCCTCAGAGTCACAGGGACATCTGTCCTCACTTCATCGACAGGGCAGCAACCAACCACGCACCCATCGCTCACCTTCTAGACACGGTTTCTCCTCGAGTTTCCCAAGGTACCTCTTCCTTCCCTCTGCCATTCCGCACGCACTTTCCCGGCCCCAGGGTGTTTGTCCTCCTGATGACACTCGTCCCTGGGAGATTTCCTCCAACTCCGCGACTCTACCTGCCATTTGTAATCCCCCTATATTCCCATCTTCAGCTGAGACCCCGTCCACACTTCCAGATGGCTTCTGTGGGGACACAGATTCGAGCCTTCCTGAGGAACGCCGGAGGGATGGGATCGTGTGGAGGAGACACCCGGAGGCAAGCGACCAGGGTGGTGACAAACAGCTGTGAAAGCCAAGGCCAGGGGACACCGATGGCACATTGGGAGAACCAGGACATGAGAGGGAGCTCAGTGGACCTGGCGATGTGAAACAGCTGCTGTCCATGGTGGTGGGCGCCGTGTGACACAGGCAGGCCCCGTCCCGCAGGTGGGCGCCGTGTGACACGGGCAGGCCCCACGTCCCGCAGGTGGGCGCCGTGTGACACGGGCAGGCCCCGTCCCACACGAATGAGCTGGAGACACCCTGTACCTCTGCAGCCTCTTTGCTTGTGAATCAAATCAGCTAATTCTATATGAATTTCTCCTGTGTTTTGGGGTCTTGCTTTCTGTTTGCTCCCCCCACACCCAGGGCCTCTGTGCTTGGACCTCAGTCTTAGCCCTGCGACCAGCCACTGACCCCCTGCCCCAGGGGCTCCTCCTGCTCTTCCCCATCTGGGCAATTGTGTCGCTGGCCTGCCAGTCACTCAGGCCAGAGCCCGTGAAGCCAGCCACCCAGCCGGTCGGCCCGTCGCACAGGGTCTGCTTTCAAAACCTGGCGGACCCCCTGCGTCCCGCCTCCCCTGTCACTTCCCACCAGGCCCCACTCTGCGTTCTCCAGGCCAGGCTGCTGTGAGAGCTCCTCCGCACCTCCTCTCCACCTCTTCACCTCACCCCTGCGACCTAGCCTCCACTAGGAACAGTTGAGGAAGGAAGGAAGGGAGGAAGGAAGGGAGGGAGGGAGGGGATGGATGGGTTGGGGAATGGATGGATAGAAGAAGGAAGGAAGGAAGGAAGGAAGGAAGGGAGGGAGGGAGAGAGGGAGGAAGGAAGGGGATGGATGGGTTGGGGGATGTTTGGATGGAAGAAGGAAGGAAGGAAGGAAGGAAGGAATACACACACACACACACACACACACACACACACACACGAGAGAGGGAAGGAGGGAAAGGGGGAGAGCAAATCAGAAACGCTGTAGGATGTTTGGGGAACCCGCTCAGGGCGTACAGGAATTCTTTGTGTGGTTTTTACAACTTTTCCCAGAATCTGAGTTGTTTCAAATGAAAGAGTGGAAAAACCAAACCAAACCAAACTCACTGCCTCCGTCTGAGTCCATCCTGTCTCCCTGCAGCGCCCCAACTGTGGGGACCCCGCCCTCAGCCAGCTCGTTTTCAGGACGGTAAAGGGCCCTGGCCTATCTTCTGTCCCACCGTGCTTGGCAACATGGATGTGCAGATAACGGGCACAGGACCCGGAGCTTGTCCCGTGAGCGTTCTCCGTCTGACGGGAAGGGCAGGAAGGGCAGACACCCAGGTGAAGTTCAGAGTAACGCGACCAGAGCTTTGGCGGGGACGCAGGGCTCCAGGGACGCGCAGCTCAGCGAGAGAGGCCCAGAGCTCAGTCCTGTGTCTTGCAGGCGCCCCGCGACAGCCCTTGCAAGGCTCTGTGAGTTGTGCACGCGTGTGTGCCCAGGCCATCCGGCCCGTCGGGGCCAGTCCCAGGGGCAGCAGGAACCCGTGCCCGGCTCGAGAAACCGGGGCCGAGGGAGCCGGCAGCTCCCGAACAGCAGTCCATCGAGACTAGAGCCCGAGACGGTGTGCAATCATGCTGTTCTGATGGAAGCAAGGCTCGACTCACCACCCGTCCTCCCCGAAAGGGCAGGAGTCAAAGCGTCTCACGCTACGCGCACTGAAGGCCCCCATGCAGCAGGAGTCCCTTCCTGTCAAACAGCGTGCACAGCCACAGGCCTCACCTCTCCCGTCCCCGGGGCCGCATGCGAGGTTTGGAAACCCTGGTAATCGCGAGGGCGGCTCCAGCCCCAGGCGCTGAGGACAGCGGGGCCGACGGGACAACAGGTGCCTGGCAGGTAAGAACAGGAGGAGCGGTGGGCGGCGCGAGGGCTTGACGCAGACGAGGCAAATAGAGACCTGATTGGGGCCGCCCAGGGCCCAGGGCGTAAAAACGGAAGGTGTGTGTGTGATTGAGTGTGTGCATGTGTGTGGGTGTGGGGGGTTAGTGTGCGGGGTGTGGGTTGTGTGCACATGTGGATGGGTGTGAGGGAGTACGAGTGTGAGTGTGTATGAGTGTGAGTGCGGGTGTGAGTGTGGGGTGGGGGTTGTGGGGGGAAGTGTCAAGTATGGGGTTGTGTGGGTGTGAGCACGTGTGGTTGTGACTGTGTAAGCGTGGGGTGGGGGCTGTGAGTGGGGGTGTGGGGGATGTGTGCATGTGAGGGGGAGTGAGTATGGGGTGTGTGTACATGTGAGTGTGGGGCGTGTGTGGGGGAGGATGATGTGAGGGGTGTAAGCGTGGGGGGGTGGGGGCTGTGCGTGGGGGGCGGGTGTGAGCATGGGGGGAGTGGGGGTGGG